>JARQOC010000008.1:159487302-160057302 GCA_033576535.1 Allobates femoralis
ATTTCATGGCAAGCATAATCAAGAGAGGGAGCGTGGACACCGGCAGGAAGGCGGGGGTCCACAGAACACTGCTCATGCGGCCACAATGACCATTTCACGGCAAGCTTATTAATCAAGAGAGGGAGCGTGGACACCGGCAGGAAGGCGGGGGTCCACAGAACACTGCTCATGCGGCCACAATGACCATTTCACGGCAAGCTTATTAATCAAGAGAGGGAGCGTGGACACCGGCAGGAAGGCGGGGGTCCACAGAACACTGCTCATGCGGCGACAATGACCATTTCACGGCGATCTTTCTAATCAAGAGAGGGAGCGTAGACACCGGCAGGAAGGCGGGGGTCCACAGAACACTGCTCATGTGGCCACAATGACCATTTCACGGCAAGCATAATCAAGAGAGGGAGCGTGGACACCGGCAGGAAGGCGGGGGTCCACAGAACACTGCTCATTCGGCCACAATGACCATTTCATGGCAAGCATAATCAAGAGAGGGAGCGTGGACACCGGCAGGAAGGCGGGGGTCCACAGAACACTGCTCATGCGGCCACAATGACCATTTCATGGCAAGCATAATCAAGAGAGGGAGCGTGGACACCGGCAGGAAGGCGGGGGTCCACAGAACACTGCTCATGCGGCCACAATGACCATTTCATGGCAAGCATAATCAAGAGAGGGAGCGTGGACACCGGCAGGAAGGCGGGGGTCCACAGAACACTGCTCATTCGGCCACAATGACCATTTCATGGCAAGCATAATCAAGAGAGGGAGCGTGGACACCGGCAGGAAGGCCATAATCTCTGTATCTAGACGCTCAATCAAAGTCCTGCAAATCTGTTTGCTCATTCTATTACTTATTGGTTATTTTTTAATCATTTTGTCTGCTGTTGGGTAAGTCTTTTTTTTCTTTTTTAAACTTTGAATATTCCCATATTCCATGCCAGAAATGCAGCACGGTCATGAGCACATTGTAGATGCACCAGCTGGGATTTTGTGCTACACTGGCGTCGTAAATTAAGAAGGAGGAAAGCTCTAAGGTCGAAACAATTAATACTAAATGTTCCATTTACAATTGCATTTAATGCCATATAATTGCAAATTCCTATTATCTAACAGTGGGAAATTTACTGTGAAATATTTAACTCTTGTCTGGGACGTGGTTTAATAACAGATTCAGCAGCCGGCAGGAACTTTAGCATGAGAGCAGCATTCAGAGCACCGCCTTTCTTATCCGTCTCATTATCGGTGTCACTCTGGGTGTCATTCATACAATAGTGTGTGGATGAGATAATAACTTAAAGGCTTTCACTTCCAATGCTGCAGAAAATCAAATATTCTGTTTCATAAAACTGATAATTGCAGACAAAAGTCATCAACCATTTTCGGCTGCAAATTGGAACAATTATATGGTTCAATAATCTTTACTGATTTGGGTCAGTCACCTTTATGAAAATTAACAATTCTGTGTTTTTTAGGAAAACAATGAGTGATTTGCTAGAAATGCCAATAAGTTGTAAGGTGAAACGACCTATTATGAAGATAATTATGGAGCAGTGCCACTTCTGCATGAAGTCATTTATGGTGTGTAAATCAGACAAGTACAGATGTGACTCACCTTGCCTTGATTTTTGTTAATATCTGAAATTTCTCATAATACAAATTTATAGGTTGCAAATTACAACAGTAAATGGGACACATAAAGCACAAACAAAGTCAAACAAAATATGCCCTCATCACCTTCTGCCTCTACTACTGCAACCTCCTGCTCAGTGGCCTCCATTCTAACACTCTTAGGCTATGTGCACATCTGACGTTTCTGCATCTCTGCAGACCGTCCTAAAACCGGTGGACACTGGCAGAAACTGAGTTTTCTGTGCTCAGAAGTGTCCCTCGTTTTTTGCTAGTTTTTTGCTCGTTTTCCGCCCGGTTTTACAGCGTTTTTCTCGGCGGTTTTCTCGGCGGTTTTAAAAACTGAGTTTTTTGTGCACTTGTTCAGCTGAAACCGGTGGAAAAACGGAGGAAAGAAGTCACTTGCTCTATTTTTGGAAACCGGTGGAAAAACTCAGTTTTGACTGAAAACGACCAGAAGAAAAACGTTGTAATGTAGACAGAGTTTTCTAAAATCCATTGACTAGCATGTTAATCCAACCGGAGGGTAGGATTAACATAAATTAACATAAAACTGAGCGGAAAACCCCGACGGAAAACGTCCAAAAGCAGCCCACAAAACGACTGATGTGCACATAGCCTTACACCCCTACAATCTATCCTAAACTCTGCAGCCTGACTAATCCACCTGTCTCCTCACTATTCCCCGGCCTCTCCTCTCTGCCAATCACATCACTGGCTCCCCATTGCCCAAAAACTCTAGTTCAAAACCCCTGGCCATGATATACAAAGTAATCTGCAACCTGTCTCCTCCATATATCTGTGACCTGGTCTTCCAGTACCTTCCTACACACAACCACCAATCCTTAAAATTTCCTTCTCTCCTCCCCTCTTATCTCCTCTTTCCACAACCACATACAAGATTTTTCTCGTACATCTCCCATACTCTGGAATTCTCTGCCCCAACACATCAAACTCACCCACCGTGGAAACCTTCAAAAGAAACGTGAAGACCCACCTCTTTTCATAAGCCTACAACCTACAGTGAGCCTCAGCCCTCTATACCGCTGCATGTCCAGCTCCACTCTCACCTACTGTATCCTCACCCATCCACTGTAGACTGTGAACCCTTGTGGGCAGGGTCCCTCTCCTCACCTACTGTATGCTCACCCATCCCTTATAGACTATGAGCCCTCGCGGGCAGGGTCCTATTCCCTCCCCCACTGTATCTTCACCCATTACTTGTAGACTGTAAGCCCTTGCGGCAGGGTCCTTTCTCCTCACCTACCCTATCCTCATCCATCCCTTGTAGACTGTGGGTGCTCGTTGGCATGGTCCTCTTCCCTCCCCCACTGAATCCTCACCTATCCTTTATAGACTGTGAGCCCTCGGGGCAGGAATCTCTCTCCTCACCTACTGTATCCAAACTCATCCCTTGTAGACTGTGAGCCCTTGTGAGCAGGGTCCTCTCTCCTCACCTACTGTATCCTCACCCATCCCTTGTAGCAGGGGCGGGCGGGTGCACCTCGACCAGGGAGGCAATTTTGTGTCAGCAGCCCTAGGTGAGGAGAGGGGGGATTCTAGCGGAGTTTGAGAAGCGGGGCGGGGGTGCTAGTGGAGTTTGAGGACCGGGGGGGGGGGGTGCTAGCGGAGTTTGAGGAGCAGGACAAGACCGCCCCATTTCAGTGTGGGGGCGGCCCTGGATGAGGCCAATATCAGCATCCTGGGGGGCACTTGCCCCCCTGCCACCTGGGCCAGTCCGCCCCTGCCTTGTAGACTGTGAGCCTTCGTGGGCAGGATCCTCTCTCACCTCACCTACTGTATCCTCACCCATCCCTTGTAGACTGTGAGCCCTCGTGGGCAGGGTCCTCTCTCCTCACCTACTGTATCTTCATCCATCCCTTGTAGACTGTGAGCCCTCGCGGGCAGGGTCCTCTCTCCTCATCTACTGTATCTTCATCCATCCCTTGTAGACTGTGAGCCCTCACGGGCAGGGTCCTCTCTCCTCACCTACTGTATCCTCACATATCCCTTGTAGACTGTGAGCTCTTGCAGGCAGGATCCTCTCTCCAACCCTTATAGACTGTGAGCCCTTGTGGGCAGGGTTATCTCCTCCTGTGTATATGTCTTGTTTTGTTAATGAATATTGTACTTGTCCATGTATGCCCCTTCGTCACATGTAAAGCGCCATGACATAAATGACGCTATAGCATTAAATAATATAATAAAATAATATAGTAATAATCATGTTTTACTTTGTTTGGGGGTTGATTTTTTTTTAAGCTGACCAACTTGCACCACTTATGTCTGGATACAGATGAAACAATGGCTATCATGACCCAAAATATATATGAAAAAAAATTTAGAGGGCATCACTCAATATTTATGGGATCAGCTCCATATATGCCAAGTAAATTATGGACCCAAATTGCACCGTCTTGATAATTTGTCCCAAAAGGTTGTGTCACTCAAGAGAATTAAGATAACAACATTGCACAACCATTGACTGTAATTGTCGAATTACAATTTTTTGTGTGATGTGATATCTCAGAGCTGTTTGATCTAAGTCAAAGTCAGGTTACCTTTGCTAGATCTGTAATTGGAGCCCATATGATAGGCTGAGAAGGGCACATCTGCGCCTGGTTCATGTTTTTTCAGTATAACTTGTTCACAATTTGCAGTGATCCTAAGCGAGGTGTCAGATTAGGGTTCCCCAGACTCACCAGATAAAAAATAAAAACACAACTTTCATCTACTCTACAGATTATCAATAAGGCGTTATAGATCATTTATGAGAAATGGTCCCTAGTTATCATTGATTGGCTCCATTGACAGTTCCAAATAGGGTTGTCTCCTACTGGAACCTATTTTTTGTAATAGGAACATGGATACAATTGAGTGGCAGGGAGGATTATTTCTAGATTGTCTTCTCCCCACTTGTCTGGTATTTTAAAGGGAACTCCGGGGAGATAAAACGTTTTTGTGCTGTCCCTGCCCTCCTACATGATGAAGCAGAGCTGTACACTATAGCTCTAGGATCTATAGATCTCTTATAAATCAATAAATTAATATCTGCTCCTCAGCTCTCACACCTCCGTTTGGGTACAAAGAAATTCAGCCTCATGCTGCAACAGTGACAAGAGGTATGTCAGGGGCATGGACCCTGATGGCTCCAGGATCATCTTACATTCCTGCCCCCTCATACTTCTGTATGAACAGGGGGCATGGCAGGGGCGGGGCCAGTCGGCCACATGGTCACCCTAGAATCCTGATCCTGATATATCATCCTATGTAACGTATGAACAGGAATGTTTTCCCTTCAAATAGCAATCATATCATCAAGCAGATATAAATACACGCTGTGATCTTCTACTGTACAATGATATGATGGTGCATAATGTGTGCTGCCATATATCAGGCTAGGAGCAGAGGCAGAGCACTGCATTTGTTGATTCAGCACTACAATGGTTTCCCCTCCCCCATATAAACTTGGTAGTTTCCTGTCCCCTGAAACTTTAGCACTATGCATGACTGAATTTCTTTGTCCCCAAAGGGAGAGGTGAGAGCTGAGGAGTATATATGATTTTATTGATTTATAAGTGATCTATAGATCCTACAATTGTAGTGTCCAGCTCTGCTTCATCACGTAGGAAGGCAGGAACTGTACTAAAATGTTTTATCTCCCTGGAGTTCCATTTTAAACTGGCAGCTTTTTGCTATGTGATATGAAAGTAGCATAATCAGAGCAAAGACCCTTATTCCAATGACGTGTCACTTACTGGACTGTGTTTTGCTGTTTCAATAAAATCAGTATTTCTTTAGGAGTAGAGTATCACTAAAGGACTAGGTGTCTTATGCCTCCTGGTCCAACCCTGTTTCCACCACTGACTGCCAATTTAGGATTCGCCCATCACTAGGCTCAGCATTAAGCATTCTGCTAGATCTGCAGCAGAGAAATTGTGATTGTATTACAACTGCTGCACTCAGTAAAGTAAGTGATAAATCACTGGATTCAGGCTTTCTGTCCCCATCATACTGCTGTTAGCTTACAAAACCTTCTGACAGGTTCTGTAACCAAAAAGTGGTCACTTTCTAGATACTAAACCAAAAAGTATTTTTTTTTTGCCCATTCACTTTAAGGGTACCTTTATACACCGCAATTTTTGGTGGCGATCGGAGGCGATCTAACGTGCGCGTACACATTTTTGATGGTCGCCTCAGATCACCGATGGCGCTTTTACACGCCGCAATTTCACCCTCAACCTAAGGCGTCGTGTCGCTTCGGAAATCGCCTCACCCACAGTGGAACCATTCCAGTGGAATTCCCTCGCAGCTTCAAAAGCAGCAATGTGGGCGTACATGGTTAGCGCTACGAGGAGACAGGCGTGCCACAGTGGTTTACACAGCGCCCATACGCGCTCATTGGACAATGCAATAGCGTTACGATTGGTCAGCCTGCTCTGGAAGGCTGGCTAATACATGACGCCATTGTAGATGTGTGTGGTGCTGAACGGACAGCTCTTCAAATATGGCTCCCTGTGAACTGACAGCTAATGGGAACACAGTAGCCACCACCAATCATCGTTGACGGGACACGGACTCCAGCACACTGTGGCACGCCTACGGGAAATCAACAGGCGACGCTGATTGCATCACTATTGCCCGTTCACACGCCAAAAGCTGGGATTCTCGCCTTCATGATTGCCTCTGATTTTGGAGCAGTGCTCTGAAATCAGGAACCAGGCGACAGGCGGTTTATGGCCACCAAATTCCCAAAATACACGCCGCAACTGGGAGGCAATTTGACGGCGATAGTTTCAGGGTGACATATCGCCGTCAGGATTCCCACAAAATATTGCGGCGTGTAAAGGTACCCTTATGGTGTGCGGTAGCAACCTAAAGTAACAGGATGCCCCCGGATCATTTTAGAATCCTGTTATTGCGCCCGATTGCATAAAAACAGTAGTGTGAACCTGGCCATAAGGGGAAAGAAAACACAATCTTGGACTTTTCATTAAAAAAATTCCAATTTGGGAACCTTCTGGGTTGTTGGTATCAACTATTTTATGGACATCAGATGCAAAAAAATAATATTTGACTATTATAAGAAAATGGATTCATTTACGAGAACAGTTCCCACTTCTCAGTGTCAGGCCGTTTCCTGCGGTAATTTCCCACCTGACCCTCCTCCCAGCCCTTCTTTTGATTACTGGTCCCCGCAGAGTCCTTGCAGTATCAAGTCAGAAGACCAGTGGGACTGCAGTGAGAGAGGAACCAGCGCCAGAGAAGTCACTTGACACATTATTTGGTGGGAAAAACATTTTTTATTTTAAGCTTTCAATGCACTTTGCACATGAACTCACTTATGTTCCAGTTGGCTGCGTTGCTCAGTTTCTACAGCTCAGCCTGCTGGGAAATGGTTTGCCATGTAAATGGACCTGTTCACAAAGCTGCTCTATCCCGTCTCCATTTGTCTGACTTCGCTGTGCAGTAAATCTTTTTGGGATTAACTTTAAACTAGCTTTTCACCTGCAGACAAGTCAGATTTTGCTGTCAGAATTTAAGAAGAATGGAGCGCTCAGCTATTCACCACTTGTTATAGGACCGAAATAGTTATGAATTTTAAAGATGGTTTAGAAATCAATTTCCAATTAAAAGTGAAATATATATATAATGGTACCTTTACACGCCGCTACAGAAGGTTAGAAACCACCGGGTGTCTCACGTGCACGTGTTTCAACGGTTCCTAACGGTACCTGATACCGCATTTACACACCGCTACAAGGTGCTCTACAGTAGGTTTTTTCTAACCCTGGAAGCACCGACGGGTGCCGCTGGTTACCTTCTGTAGAGCACCGTCCCTCATTTACACGCCGCTACCACAAGGTAATATGGGAGGACCTGGTGCAGCAGGGACAACACATAGGCGTGCCAGAGTTGTGGATTACGAGACGCTCGTACGATGATTGGACAAAGCAATAGCATCATGATTGGCCAGGCAGCGCAGGAAGGATGGCTAATACATGATGCTATTGCAATTGTGTAGTGTGACTGGTCAGCTCCTTAAATATGCCGCCCTATGCAGGGACAACCAATCGTAACGCAGGATCTTCCACCAATGATCGCTGATGGGGCGCGGTATCCTGGAGGCTGTGTCACGCCCAGGGAGTTCACTAGGTGTCGAAAATACCTTCCTGTTCCTCGATTACACGCCGCTACCATAGGGTTTAAACCTACCTGTTTTTGAGCACGGCTGAAAGACAGGTGTCGACAGTGACCGGTGGCAACAACCTGAATTACACGCCGCTACCTCGCGGTGTTTTGACGGTACAAGATATAATTGTCTCCGACACCCGGTGGTTTCTAACCTTCTGTAGCGGCGTGTAAAGGTACCTTACAGTGCCTTGAAAAAGTATTACTACCCCGTGAACCTTTCCACATTGTTTCACGTTTCCCCAACAAACTTCCATGTATTTCGTGTGATATACCAACACAAAATTGCAAGTATTTGTGAGATGTTAAGGAATAGGGATGAGGGTACCCAAATTGCAACGTTGCAGGTTTCGTACCGGACACAAAGGTAAGGAAGATTATTCTACACTCCTGCCTATTTTTTTGATAAGCAGCACATGTAAAACAGAAGGATCGCTCACTACCCAGTCCCCTGGGACCCCTTCTGTCTTCTGGTGCACCCTTATTCTTTCTCTCTCTTTCCAGATGTTAACCTTCTACTGACACTTTGGCCCACGCAGACTCCTGCCAACGACTCTCCACCAACTACCAACTAACTGTAGATGTTTCTGTCACCCCTTTTAATAAGGTCTGTCACGTGTCCCATGTCAACTAATTGTGTTCTTCCTAACATCACTCTTTCCCGGGTGCTCCCTTAAACCCTACTCTCCGCCCAACCCCACTACCCTGGTTCCTCATCCCCAGACAGGATCAGGCACTGTGCTCTCCCTTAGAAGCAATCTCGCCCTAACCTGACCTGGAGTGGTGTGTGGTGTCTGGGTGCTTGGATACCCATCAGTGCTCCTTTCCTTACCCGAGAGTGGGGTACTACACCTCTAACTGGGGTGCAGTACCTCTGTGGCGACTGCATCCGCAAGGGCGCCACACACTACATGGGCAGTCTTTAAGCTTTACTCACGCCAACGCATCACAATACTTTGCTCTGCCTTAAGCATAAGCAGAGCACAGAGAAGTGTGCGCGTAGGGGCGCAATGGAAGTCAGTGTGTGGATGACGTAGGACCTGTCGCTAGAAATGAGGAGGCACCAGATCAAGACCAGTAACACCCATCGGACCGGGCCAACCCCAGGTGAGTATAAGGGGTTATTTATGTTATACAGATCGGCCTGGGGACTTTTAAGCAGTATTCCAGAATGTTGTATATAAATTCTTACTTATAGGGGACAAACCTGGTGACAGGTTCACATTAACTAATATCATACTGGGAGCGGGGAAGGGGATTAGTGGTGCCTCACTGGAATCCAGATGAACACAGGTGCCAGGAACATGTGGCTGGATACCACTGATTAGCAATAGCAAAGGAAGAAGAAACGTTCCAGCACCAGGCGTCTCTTCATTAAAATCTTCAATATTTTATTTCCATGTCAAGAATAAAACATCATGTGGGGATGCAACCCCTAAACACCTGACGCGTTTCGATCGAAGTTCTTAATCACAGTCCTTTAATCGAAATGCGTCAGGAGTTTAGGGGCTGTGTCCCCACATGATGTTAATGAAGAGACGCCTGGTGCTGGAACTCTTCTTCTTCCTTTGCTATTAACTAATGTATATGCATAGAGATTAGAAGTGAAAAAAAATCAATACACCAAGTGAAAATGGATATTTTTCTTTTATTGTTTTACACTATCCGTCAAGGTTGGTAATAGTGGCAAGTATTTTATTTTGATTTGTTTTCAGCTCATAGTGTTCCTTTAAACAGGCACGAGATAGGCAGCCAGGTCTTGTAAAATATGCAGGTAATGTACAGCTCCATTAATGGATATATGACCCTTAAATGCCGCACGACTGAAGGTTGCTCGAGGGCACAGCAGGAAATTGTCGCACAAGGCATTAAAAAAAAGACAAGTAATGCTTTGAGAAACACAATTTTGAGCAGTTATTTAAAAAAAAATGATAGAATAAAGCTTTTCTACATTAACCTATATTGCACCGGCATGACTGGCACCAAAATGGCTGAATTTTCTAAAAGTTGCATGACCCCATTTCAGAGCAAATGAAGCAAGTTTTAATTGTGTGGAGCGTTTTATGACAAAAAGGTCACATCCTTGTAAAGAACCTCGAAAATAAGAGTTCAAGAAGCCTCTCTGCCTGGGAGTCGCCTCAAGGTTTATGAGTAATAGAATCTGGAACAGGCTCCAGGGCAAAAGACAAATAGGTTTCAATATGAAGGGTCCTAGATGTGAAGAATGTATGTGGATAGGGATGAACAGACGTGACTACTACAAAACCACAGCAACGGAGAAACACAAAGCCAATGCAAAAGTGCAAAAGTGCAAAATGTGGAAGTATATATATATATATGGTATATATCAATATTGAAATTGCAACAGGAAGGAAAAGTTGTGGAATTATGAAAATCACAGGATGAATAAACTTGTAAATGATATGCAAATGATGGAGAGATGCAACATTTCTTTTTATTCACATTTATTCATATTCGAGTTTGAGCTCCAAGCACAGAAAATCAACTTCACTTGCAACTACCTCCCCATTGCACGCTTCACTTACACAACTTGACTGCTATCACTGAGGTCATTAATGGTTGTCCGAGGAATGTTCTGCCTCACCAAATGCATTTGGGCAAAAGATCAAGTTCTGCTACTGGCAGCTCCCTTTGCAGCATCGAGCCAATGACTTCCCAGATGTGTGCCACTGCTGACCAATGACATCCTAGGTGTGCACAATGGTCAACCAATGACGTCCCAGATGTGCACATCTGCCGACCAATGACGTCCCAGATGTGCACAACTGCCGACCAATGACGTCCCAGATGTTCACAACTGCTGACCAATGACATCCCAGATGTGCACAACTGCCGACCAATGACGTCTAAGATGTTCACAACTGCCGACCAATGACATCCCTGATGTGGACAACAGCCGACCAATGACATCCTAGAGGTGCGCAACTACAGACCATTGACGTCACAGATGTGTGCAATTGTTGACCAATGACGTCCCAGATGTGCGCAACTGCCAACCAATGACGTTCCAGATGTGTGCAACTGCTGACCAATGACGTCCCAAATGTTCACAACTACCAACCAATGACATCCCAGAGGTGCACAACGGCCAACCAATGACGTCCAAGATGTGCACAACTGTTGACCAATGATGTCCCAGATGTGCGAAACTGCCAACCAATGACGTCCCAGATGTGCACAACTGCCGACCAATGACATTCCAGATGTGCACAACTGCCGACCAATGACGTCCCAGATGTGCTCAATGGGAGACAAATGTGGAGATGCTGAAGGCCATGGTAGAACATTTAGGCCACACAGGCTGCTCACAGAAGCACGAGCAACAAACAACCTGGCGTTATCGTGTTGAAAAAGTCTACGAGGACATTTTGGAGAAGTGCTGATACTTCCGGTTTTAGAATTGATCCATTATCAGTATAATTTTGGTCTAAATCCTCTTCTTGGTTATATCACCCTCATAAGACCTCAGGGAGGGTAACTACACCCTTTGAAAGATTCCTAATAGGTAAGGAAAGTTGTGTGGGAACTGCCTGTCCTATTACAAGTACCAAGATGGAAGAGGGCTCTACCTTTGGTGCATTAATTTCAGCGCAAAAAGCAAATTACTCTTTGTATCACCTACCCCATAAGCACTACTAATATTAAACTCACCATGAACCATGGCTGCAGGATACTCTACTGCTGATCTGACAGGAGCTGGTGCAGGTTCCTTGCAGGCTTAACTGAAACTGCAATGGACCCGCCCCTGAGGAGATGATCCTGCCTCTTACTGAGTCTCTTGGAGCTAACACTAACTGCTTTAAATCTGGGATGATGCCGAAGACTGACAGCTAGATGATCTAGATTGTCTTTTCTTCCTAGATGACCTGAAATGTCTTCCGACCTTATATATCAGGGATTAACACAAGAGCCTATGGTCTTCACTGGAGTTCAGACTTTTATTGATATTTTATTTTTAGCCGCATTTTTAAAAGACATTTCAAAAAGATAAAAATAATAAATGTATTGTGGTAAAACATTAATACATTTCTTCCTAAATCCTTGCATAATAAAAAGTTAACCATGCGTGCTCTTCCTTGCTCCATAGTCATACTGTAATCAAAACCCCGGACTAAATTTATTACACATTTATTTCACAAATTAATGATGCGTCCTGTGATCCTAGTGTCTGCTGTAATAAAGTCCGCCCCGGAAGACATTTATCAGTTGGATGGCAATTAATTCCCCCAATTACCTGGCGGTATTACTGTGTACACAGAGACAGGAAGAGCGGAGGTGAACTTACTTGTACTGAGCTGCAGAATAATGCTCCCATGCTCATTATAATGAAAGCGCATACGGATATGGGAATTTACATGTCTGGTTATGTGCACATAAGAAGAATTGTACATAATCTGGAGAAGGACCACAGGCAAACAGCAAGGGGGCAAGAGGCAAGCAAATGACATTCACCTTCAATATTACAAAGTTTACAAAATTCTTATAGTATTAATGCCCCCTGTGCCTCCTTATAATAATACAACCTCCTGTGCCTCATTATAATAATACAGCACCCCTGTGCCTCATTATAATAATACAGCACCCCTGTGCCTCATTATAATAATACAGCACCCCTGTGCCTCATTATAATAATACAACACCCCTGTGCCTCATTATAATAATACAACACCCCTGTGCCTCATTATAATAACACAACACCCCTGTGCCTCATTATAATAATACAGCACCCCTGTGCCTCATTATAATAATACAGCACGCCTGTGCCTCATTATAATAATACAACACCCCTGTGCCACCTTATAATAATACAACCTCCAGTGCCTCATTATACTAATACATCACCCCTGTGCCTCATTATAATAATACAACCTCCTGTGCCTCATTATACTAATACAGCACCCCTGTGCCTCATTATAATAATACAGCACCCCTGTGCCTCATTATACTAATACAGCACCCCTGTGCCTCATTATAATAATACAACCTCCTGTGCCTCATTATAATAATACAAGACCCCTATGCCTCATTATAATAATACAACACCCCTGTGCCTCATTATAATAATACAACACCCCTGTGCCTCCTTATAATAATACAGCACCCCTGTGCCTCATTATAATAATACAACCTCCTGTGCCTCATTATACTAATACAGCACCCCTGTGCCTCATTATAATAATACAACCTCCTGTGCCTCCTTATAATAATACAGCACCCCTGTGCCTCATTATAATAATACAGCACCCCAGGCCTCCTTATAATAATACAACACCCCTGTGCCTCATTATAATAATACAGCACCCCTGTGCCTCATTATAATAATACAGCACCCCTGTGCCTCATTATAATAATACAACACCCCTGTGCCTCATTATAATAATACAACCTCCTGTGCCTCCTTATAATAATACAGCACCCCTGTGCCTCCTTATAATAATACAGCACCCCTGTGCCTCCTTATAATAATACAGCACCCCAGGCCTCCTTATAATAATACAACACCCCTGTGCCTCATTATAATAATACAACTCTCTGTGCCTCATTATAATAATACAACACCCCTGTGCCTCATTATAATAATACAACCTCCTGTGCCTCCTTATAATAATACAGCACCCCTGTGCCTCCTTATAATAATACAGCACCCCAGGCCTCCTTATAATAATACAACACCCCTGTGCCTCATTATAATAATACAGCACCCCTGTGCCTCATTATAATAATACAACTCTCTGTGCCTCATTATAATAATACAACTCTCTGTGCCTCATTATAATAATACAACCTCCTGTGCCTCATTATGATAATACAACCTCCTGTGCCTCCTTATAATAATACAGCACCCCTGTGCCTCATTATAATAATACAACACCCCTGTGTCCTCCTTATATAAAGACTCTTTTAATAGCCACCAAAATGTCTACATAAAACTCGTTATTACTATAAGTAGACACAGGGGTTGTATTCCTATAAAGAGGTGCAGGGAGGTTTTATTATATAATGGGCACAGGGGTTTGTATTATTATAAGCAGACACAGGGGTTGTATCACTATATGAGGCACAGGGGTGTTGTATTATTACAAGGAGGCACAGGGGTGTTGTATTATTATAAGGAGGCACAGGGTGCTGTATTATTATAATGAGGCACAGGGGTGCTGTATTATTATAATGAGGCACAGGGGTGCTGTTATTATTATAATGAGGCACAGGGGTGCTGTATTATTATAATGAGGCACAGGGTGTTGTATTATTATAATGAGGCACAGGGGTGCTTGTATTATTATAATGAGGCACAGGGGTGTTGTATTATTATAAGCAGACACAGGGGTTGTATCACTATATGAGGCACAGGGGTGTTGTATTATTAAATGAGGCACAGGGGTGTTGTATTATTATAAGGAGGCACAGGGGTGCTGTATTATTATAAGGAGGCACAGGGGTGCTGTATTATTATAATGAGGCACAGGGGTGCTGTATTATTATAATGAGGCACAGGGGTGCTGTATTATTATAATGAGGCACAGGGGTGCTGTATTTATAATGAGGCACAGGGGTGCTGTATTATTATAATGAGGCACAGGGGTGTTGTATTATTACAAGGAGGCACAGGGGTGTTGTATTATTATAATGAGGCACAGGGTGTTATATTATTATAATGAGGCACAGGGGTGTTGTATTATTATAATGAGGCACAGGGGTGCTGTATTATTATAATGAGGCACAGGGGTGCTGTATTATTATAATGAGGCACAGGGTGCTGTATTATTATAAGAGGCACAGGGGTGTTGTATTATTATAATGAGGCACAGGGGTGTTGTATTATTATAATGAGACACAGGGGTGCTGTATTATTATAATGAGGCACAGGGGTGCTGTATTATTATAATGAGGCACAGGGGTGCTGTATTATTATAATGAGGCACAGGGTGTTGTATTATTATAATGAGGCACATGGGTGTTGTATTATTATGAGGCACAGCTGATCTTTTATGGTCCTGACTCTTCTATCTGAGAACATTGGTGCCCTTATTTATCATGCCTTCCGGACTCACCACTTGTGTTCTACCATCCTTTTTATGCACATCTCTTGAGTACCGATAAATAAAGATAGTAGCTGCAGAAACATTGTGATTATCTCTTTCTTTGGGCACACCAATTGTTTCCTGTTTTTTCCATTTTTCCTATCTCTTATTTTCTCAAACCTTCCCTTATATAAAGCCACTCTGTTCCGATATATCCTCTGTTCTATTACAATTTCTGTTTGTTGGAACTAGTTGTACCTCTTGGATCAAAAATAATTGGGGGTCACATGAATTTTATACTATCCAAAATGAATCTTTTTACTGTCAGGATCTCTTGGTTCATATTGATAGATGTTAGGCATAATTGGTGGGTTATTACCGTGATGAGACATCAGCCGCGAACACCCACATGTCCGACTCCCATCCTTTTCTTGTACACCTCTAATCACATTTGTACCGTCCCTCAGATAAGATCTTAACATAATTGTGGAGAAAATAACGTAATATCTGAGATTGGCTGTTATGAATCATCTCTTGACACAAGACGTCTTAGAATAGGGCTTTACCGACTTTTGGGAGATCTTATATAACTGGATCCTTTGAATACTTTGCGTAAATGAACTCGTATTTTTCTTGTCGTGATGTTTTTTCTTTTCTTGACTTAGCAACAATTAATCCTTCCCCATACTCTCTGTCATATTCAGTATCATTTTTTATATATATACATGCTCATTTGCTAACATTTTCTTACCAATGTCATTGCATTTCTCACTTTTCATCACTACCCGCCCACCTTCCTTATCCGCTGCGTTAATTAACACATTTTTATCTTTCTGTATCTTAGAAACAGATATTTTCTTCTTTTTTTTAAAAGAAATTATGCCACTTGCATGAATTGATTACAAATTGAATTTGTTTAGAATTTTATCAAATTCAAGGAGTCTAGCGAATCCAAAATTCGGGGAGCTTGATTTGCGTTAATCCATCCGCCTCCATCCCTAAGTATCTACCAATCTGTTAGATTAATATAAGCCGTGAAATAATTAAGAAAAACTAAATTGATATCATACTCCCCTAACACAGGAGTGTCACACTCATTTTCACCATTACTGGATCCAGATCTGCAATGTGATGCCAAATGTGACGGCACACGGTAATGCCGGATCCGGTAATGGATGCGGTTACTGGAATATGCCTTCCAAATGTGACCCCTCCTAAGGGTGCTGTTCCTGGTGGTAGGTCTAAGGGTACTATCTCTGGATTGAAAAGCTAAGGCGCTATCCCTAAATTGTAGGGCTAAAACCACTGTCTCTGCGTTGTAGGTTTAGGGTGCTGTCCTGGGTGAAAGGCTAAGAGCGCTATCCCTGGGTTGTAGGGCTAAAACCACTGTCTCTGCTTGTAGGGTTTAGGGTGCTGTCCCTGGGGGTGAAAGGCTAAGAGCGCTATCCCTGGGTTGTAGGGCTAAAAGCACTATCCCTTGCTTTTAGGACTAAAGGTGCTGTTACTGGGTTGTAGTGCTAACAGTGCTCTCCCTGGGTAGAAGGGCTAAGGGCGCTATCCCTTGGTTTTAGGGCTAATTGCGCTGTCCCTGAGTTGAAAGCCTAAGGGTGCTGTCCCTGGGTTGAAGGACTAAGGGTGCTATCCCTTGGTTGAACGCTAATTGTGCTTTCCTTTGATTGAGAACTAGAGTGCTGTCCCTGGTTGTAGGGCTAAGGGCTCTATTCCTTGGATGTAGGGCTAAGCACGCTGTCCCTGTGTTGTAGAGCTAAGGGCCCTGTCCCTGGGTTGAAGGGCTAAGGGTGCTAACCCTTGGATGTAGGGTAATTGTGCTGTCCTGGGTTGAAGGGCTAAGGGTGCTTCCCTGGGTTGTAGTCTAAGAGCGTGTCCTGTTTTGTAGGGGCTATTCGCTGTCCTTGGGTTGAAGGGCCAGGGGCGCTGTCAATGGTTTGTAGGGCTAAGGGCATTGTCCTTGGGTTGAAGGGCTAAGGGCGCTATCCCTTCGTTGTAGATCTAAGGGCACTGTGCCTGGGTTGTACAGCTATGGATGCTGTCCCTGGGTTGAAGGGCTAAGATTGCTTTCCCTTGGATGTAAGACTAAGGGCACTGTCCCTTGGAGGTAGGACTAAGGTTGCTGTCCCTGGGGTTTAAATCCCACCACAAGCTTCCTCTCCCCCAGCATTCAAGATCTGGAGAACTCAGAGCTTAATAAATACACATATATTTTTTTTATTTTTTTCAATTGGCAATTAAAGTTAATTTGATTTGGATCAAATAAATTTTATGCAAAATTAATTTCCCTATAGAATTTGAGTGAATCTACCGAATTTTAATTTTGGCAGATTAAATCATCTCTGCAAATTATTTTTCTCATAGATTTAACCGTAATACATTTATAGAATACTACTTTTGATTATCTGTACAGCACAAGACTTTTCTCGTGATAGAAATGGATGGTTCTTCAGATCAGTGGTTGGGTTGGTTGTATCCATGGTTTAAAAAACATGTTTTTTTCAGATTATACTTTGGTTGATATTTCTGCATATTTTAGTACTTTGTTTTTTTGGTGTTCCTGTTCTTCAGATAAAAGCCCATCAGAGACTTTGTGCATATTAGCAATAGTCTCTACTACTTCTGTCTTTCTTGGTTAGTCTTCTGATTTCTATTTTTCCAATGTGTCAGTTACAAGGGCCAGGATACTCAGCAGATGGGCCTGAGTTTGGTTCATGGAAACCGTGCCCTAACAGCTGTGGTCCTAACTGCACATGCAAAGGGGGTAATAGTAGGGATAAAGTAAAGTTTGCTTAGGATAATCAGCGTAATGAGGCCAGCACTGCAGGGGAACTCTGGGAGATAGATGGTAGTTGCAGCAACCCAGATGTCAAACCGCTTCCCAACCAGGGCTGGCTCCCAGGAAGATGAGGGTGGTGATGATCGAGGCAAATTAAACAGGAGTCAGTACTCGCTTTACCTTTTTACTGCAGGTTGTTGTAGTAAGTCCAGGGAACTACATCCATCCACCACCAGGCATGTGGTCCAGCCAGGACAATGAAAACTGTAGTCCGTTTTGATTGGTGTGTAATACAGCCTTCCTGCTGACTTCTCTAAATTGTAGGTTTTTTGGTGCCTTTAGTTGTCCAGTACTCCCTCCTGGTTGCTGTGGACTAAATCCTGCCAGGCTGGTAGTGCAGATCCTGCAGGTATCCATGCCTATAGCAGTTCACGGATCCTCCGTATTATGAATGCCCCATAGTCCTCCACTTGAGGTGCTGATGAACATAAAACCCACCAGCATCCAGTTCTGCCACCAGGCCCTGTAAGCCTGAGTTGCCTAGGGACTGGTACCCTGCCTGCAGCTTGTCCTTTAAGAGCAGCTCCCGCTGCCTCCTCATTAGACCTCTCCTTCACCTACTCTGTCCTACTACACCAAACTAACCCCTCTCTTTCACCAGGGAGTGAGTCATATGCCCAAAACAGGCATCAAGTGCTCAGTCTCCTAATAAGGGATCAGGCAATGTGTGTTCACTTCATGACATCCAGCATAGGGAGCTCCACTTCTCCTTAGACATGTTATTACATAGGATGTTAAAGCAATACCATCTTGTGGTGACCAGGCGCTAGGCGCCACACTAAGATCCTTTTTCTTTTACTCTTCCTTTCAATTTTTCTAGGGGGTTTAAATGCTGTATTAAATCAATCTGAATAATATTCTCCATTATTGTATTATGTGTGTCAGATCCTTTTGTCTTGTGTGTGTTTCCTTCTATGTTTGGATCTAACACCTCCTTTAGCCATTTTCCACCCTTTCTGGTGTTTTTTTTCACTATATCAGTGTTCAACACCATGCATTTTTTTGTACTTGTGCTTGCTTCATTATGGCATTATTTTGCCCCATTTATTGCATCGTATTTCCTTTTGGATTATTATCACTGTATTAGTTTGCTCCTTTTCTTTTTCATTACCTGTCTCTTCTTTTCTGTATCTGTATTATTCTTGTTACTAACTATTTAACTTATAAGTTTTTTGTAGATAAAAATTTCCCACGTTTCTCTATAAGAATCTCTTTCTGTTGCTCTTAGTAACTCATTCACCTTTCAATTTAATTCCCCTTTTTTGCAAAGTTTCTGTATCTGTCTGCCTTAAGTCTTCCTTATTTTCTTTTAGTTAAAGATTATATCCAGAGCAGGGGCGGACCTACCATGGTGCAGCAGGTGCAGCTGCACCAGGGCCCCTACCAGCTAGGGGGCCCTCAAACCTGCAGGGGGGCCCCCAGCCGACCCCCATGACCCTGTGCCAGTGTACCAGAGAATCGGGGGTTAACCGAGGGAAGCTTCCTGCTGCCCCTGGCTGAGCCCGCCAAAGTCCGGTAGCAACACCCCCCCCCGCTCCTCACCATCGGCAGCTGCACCAGGGCCCCCTGGTCGCAAGGTCCGCCACTGAACCAGAGTTATTATTAAAAAAAATGTACCTATTACTAACAGGTGAGTAGGTGCTACATACCCGCCTGATGTGCCCGGCACTGTTCTTTCCGTCACGGTGGATCTCCGCTCCTGCCAGCCATTTTTTAGATTTTGCTGATGTCATGTCAAGATTTCAGCGGCTTCTTTGCTCTGTAGACAGGTGTCACAGCTGGAGACGAGGGAACCCTTCAAGGTTCAGTTCGGGTTGTCGAACTTCTCGCTGTTGAGCGAACCTGTTCAGGCTCGGAGTTTGGGTGCATTGCACTTGCAAAGTCTTGAAGTGAGCATTGCGTGCAGTGTGCAGTGTTTGATTACCCAACACTAGGCTTAAAAGCTTAGCTTTAGGGTGTAGTGTGTGTCCAAAATTCCTTTGAGAAAAAAAAACACCCTCCCACTCCCATAAATGTTTTACTTATGGCTGGCTGTATGTGGGCAGAGAATTGAACTGTTATCAATGACTTACATTGAGGTTCGGGTCAAGTTCAGAGTCACAAACAGCGCACCAAAAGGTTTGGCTGCACCGCCGGAACTTCAAAAGGTTCGCTCATCTGTAGTCACGGCCAACATCATTCTTGCTGTCAGTCAGTTAGGTAGTGGGGAGCCGGCTGTCAATCGGCATGATGTCAATTTAGAAAAATCTGCGGCACTCAATCCTGTCAGTGTGCACAGGTGCAACGTCAAACACAATAATTACAGTAGTAAGAAAAGCAACAGTCTGCTATGACAATTAGAATATAGAAAGATTTCAGTTAAACAAAAAATGCAAAAATTGAGACACTTAGCTTAATGAATATGGCACAACGAAGAAAAGGGGGTTACCAAGGAGTGATACAACCCAAACAGCTTTATGAATATGGCCATATCGATAAACTGCCCAGTTGCCACATCGAGGCGTGTCTCCTTGACCAGGTCCTTAACTTCCTTTTTCAGCCTCTATGTGGGTTAAAAATCTCCTTATTTATAGGCAAACTGGAAAAAAGTTATACCAGAGAACACTTGACTTACAGGCCCAGGGCGGGGAAAGGTGCACAACAAAGGGCGCAAACCCATACTATAATTTAGGAAAAATTTTGGTACTCAATCCTTTTAGTGTGCACAGATGCATCGCCAAACACCAAAAAAATACAATAGTTAAAAAAGCAGCACTCTGCTATGACAATTAGATTACAGAAATATTTCAGTCAAGCAAAAATTGAGACACTTAACTTTATGAATATGACCATATCGAACGTAATAATGGTGTTTGGCGATGCACCTGTGCACGCTGACAGGGTGGAGTGCCCCAGCTTTTTCTGAATTGTAGTATGGTATGGGTTCATACCCTCTGTTGTGCACCTTTGCCCACCCTAGGCCCGTAAATCAAGTGTTCTCTGGTATCAGTTTTTCCTAGTTTGCCTTTAAATGAGGAGGTTTTTACCCAGATAGAGGCTGAAAATGGAGTTTAGGGATCAAGGAGACGCATCAACGCGGCGACTGGGCGGTTTATTGATATGGCCATATTCATAAAGCTAAGTGTCTCGATTTTTGCATTTTTTACTTGACTGAAATATTTCTGTATTCTAATTGTCATAGCACAATGACGCTTTTTCTACTATTGTAATTGGCATGATGTCGACTGAACTGCTCCTTCTACAGGATGGAACGGAAAAGAAGCCTCTGCTCGGTTGATTAAGCCATTTCATCCCCTGCAGGAGCCGCCTGCAACCGCTCAGTTCCGGCGGTGAATGGCACAGTGCACAATAGGCAGGAAGATAGCAACCACCTGCCTGTTATGGCTGCTTTACACGTCCCGATATCGCCGTCCAACTTCGATAAAAAGTCACGTGGTTCTGGCATTCCCGCCGATATCGTTCGTGCGTTGTGTGGTGTAAATGTGTAAGAACGATGCCAAAACGATATCGGGGAAGAATTGTGCAGGCTCTCCAACTGCCCAATATTGGATGGACGATCTGGCAGGATCGTGCTGTGTGACAGCCCAACAACAACTTAGAGCACAACTTCCCCTATTCACTTCCATGTTAAATGATCGTTCCCTGGTTCGCGCGTACAAGGGGGAGTATACATCGCTGTTGTGTTGTGTGCTGATATCTCCCTGTGTGACAGCTCCTATGCGATCTTGGATTTCAGCCAAAAATGTGCGCGCTCCCGTGCCGTTGTATCCAATATCGAAACGATGTTGGGACGTGTAAAGCCACCCTTAAGGGGGTGTCACACGCGTCAATGTCGTCAGCGATCTGATCGCTGACGACATTGACGGCTGATCGCTGGTGAGCTGTCACACAGACAGACTCACCAGCGATCAATTGACCAGTGACATCATGGAAACGATTTAAATATCGTTTCCACGATGTCCTGCTCCCGCTGCCAGGCTGCTGGAAGCGGGAGCAGCCTGGTCTCCAAGGTACACTGCGGGTAACTAGGCAGCGCGCGCTGCCTAGATACCCGACGTGTACCTTAGTTACCAGCCTCCTCCGCTCACCCGGTGAGCAGAGGAGGCTGGTAACTAAGGTACACTGCGGGTAACTAGGCAGCGCGCGCTGCCTAGATACCCGACGTGTACCTTAGTTACCAGCCTCCTCCGCTCACCGGGTGAGCGGAGGAGGCTGGTAACTAAGGTACACAGTCGGGTATCTAGGCAGCGCGCGCTGCCTAGTTACCCGCAGTGTACCTTGGAGACCAGCTCCCAGCGCTTGTGACAGGCGCTGGGAGCTGGAATATCGCTAGTCCCGGTGTCACAAGCAGCGATGCTGCGTGTCCACCGGGCGACAATCGCCAGGTTTCAGAGCTGGTTCTGAAACCTGGCGATCATCAACCAGCGATTTATCGCTGGTTGATGCAGTATGTCACACGCGTCAATATCGCTGCAACGTCACGTGCAGCCAATATCGTGCAGGCGATATTGACGCGTGTGACACCCCCTTTAGTGTTTGCCTTGGGCAAATTTATAATAAAAGAATCCCGGATGTATCCTTTAAGCAGCCATTTAGAGACTCACCTTCCTCAAAGTCTATTTTTTATTTATTAGCTTTTTCTAAAGTACTTTCTCAAATGTCTTTAATTTAGTGCAATTGTCTCATATTTCTTCATTGATTTTAAAGCAATTAAGTTCTCGCTCTTGCAATTGACCTTTTTTATTTTGTAAATTGTATCTAAACTGTAATATAATGTAATTGAACCTCTTCTACAGTCATCCAGAAAACCTTTCCACCTGGATATAAGTTGAGAGTTATTAACTCCTTGCAGACATGTGATCTATAAGTACGTCACACCCCAGGTGCGAGTGTATCGGTCACGCTCAGGAGCTGAGCCCGCCCCATTCCTGGCAGATGCTGGCTGTGTTCTACTGCCACAATTTGCTGGTAAAGCTCTGATCACTGCTGTTAACCCCTTATAGGTTTCTGACAATCTCTGATATCAACATTAAGGTGCTCACACCTAGGTGGAGCTCTGTTCCAGCCATCTGTTGCGAGGTTCCAATGGATTACCATATCGGGGCACTATGACATAATGCATGATTAGAGCAGATTCAAGGGTACTTAAAATGTAATAAAAAGTTATAGAAAAAATAAAAAAAGCATAACAATTTTAATCACTCCCCTTCCACCGCTCCCCATTAAATTTAAAAGCATTGAATTAAAAAAAGAAAAACATATTTGGTATTCCACAATCCGTACAAGTCCGATCTATCAAAATACAAAATTATTTTATGGTAAATATTGCAATGAAAAGAAAATCAAAGCAGCAAAGTTGTTTTTTTAGTTCGGCATCTACCCACCAAAATGCATTATAAAGCAACCAAAACATCTTACGCACCTAAAGAGGGTATAACTAAGGCTGGAAACACACTGTCCGAGTGACATGTGAGTTACTCGCACAAGTCTCGGATCATTCACCCGGCACAGCCCCTGCCTCTCTGGACGGGATACGATCAGTGGTATGTTTTTCTATGTAGCTCCACTGCTCCCATTCAGAGAGAGGGAGGCTATCCTGGGTGAATGATCCGAGACTCGTGCCAGTAACTCGCATGTTATTCGGAGTGTGTATTTCTAGCTTAAGGGTACGGACACACTGGTGTGAAAGCCGGACGACTGCAATGCGTGATTTTATTGCATCTTCCAAAACCAAGCCCTCATGTTGATATTGTAATAAGGCTAGGGTCACACTTGCGTCATGCATCCACTAAACAAATGCGTTTTTTACATGTGCAAATGTGTAAAAACACATGCGTTAATGCACCCATAGACTCCAATGCAAAAAAAGCATTGCACAAGTCCAATGCGTTTGACACAATGCATTTTTGTTAGTTGCGCTAAAAACATGGTCTGCAGCGTTTTTTGGTGCTTTTGCAAAAACGCATGCGTTTTTTATAACATGGGAGTCTATGGGAAATGCATGTGTTAACCCAAGCGCTAAAAATGGAAAAATTGCCATACAAATGGCAAGGGGAAAAACAGGATCCATTAATGCATCCTTCCAATGGATGCAAGGTCCCAAGTGTGACCCTAGGCAAAATGATATGTTTGAAGTCGATGCAATTTGGGTGGAGTGTAATTTTGGGGTTTACAAAGAATGAAGCGGAATCAGAAATTGGGAGCGCTTGAGAAAGCTTGTTTAAGGCTAGGGTCACACTCAGTGCTGCCCCTGCGCTGGCCGCATTGCGTTACAGCAGAGCTCAGCCTGCTGTAACCGCCAGCGGTAACGTCGGGAACTTCGGGCGAATGCAGCCCTTAGTTACCCGATGTGTACCATAGTTACTGGCCACACACAAAGCTGCCTGGACTGCGGTAATCCTGAGTGCAGAGAAAACAGATTGTTAGAGCGATTGTCAGAGAGGCTTTATACTGAGGGAGCCAAAGTACAATTGGCCAGGCCCTTTAACCATCAAGGTATGTGGCTAACATCACTGGCATTTGACAGTGTTCAACTTTCCATTTGCAGGACCCCCTCTGGCGACTGCAAGCCTAAGGCTGGGGTCACATTAGCACTAAACGCTAACGGTTTTCACAAGTGCAAGTTGTGAAAAACGCTAGCTCTAACACCGCTATAGGCTCCCATGTTTAAAAAGCCTTGCAAAAGTGCAGTATGTTTAACGCTAGGCGTTTTTGCAAAAGCCCCAAAAAAACGCTGCTAGCAGCATTTTTTGGTGCTCTTGCAAAAACGCATGCGTTTTTTTAACATGGACTCCTATGGGAAACGCATGCGATAACGCTAGCGATAAAATTACATCAAAATAGCAACAGAAAAAAAACAGGCTTCCCAAAAACGTTTCTCCAAGTGTGACCCTAGCCTAAGGCTCTTTGCTGGAACTGCGGCATACCACCTACCCTCCTCTCCTACGTGGAGAAGAGACCTTCATCTGGAAGAGTTCAGCGCTCTACTGCTCCACTCCTGCCACAGTGTTCTGACTCCCATGAGCCCCTTCTATAAGAGGGAAGGAGATATGAACCCAATGAGGGGGAAGGAGATGCGAGAGAAGGTGACCATCAGAGATTGTGCTCTTGTGTGTGGATGAGCCCAAATCCAGAAAGATCGGAGGCAACCCAGCTACAACTAGAACTGTATCTGATACCATGCTGTGTAACTGAAGACGTATTTAGGCTGAGTATCCGCTATCTCATGTGCAGTTGTGCCTGAAGAAATATGGAAACTGTTAAGTAAAAGAGGGGTGTAATACACTGCTATTTGGTCCTGTCCTGTCAAAGACAATGGTGATATGTGGCCTCCTGAGATGTACAGTATGACCAGCACCACACAGCCAACCAGGTTTTCATGTAGCGTGTCGGTGCATCCAGAGGCAATGCCTTGCATGCTTTAAGGCCCTGTCACACCTGTCAATGTTGCTAGCGAGATCACCGAAAAGTGATGCATCAGCGATGTCACTAGCGATATCGCAAGTGCGTCGTGCTGTGTGCAATTTATTGCTGGTCGTAGGTTGACAGGTTTACGAGGATGAACGTAAACCTGTCAATCTGCAACCAGCGATTAGGCTGGATCGCGCCGTCTGACACCGCAATAGCGATGTTGGTGGCGATCCAGTCTATACCGCAGTATTGCTGCGGATCGCTCGCTGGGTTGATCCCAGTCCAGCGAGCGATGGCTCCGCCCGGCGTCACCGGCAACATCCTGCCATGTGACACCAAGGCTGCAATGTCGGAAGCGAGCGCGCACTTGCGCATCGCTTCCGACATCGCAGCCTTGGTTGACGCGTTTGACAGGGCCTTAAGGCGCCCCGTTCCACGTTGAAGAGAAAGTCTAATTCCGTTTTAATCGTACAACATCTCTTGCTCCAAGCGCACCAACAGATCCTATCGATTTGATGTAGAGACGTTCACACAGTTTGTGTTAGGAGGTTGATTTTGATACTTGTTCATCTCTCGGTGTTTAGAGTTACCGTAAAAGCAAAAACTCAAGAAACAACAACATAGACATTTCAGAGGTTTTTCTTTTTATTCCACCCATCAAAAAATGTTCTTTTCCATTTTTCGATATTTTATTTAGTACAATAAATAGTGAATTAAAATATACAACTCATCCAGCAAAAGACAAAACAACAATAAAGAGTTATGGCTTTTGGAAAGGAGGGTTAATAAAAAAGATAGCAAAACTGAATGTTTCGGGAAAGGGGTTGCTAATCCGCACCACAGGTCACGTTCTGTACGGTAAAACCAATATAGCAGAACGTGGACGAGGCTTGTTTATATCCAATTGGAAATTCGGCATCTTCTGCATCCCACGGGGACAAAACCCTAAGAGGCACAACCTGTTAGGAAACAAGCGGTCAGATAATAATTCATGTACTGGAATATTGAAGGCCGTGTTATTAAAGGTGTTTTCCTTACTGACATCATTAAACCGTAATATGTAGATTATGGTTTATTAGAGGAGGGGGAAGCGAGGTGAGGACGGGAGAATATTCTCATCACATCAGCTCGTTTTAAGCTCTCAATTTATGGCCTAATCAGCCTTATTGATCACAGAACAAAGCATAATTCCCTGCTTCCAATTTACAGTTTAATCAAGTCTGCTAATGCCAGAAAATTATACGCAGAACATACAATCTGCTTTCAAATGAGTCTGTGGATTTTCCATAACAGACTTATTATCTGGCCACAGTTATGAAGGGCTGTGCACAGTCTGGCGCAGGATGGCGTGAGGAGTCTGCAGATTTGGACCAATATCAACTGAAGAAACGATTCAGACTTCATAAAAATGAAAGACAATATTACCCACTAAAAATGAAAAATGCACAATTTTTATGCACAATTTTTATTGACCGTGTTTATTCGGTGAGTCGTAAAACAAGTTCTCTACTTTTCTCGCTTTTTAGCAGAGGTTTGACCCAAGCCTCTATGTAATATTGGCTCCATCTGCAAATCTCTAAAGTTGTCACGCTACAGACTAGGATGCATCCGGATACAGATACAACACTACAAACAGGGTGAACAAATATAAGAGGGAGGGCCCTGATCCTAGGGGACGCGGGGAAAGCGAGACCTCCTGTACTCATCTGTGGTTATGCTCTGATCACCCTACTGCCCCTATACAGGTTCTTTCACCCCATTGCCGGACAGGATACCTAGAGCCTTGCTGGCCCTGATGTTAACCCTCACTAGGGAGATGGCCACGAGTCCCAACTGCTGCACTAAATCCAACAAAAAGGTAAGGAAGACAGACAGGGGAAATACTAACATGACTTCACAGCTGCTGCCACTCTCCTAAGCAGCAGAGGGCTTGGCAACAGTCAGCTCTCCAGAATACCTCCTTCCACCTAAGAAGCTTGGTAGGAATAAAGTTAAATCACTAGCAAGGAGTACTGGATCATGTGGCCTTATAAAGGAGATTGGAGTGGTTACAAAGTAGCCTCATCTGGGTAGAGCACATAGGGGCTTTGGAAGCAACAGAAACTGACATTACATTCTACACTGCGAAAGGAAGGAAACACAAGGGCACCTGGCTGAATGTTGCCCATACCAATGTCCCTTTGAAATCTTACCCCAGTAGGTGTAATACAAGAGAAAAGAGAGGGGGCGCAATGAGTAAAAATCTAATGACAGATTGATTAATGTGATGGGGTAGTGGGGCCACTCACCTACTGTGGAGGATGAATTATATCTTATCTATTAATCTTAGTTTTTATACTCATATAGCATTAAATGAAACAATAAGTTTTTCCCTTAACCTAGTATCCAATAGCTATATCTCTCCCCCTCTTATTCCCTTTCCTCTTCTCTCTCTCTATGTCTCTCTCTCTCTTTCTTCTCTCCCTCTCATCCATGAACCAAAGTTATGTGTAAACAAAGTGTCTTTCAGATGGATGTGTGAAGAGAAGATACAATGTGGAGAGGTGCCCAGGAAACTAAGGAGCTGATTGGTCACTATTGTGCCGGTTCCAGATTGTACCATGGGAAGCTAGAGATATTCTGCATACCAGAGGCCAAGAGAAGACATCATGACGTGACAAAGGATGGAGTCAACACAGAAGACAAAAGACTAATTATTACTAACAGAGATAGATGTATTAGCCTAACTCCACCTAACTCCCATCTAATCCCACCTTGTCCTGGCCAATTCACGCCTAGTCTCTAGACTATAAAATGCTGTGTACCCGGAAATAAAGGGCAGTTGCTGTGACCATTGCCATTGCTTAATAAAGCAACGAACATATTATAAGTTTGAACCAGATTCTCCGTCTGATTTACTCTTATCTGGTACCATATGTTCATAGTCTAATCTGGGATGACTGGCGAGGGAGTGGAACAGTAAAATTTTCCCCGACACTACTAATGTTGTGCACCCCTGCACAACCCTAGTGTATGTGTTGGTGAGGGGAGCAGACCTGCTGTTGGATCAGAGCTCCTGGAGCGTTGTTTCCCGCTGACTCCAGATGGAGTCAAATCACCAGGGCCCGCTGGAACTACACCACCGCAGGTCCTCAAGCATCTTGCATCGTTGCTTGGCAAAGCCAGGTCCTACCGGTGGATCTGCCTCTATTCTTAGTGTTCCTGCCGTTGATCCCTCAGCGAGGGAAAGAGGATATAGAAGACTTTGTAGAAGCGGTCCCTGTAGTGCCTGTGCCATGCTGGTGCAGTGTGAGGCTGTCAGAGGCCTCTGTGATGGCCCCACACTGCACCAGCATGGAACATGCACTCCATGGACTGCTTCTACAAAGTCTTCTTACCCCAATAGGGACCCACTTCCAAATCCAACCATAATATTGCACAACCTGGCGGTCACCTGTTTCTGCAGTGGGTTCCCCCCGTGCTCTTTTGCGCATTTCACCTTCAAAACCCCCCTTCTTTCTGCCTACTGCTGCGAAAAAGAGCAATCTCAAATGGTGAACTCATGCCAACCCTTCTTCAAAATTAGAGCAAGTGGGATGATTCCAGGCTTGCACCAGGTACCGAATGACCACCACCAACCTAAGGCCCTGCCCTATATACACCCTACAACAAACACCAGTCCCAAAGCCCCCAAAACCCAACTGCCCCGAATTTTCACACACAATGTACATTTTAAAAATTAACCCTTTGCTATCCCAAAACTGGCTTAGCATCCCTCCTCAGACATGTCGCCCTCCCTTAAGCCCCTTTGGAGCAAACAGTCCAGGCTGGTGATATTCCCCCTGCCTTGGAGGTGGTAGTGGTCACCTTACCTCTTGGGCCCAGTGTGGCTGCCCTGGTTGTACCAATGGCATGTCTGCCCCTGTCCTTAATGTGGAGAAGTTGCAGTCATTGCTCAGTGATCGAATCTGTATGGACCTGCCAAAATCTGTACAGGTTCTGAAATTTACAGCCACTACCTGAAGCAGCAAATGCAAAAGTGGATCCTGAATACAATTATTCTGTTCTGCATGTTCAACAATTACAACTCGAGCCTAGGAATCTGGCTAATTAATACATACAACGCCAGACACCATGACAATACAATATTGATGTGTGTCAGGGATGTTAGTATGTGACAATACGTAGAATGGGAAGAGATGATTGCACATGGCGCTTGATTCTGCAGTGCCCCGCTGTGTATGATGCAGATAGGGGACTGGGAGCTATAATTGTATCTTCATTAAATGTGTGATGAGGGTTCACGTGTCGCTGGTGATAACAACGCCACATTATTCTGTGCTGTGTATTTCTACAAATTCACATAGTGACATAAGCCTTACTCACTAGCACTGAGATGTGGGGGGTAGAAATTGCAAATTACACCAATACATGATTTTTATAAAACGACAATAGGGGGATTCTGTACCTCTACAAGGCTCAGAATTCATAAGGTTTGCTCTGTTGCATGGTGTATATGTGGCACCCCAGGGTCCGGTTGCCACAGTGCCATTGCCTCCCTTATAGGGGGTAATGTCACACCTGGAAGCAAGAAGGGGGGTTCCCTATTCAGGTGGCACAGCATCCAACACTTTCCTGTCTCCAGACCAGAAGGGGGAGCTCTAGAACCCAGCTTAAGGAGAGCTTCCCTATAAAGGTTCTAGCATGGAGGTGAGGTTAGTCAGAAAGCCACAGACAGTCTTAGAGAACAGTGATGGAGTGAGTCTGAGGAGGAAGGAGAGGAGAGCCTGGGGAGCAGAGCAGTGTTGAGTTCACCCCAGAGGAGAAAGCATCAAGAACCGGACACCTGAGTCCGAGGCCATTCGGGTACTAAAGGCCTAGCAGCAGAACTCTGGTGAGGCAGGGGATTCCAGGTCCCCTGGCCTACCTAACACCTGGAGCACAGTAGCATACTAGAATCCGAGGCCTCCACTGAGGAGCGACCCCTGGAACAGAGCTCGCGCTGTCTGTTATACAGGTACAGAATAGGAGCAGGAAGAGGGCCGTAGAAAAGCTTCATGCAGCGAAGTCCAAATCACACAGGCAGAGGGGAGGCCTCCAACCCACCTGGCTAGGTGGATCTCCTGATTGCTTCCAGTTGCCGGGTCAACAGTAACACTAAACCACTGCCCCGACTGTATCTGCAATGAACAAGTAAAGGAAAAGGAAACGTTCATTGCAGTGGCTTCCAGTTATTCTTGCATCTCTGTCCTATACCCAACGTCCACCAACCCCTTTCAAAAACTGTTGGAACTGCCCAGGGGACCCCCTCCACCCGTGGGGAGCCACACCAGCCTAGCTACCTGTCCATCATCCCCAGAGGTTCTGCAGCAGCGGGGCTACCCATAGCTGTGCTACCATGGGTGGCGTCACATTTATTCCTAAAAACTGTCCTTTTATTGACCGCACAGGGCCAAGAGCCAGGTACTCGACCCCCATGACTCCCCCAGCAGAACTACCGACCAGTTCCAAGTACCCCACGGCCCTGGTTGGCGACCCATATACACTATGTGCAGAATTATTAGGCAAATGAATATTTTGATCACATGATACCTTTTATGCATGTTGTCCTACTCCAAGCTGTATAGACTTGAGAGCCAACTACCAATTAAGTAAATCAGGTGTCATCAACACCCTATTTAAGGTGTGCTTAATTTTTAAGCAAATGCCTTTCCTTAGGCAAAATGGGTCAGAAGAGAGATGTGACGGGCTCTGAAAAGTCCAAAATTGTGAGATGTGTTGCAGAGGGATGCAGCAGTCTTGAAATTGTCAAACTTTTGAAGCGTGATCACCCGAACAATCAAGCGTTTAATGGTAAATAGCCAACAGGGTCGCAAGAAGGTGTTGGGCAAAAAGGCAAAATAACTGCCATGAATTGAGGAAAATCAAGCTGAAGCTGCCAAGATGCCATTTGCCACCAGTTTTGCCATATTTCAGAGCTGCAACGTTACTAGAAATATCAAAAAGCACAAGGTGTGCCTATACTCAGGGACATGGCCAAGGTAAGGAAGGCTGAAAAACGACCACTTTGACAGAAACATAAGATGAAACGTCAAAATGGCAAGAATATCTTAAAGGAACCTGTCAGATGTTGTTGCCATCCCAGCTATCACTGTCCTGTAACCTGTATGCTTTATAATACTATTCTAATCACCTGTCTGAGCTCATAGTGTAATTGAAAGGTGAATAAAAGCTTTACAATTTTACATATTGACCATTATAATATCCTGTAATGCATGAGCTCCCTGTGTTCCCTTAGTGAGCTATAACGCGCCCCAAGGGCGTGGGGTACTTGTAACAGGCTTGAGCTCTGGGATCATCAGGAGCGAACTGTCCATGACCTGGGATCACTTTAAAAGTTCTGGAGGTAGTAATTAGGATGGTTGTTGTGACGCACCCCTGGGCGCTATTGGGCCGTGCTGCGGTCCGAGACTTTCTGTGATGATGGGATTGCAGTACGGTCGTATCGCTCCCAAGATGAGCAGTTCCCCAGGTGCAACCGGTAAAGTCTAAAGGCGTGGTAGGCTATTAGGGTGCAGGATGAGGGTGCGGAATAACGAAAACACATAGTACATAGGTCTCCTTTCCTGTTACTGTAGTTGCAGGTAGAACCCAAGATACTGTCCCACAAGTGATGTTGTGAATCCGGGTGGCCTGGAACAGTCGGATCTCCTCACCGGTGAGTTCTGAGGCTGCCTGCTGTGCTACTCCCGTGGTCCTGCTGCCTGTAGCTCATACGACCCTCTGTCCTGCTGGAAATCTCTCACCCATATGGCAGGCAGCTTGAGCTGTTCCCAGTACCACTCCTCTGGCACCTGTCCCTGATAATCTGATGTTTTTGCCTCGGGTTTTGTTGTAGATGGGAAACTTGAATTCCGTCTCCGTTTTGGATGCTGACTGAATACCTTACAACTCGATTCGTGTCTGATTTTGCACACTGCAGTGAGATGAGCCGATCACTGCTCACTCCAGCTTGGTTCTTCCTCTCTCAGACCCTCTCCAACGGGTCCCTCATGCTTGCTGTTCCTCACACTTGACTCTACCTGGGACAAGCTTAGCACTCCTCCAGTCCACATGTCATCTTCACAGTCCTCCTAGGAACTGAACTGCCAAACCCCACCCCAGGCCAGAATTTATAGGGCAGCTGCCTTGAACCCGGGTTTCAGAGCTCCCCTTTCTGGTCTGGAGTCAGGAAACTGTTGCATGCTGTGAGCTTACCTGGTTTGAATACCCCTTCTTGATTTCAAGCATGACATCACCCTTCAAGGGAGGCAATGCTACTGTGGCTCCCGGACTCTGGGCAACACAAATACAATTTTTTGTATCCAATTCTGCAGGTGATTTTTAGACTATGTATTGGAGAAAGAGAGATTTCACTATAAAGATGTATTAGGAAATTAGGGAACACAGTCTGTTGGACCTAATAATGCCAGGAGAGAACCTTCCCTTTAAGGTCAGCTTGATTATTTCAGCCCTTTATTGTCTTTTGCTGATTGTATAGACTTTGTTACTTGGGATTGATATTGGTTTGGATTTGGGAAGTTTTGGAGAAGGAGACGTTTAAAGCTCATTACGGATAATAACTGCAAGGAGTTTGTGTTATGTATGCCAAGGGGCAGTGAGTGTGCATGAGTGGTCCCATTGGGCCATGACTCCAAACTCCACTGGATTAGTGGGCCTGGGAGGGCCACTGAGGTTTTTGCTGCAACTACAGGAGGTGGAGACAGACTTATCTGGTAGTTGGTTGCCAGTTTTAGCCCCAGGAGGTCTAAATGCCATGACTGTTGACACCAAGGGGTTAGCTCTAGTGACCAGAGTCTCTAGAACAGGTAGTACAGCAAGATGGTAGAAGCTGGTCAGTTATCAGGACTCTATGGCAGCAGGAAGGCGCAGACCCAGACATAATATGGCAGATGGAGGCAGGACTTGGATACTGCAAGATGCTGGCAGGTGCAGGCTGGAATTAGGCCCATCGGATGCAGTCAGGCATAACCTTGGCAATGGCACAGCGGCTGCAAGCAGGGTTCTAGGATGAGACACAGTATAAGTGACAAGGCACAAGACAGCAGATACAGGAGTGTGAGTGAATGGCACAGGGTACAGGACGGGGACCTGACAACTAGCAACGCCACTAGTGTATGACCATATTACTCAGGCACAAATGAGGGAAGGTGCATTAATAACACTGTGCTTTTCCGCAATAGGCTAAGAAGCATTTCTTGGTTTAGGGTCTACTGGCCGTAAGAATCACGGCCATGTGGCATACACCTCCTAAGCATGCTCCTAAGAGACCTGTGCAGAGGACACAGGCCCTGGGAGCAGGGAAACACAGCTGGAGAGTGGGCAATGGTGTGAGACTTTGGGCAGGGTGAGTACACCATGAATGTTGGTCTCCCTGTCACATGGAGACCGGTCACTACAGTTTTGTATGTTCTCCACCATGCTTGTATAGATTTTCTCCAGGTACTCCGATTCCCTCCAATGCCAAAGAAATACTGATAGGGAATATAGTTTGTGAGCCCCAAAGGGGACAGTGGTGAAGATAATGTATGTAAAGCGCTGCAGAATATGATGGCGCCATATAAGCAAAGGTCACCCACATGCAAGGCCCTGCTTTACCTTTCTGTATATCCATTGATCCTTTGATGGGTCAGTCTTTTACTTTGACTCTTGAAGTTTGATTTTGGAATATATTTTCTACACCAAACATGTCTAGAATTAAGTACAGTGCAGCCTCCATTGTGCCAATCCTAAAGTAAATCCCTTTCAGGCAGAGTTGAATGTGACCTTTTTAAGATTGAGTTCACAGACTGAATTTTTAACGACCCTTTTTGACGAAGTTCTCCGCATAAGATGTGACTATGCAGAAAATCACTTACTTATTAACTACAGTAAATAAAAAAATATCTACAATCTTCTCTTTGAGACAATTATATCACAAGCAATTTGCTCCATTGTCCGTTCATTATGAAAATCAAAGAGCCAAAAATATCAGAACAAAGCTATTGACACAACTCATCATCAGGAAAAGCCGCCATGGTGGTACACAGCCGATAGAACAAAGGCAAGAAAGTCAACAACCAATCAGGAAGACTTCACTTGCAAGTCTATACTGGATTTAAAGGGTTTGTTACAAGATTTAAAGTGTTTCCCTATCCATAGAAGAGAATGTACTGATTGATGGGGACCAACACTGGACTCCCACTGATCCTGAGAAGCGGGGCCCGGCTATCTCTGGCAGTTCCATTGAGAATTATTATAGCAGAGGTGTACGTTTTTTGACCTAGTAGTAATATTAGGTCATGGTGTGGTATATTTATTATTTATTAGAATTATAGCTGGAACCTGCCTGCTATTCACATTGTAGGATATTAGCGCAGGTAGAGGCATTGAAGAATATTGTCCCAACAACGTGGTACGCCTTGTCGCTAGCTGTTGGGTTTATCACTTTCGGCCAAATTGTGTACCAAGCACCTCACTTTTAACCTAGTCTCTATGCTAGTAATGCAATTCCAAATTTCTTACATTCAATAGTTGCTTAGTACAGCATTTTAGTGTGCATCTGTATTTGCTTTAATTGTATTGATTAGTTTCTTCAGTATGCACCTGTTGACACCTGTCTATTTCTTGGATGTGTTGGACAGTTTTTATAATCATGGTGTGCAGTATTATTTATCTCTGGCCCTTGTAGAACATTAATATTGGTAACGGCAGGGCCATTTTTGGGGTTTATGCTGCCCTAGGCACTTTAAGTTGTGCCGCCCCCTATTAATAAGTCAGACCAAGGGTGTGTGCAAACAGACTCTTAGGGTGCCGTCACACCTGGCGACAGCACCAGAGATGTCGGCGGCGACTGGCGGGAGCATGCACGTTTTTGGCACCCCACCAGCATTGCCGCCCCTTGTTTACATGGGGAGACACCTCCGGCGATGCCCCAGCGAGCTGACAGGCGGCATCGCCGCCGAGGTGTCTCAAAACCCCAGCGGCAATGCAGTACAATGGGCTCCCATTGTCTGTCAGGTCACCGGCATCCGTTTACATGGGGCGATGTGTACACATCGCCCCAGATCGGCCACCTGGTTTCACATCACTGATGTGAAACCAGGCGAGCACTCAGAGGCGCCGACATCGCCCCTTTAAATTAGGCGACGCAGAGGCGATATCGGCGCCGATAGGCCACGCCCCTACATCAACTAAAACATCGGTGGTGCCGTTGCCACGTGTGACGGCACCTTAAGAATCTGCTCCGTTACCCACCTGAAAAAGTGATGAACTCTAAAAAGACTAGACATACAAGTGCTTCTCAATGAATTAAAATAACATCAAAAAGTTATTATTTTTCAGTAAATCAATACATAAAGTCAAACATATATTATATGGAGTCATTACAGAGTGATCTATTTCATATGTTTATTTCTGTTAATGTTGATGATTATGGCTTACAGCCAATGAAAACCCAAAGGTCATTATCTCAGAAAAGTAGGGAAGATGAAGTGTTACAAAGTGTGCTGCCATATTCCATGAGACAGTGAAGGGTGAATATAATATTGATTGATTAGTCAACGTGTTTCAGGGCTCCCAGAAACATGGCAATATGGATATTGATTAGTCCTGAGGAAGGGGTCAGGGAGAACTGAAACGCGTTGACTAATTTGTTTGTCCCACATTGTTGACTTTCACATTAAATTACAATATATTCATGGACAGTAGTCGATTATTGTAGCTAAACCTGTGAGATAAGTATTTTAGTTAGAATTTTAAGGAGACGGACAAAGTGCCTAGGAGCTCCTGTCCCAGACCTCGAAGAGATGTAGCAAAACCCCTTGAAGAAACCAAATTCGAAAATAGTAAAGCCATTCCTACCCCTTTAATTCAAATGAACAATTCAATGTTCCTTCATCTGTGAAATCCAAACTTTTAGCATTGTAGAGCGCTATGATCATAATTTATAGAACTCCTTTAAATAATGGATTTTAAACAATGTTAAAGGAGATCATCAATAAGTTAGAGCAATGTGAAGTACACACAGGAGTGCGGAGGGAACGTCCGCAGATGATGAGTGTAGTAGTGTTATAGCAGTGACAGCCCCATTAAGCCCCTCATGACTTCTCCACTGACATAATGGACAACCGGTGTTTTCGTAGAGTCGGAGCTTGTCTTGTCCTTCTGTGAACCTGTCCCGGGTTCGGTGAGCGCTCCATCCTTGAGTTAACACAACCGCTGGTGCGGGCGTTTTGTAGAAGAATCCTGTTTGACACCGTTACATCTTCAGATAACCCAGGTTTTCAATGTGGAGGTACAAGAGATAGCAATCCCTTCAGGGGCCCCTAAGAGGAACACTCGTCATCTAAATGTTCTCCTGAGACTGGGATCCGCTGTTCTTCCAATGCTTCAAATGGAGGGAATGTTTTCATAAAATATTAAATCTCAACAGCAGCGAGATCTTTTTCTAATGACAAAATCATTCAAAATTGATGGCTTAGAATTTGAAATACTTAGAGGAAACTTCAGTGTCCTGGATAATTTATGGTGGAGCTCCAAGGGGGAGGGGGCAGGGGGGGGGACAATAGCCTTTTAAAAGGATTTCACAGACCAGCACCACTCTGGGATTAGGAACGTCAGAGCTGAAAAACCACCTATGTGTAATGTCCTATTATTTCTTATTTCTGTAGCACAGTCGAATACATAAATAGTGATGTTTGCTGGGGGAGGAAAGTGATTCCATGGTAGCGACATGCTCAAGTAAAGTGTACCGGCAGGCGCATTGTGCTTACGGCAGTAAATCTGATATAAAAGCTGGTCCCTTCCACTCTTGCATTCAAATCTTACAGGGTCTTCTCAGCCTCCATGAAAGTGCATCTGACTCATAAAGACAACCCTTTTTAAAGAGGACCTGACACCAGGTCAAAAATGCCCAATTCTTTTTTCTTTTTCTTCCATTGCTCTCCTGAGTATTCCAGTTATTTTTTTTAAGTCTTCCGTACAGTTCCAGAGATATGGGCCTTTTTATTTAGTGCTAATTTTGATGGTCTTTAGCAAGGGGTTGTGGCTCACAGGATCCTCTGGGGCGTGTCTTTAGGCAGTAAGAGTAGGTCACAGGGTAAAAATATAAAGCATCATAAAGACACGCCCCAGAGGATCTTGTGAGCAAATAAATAGGCTAATAAACCTTCAGAAAGCTTTACTGAGTTATAGTGTCACTAATGGACTTTTAAATCAATCATAAATGCTATAATACATGGCTTCCTCGTGAATGGTTTTCTGCATACAACTGCCCTAATTGGCCAACCTCTTCTAACACACTTACACGGTTGTATACTAGGTCAGTCTACTCCTTTCATAAAAGAACACTAAATCCTAAAATTATATGTAGTATAGTTTCATTTTTAAACCAACATAAAAAAAGAGTAAAGGCTGCATTTAACATGATCAGAAGTTAATTTATTAGTATGACGAGGATTAAGAACAAGAAGGAGGGAAGTGTCACTCGAAATACACCGCCTGGATATCTGGCATCACATAAGTTAATGCTTAAATTGCCTTGAGCCATCAATACATCCTAAATACTATATATAACTGTATATACCATCCCGTACGGATCCTGGATAGTCTTAACCATATGTCTTTTGACAGTGGACAAAAAGAAGGGGAGGATTGTATAGGACTTCTATCAGGTACAGTATAACCATCATATTATAAATCGCTTCCCAAATTGGAAGAAATAATGTGCATCATAGTATAGGGTTAATGTACCCTTCACTAAAGTGCCTAGTGTAGATTGCCACCTGCCCATATACACAACTCAAGATCCTTAGATATGGGTTAAGATACTACAAGATACTGTCAGAGTAGAATTGAGGAATCAGGCATCCAACATACTATCTGTTACCTGGTCCATCCGCAGCCATACCTCCAGTGACACAAAGGGGAGAGGGTAGCGTCAGCCTTAGACCTTAACCCGTTTCGTGACCCTTTCCTTTATGGGTCACTTCCTCAGGGGAATTAGGAGTGATCCCCACATGCCGGCGTTCTTATGCACGAAGTCTGTACGCGTCACCGGAAGTGACGTGACGCAGGCAGCGTCACGTGACTGGATATGATGTTCCGCACTGTCTGCTCGTCACTGCAGCATCTCCCCTTTCTAGTGCAACGTCACAGGAGCGCACGCAGCGGCCAGGACACGTACCCATGGCAACCGCGAGCGCCCCGACAACGCACACACAGGAGAGAGGCGCCACAGCATAAAAGGCAGACAAAACGGACATCGGATCCAGACCCCATCTGGCAAAGTAAGACCCGGCCACACCAGCAGGGGCCAGTGCCGTGCCTAAAGGTCCTCCCATGAACATTATTCTATATTATACGTGTATATAGAGTAGTGTGAATGTATTAATATTCCCACCTACCACCACTTACTCCAGGATCCAGTATTATTGTGTTCCTCTTCAGTGACTCAGCAATTGCGATAGCCATCTCACTCTATGCTCTAGGTAAGAAGTCTATGGAGCCTCGTTCTGACGCTCCATAGACTTACATCGTAAAAGGCACTTCCGAGTCACACAGACCTTGAGAATCTGGAGAGCAGTGACGTCACTGAGAAGAGGAGTAGAACAGAGCCAGACCCCCGAGAAAGTGGCATGAGGTGATTACATTAATACATTCACACCAGACATCATACATATAGGGTAGTATATACACACATATAATATAAAAAAACTATTCATGGGAGGACTTCTTTAATACACTAAGACTAGTGATAAGTGGGCGTCACCATGCTCGGGTGCTCGGTACTCACCATGCTCAGATGGGCACGACTATAGGCAATGTGGAACTTGAGCATTTTCCCATTCCCCATTGACGTCCATTATACATTACACGAATTGAACATGTCCAAGCGCCCAACTGACTGTTAAGAGTACCGAGCACCTGAGCATGGCAGTGCCCGCTCTTCACTAGGGAAGACCAATCGTGATGCAAGAACTATCCGAATTCTCAGAATAATGCTGTTAAATTAGTATTTGCTGTGAGCTTGACTTGAATATCATTGCGATTCTGCTTTGATGAAATGAATTATGTCTCAGAATGAGGATTTGAGTAAAGCACGTACATGGTGCATCCTCTGCTTAGTGTTTGGCCACAGAGACTTTCCCGTGATCACCGGAATACATTTTCTGCAGAATAACATTTTTCAGATTTACATGGGAAGTTATAACAAAGCTTTAAAAAGGAACGACATGTGCGATTACGGTACATAATAAGTTAATAAGAATATCCAGCTATTTTGTGCAGATATTATATATTTCTAAAGGAGGTGAAAAGCATTTAATGCTAAAAGTAGAGATTTTAAATGCAAGTGGGAAAGATAGAATAGTGGAGATCCATAGGAAACATCAGACTGGGCATTACATTGAGTAGTTGGGTTTTGCTAACCCAAAAAAGAAAGGAATGGTCTGTGTTTCCCCCTCTATGTGTTTCCATAAACTTTTTGCCAAGGGGCCACTTTCTTCGGTCCACTTTCTCAAGGACCCAATTGCTGCACCATGGCATATGAACCATTGGATGTGTAAGAAGATGTCCAACACCAAGAAGGTTGGTACCCCAGAAAGTGTCAACTGGTTTTATCTATGTGAGAAGTTATAGCAATATGTGTAATCCCCGGGAGGTGGGCGTAGGTTTTCTAGCCACCCCTAGATGCCACTAGTGTTAGGCTAGGGTCACATTTGCGGCTGTTTTTTCAAATCCGGATCCGAATTTGACCATTAAAAATGTCAAAACCGGATCCGGATCCTCAGTCATAAGCTGCAATAGCAAAACCGGATTGCACTTAATGCAATCCGGTTACCGCATCCAGTTTTGCAGCCTGCGGTGAAAATGATGCAGACTGCATTTTTTGGAGTGATTGGAAAACCAGATCCGTTTTCTTTTATCATGCCTATGGCAGCCGGATCCGGTACCGCAAGGTACATGAATGTATCTTGTGGTTCTGGGTCCAGTTTTTGGTGCCACAATGTTTTCTCATTGCAAATCTGGATCCACATCTGCAATATGATGCCAAATGTGACGACACATGGTAATACTGGATCCGGTAATGGATGCGGTTACCAGATTGTGCCTTCCAAATGTGACATCAGCCTTAGGTTGCCTGGTTGTAGAGGAGTCTAGTCTCTAGGGAGTTAATACTGAAGCCAGCTCACAAGGAAGGGGAATATAAGGAGTGCTTCTTGGTGCAGGCAGGAGAAAGGATGTGGGTAGAATGAGAAGAGACTTAAATAATGTGTTGGAGGTAGTAGAGGAGATCGGGCGCATACTGCAGTAAAGCCCCTCTTGGAGGAGACGTGAGGTACAAGTGGGCAACCTCGCAACACGCAAGCAAAGCTAGCTAATGAGGAGAGTGGCAGATGGTCCTGAATACAACTTGCCAGAAATGGGGACTCCTTCCAGGCTGAGTACCGCATACCCCAACAAGCATAGGTGTGCAGGGTGCCCTGACCATAATGATACCTGTGCGGTTGGGTTTCCTTGGAGCAGTGCAGAATGCCCTTGGTTGTCCAGGATGGCGGGCGGGACATAATCTGGACCTGAAGCTGTAGGGCTGGTTTGTGTGAAGATGACATAGTTGAAAGAAGAAACGAGTCTGTAGTCTGCCTCATCTGTGGTGGAACTGTTTGCAAAATGTTGCAAGTAAAGTACGAGAAATTTTCAACTATAGTGGACTACTTGGTGACCTGAAACCTGGAACGGCACAGTATGAACGGGCCTATGGCCAAGAAGTACCGGTGCAGTCATACATAGCGAGCCTTCAACCACATCCCGTGTCTGTAACATGCCAAGGTGAGGACACAGGCTTTCTAGTCCGTGACTACCGCCCCTGGCACCGTTACAGATGCCTGACTGATTCATGGTTTTGCAGTTGTCTAAATTGGTCTGCAAAACCATTGACCTATAAATTGCTGTTTATAAGGAGACTAGAGCTACAAGGTTTCTACATCTTAAGTAGCTGCCCGTAACATCTAGTATGATAAGGGTCAGCATTCAGTACCAGATCCAATTACAGCGAATAATTTGCAGATGCAAGGACCGTTCACTTGTAAGAACAAAACTAAACAGAAATCAAAAGTGTATGTAAAATGCAATCTAAAATCAGAGACGTCCTTAATGGGTTAAAATATCTGTCCTTTGCGGGATCATCTTTGTACTGAAAATGCGCAATGCATATTTATGTGTGTAAATTTGCCTATTTGTCTGCCAAGAGCATTCCAAGGTGCATGCCAGCTTTACGGTCTTTGGATACACCCCTGTAAAATCAATCTGCAGTAGGTTGGGAATTAGCAGATGCTCCAGGAAATGTGCACGGTGGAATCAGGGCGAGCGTCACCTCTACCTGGCACAAGCTAGGGCGACTTATTGTATATTCCCTCTGTTTGCTTTGGTTTATGATATAGTCAGGAATAAACAAAACCTACATGTTCTGTGATCTAAAGGGATTTCTGTTATCCAGTGCATCAGGAGCACAAGAGCCTAGGTAACTCCGGCTGTGAGGTTCACGATAAAATCCCCAAGCTTAAGTTTTATTTCATAAATCAATAGTACATATGAAAATACACTGTGTGCAGAATTATTAGGCAAATGAGTATTCTGATCACATGATACTTTTTATACATGTTGTCCTACTCCAAGCTGTATAGGCTGAGAGCCAACTACCAATTAAGTAAATCAGGGGATGTGCATCTCTGTAATGAGGAGGGATGTGGTGTAATGATATCAACACCCTATATAAGGTGTGCTTAATTATTAGGCAAATGCCTTTCCTTAGGCAAAATGGGTCAGAAGAGAGATGTGACGGGCTCTGAAAAGTCCAAAATTGTGAGATGTCTTGCAGAGGGATGCAGCAGTCTGGAAATTGCCAAACTTTTGGAGCATGATCACCGAACAATCAAGCGTTTCATGGCAAATAGCCAACATGGTCGCAAGAAGCGTGCTGGGCAAAAAAGGCGCAAAATAACTGCCCATGAATGGAGGAAAATCAAGCGTGAAGCTGCCAAGATGCCAGTTACCACCAGTTTTGCCATATTTCAGAGCTGCAACGTTACTGGAGTATCAAAAAGCACAAGGTGTGCTATAATCAGGGACATGGCCAAGGTAAGGAAGGCTGAAAAATGACCACCTCTGAACAATACACATAAGATAAAACGTCAAGACTGGGCCAAGAAATATCTTAAGACTGATTTTTCAAAGGTTTTATGGACTGATGAAATGAGAGCGACTCTTGATGGGCCAGATGGATGGGCCAGAGGCTGGATCAGTAAAGGGCAGACAGCTCCACTCCGGCTCAGACGTCAGCAAGGTGGAGGTGGGGTACTGGTATGGGCTGGGATCATCAAAGATGAACTTGTGGGACCTTTTCGGGTTGAGGATGGAGTGAAGCTCAACTTCCGGACCTACTGCCAGTTTCTGGAAGACAACTTCTTGAAGCAGTAATACAGGAAGAAATCAGTATGGTTCAAGAAAAACATGATTTTCATGCAGGACAATGCTCCATCCCATACATCCAACTACTCCACAGCGTGGCTGGCCAGTAAAGGTCTAAAAGAAGAAAAAATACTGACATGGCCCCCTTGTTCACCTGATCTGAACCCCATAGAGAACCTGTGGTCCCTCCTAAAATGTGAGATCTACAGGGAGGGAAAACAGTACACCTCTGGGAACAGTTATTTCTTCCACATCAATTGTAATGCCATGTCTGAAGAGAATTTGAGGTCTCTCTGCTGGAAGTATGAAGCATTCACAGACTTCCAGCCAATCGATAGCCGGTAGCAATCTGGCCAATCAGATGGCAAAATGTCACAACCACGTGATCACTAGCGGCCACCTGATTGTCCGGATTTCAAGGTCCAGGCAGTACACTTAGGACCTTGCAATCTGGCCAATCAGGTGGCTGCTAGCAATCACGTGGTTGTGACGTGTCGCCATCTGAATGGCCACATCGCTACCGGTCATCTGATTGGCTGGAAGTCACAGGTCCTTGTCCGGTGATCGCAGGTCTTCTGGGACGGTCCCGGTGCAGGCGTCAGACAGGTGAGTATGTAATTTTATTATTTTTAACAACTTTTATTCACTCTTAGGGTACTTTCGCAGTTTATCTATAGATACACTACGAAAGTATTCGGACTCGTTATACTCGCAACGAGTACTGAGTACCGGGACCTACTCATTGCGAGTATAGCGAGTCCGAATAGTTCCGTACTCGCTCATTCCTAGTTAGTTTCTGTTTTGTATGTAGAAAGACAGAGAAAAGTGAAGGAGAAGGTTCTGGGTGAAGGCAACAGGAGCTGCTACAAATGGTATTTCTTCTACATCAATTGTAATGCCATGTCTGAACAGAATTGGAGCTGACTCTGCTGGAAGTCTGAAGCACTCACACACTGCCCGATCTCTAACCAGGAAGATGAGCACTGAAAGGCCTTAATTAGCTTTGTCTCAGTCTCTGGTTGGGGGGAGGGGTTAGTTTCTATTTAGTGTTTAGTAAGATAGAGAAGGGTGAAGGAGAAGGTTCTGGAGAAGGCAACAGGAGCTGCTTCTCAGGGCACATGCTTCTCTCCCTTTTCAATGTGAGCCATGGCTGCAGCACTGGGTACTACAAATATATCCTGACTACTACCCAGCTGCTGGGTACCCGAGCCCTTAGAGCTCCATAGAAGCAAGTAAGTGCTGTATGAAACTTCAGAAAACATGTGGCCAGATGTGTGGATATACTCAGGAATAGAAAATGAATAGATAATCCAGAAATAACAGCAGACAAATCGTTGAAGGCCGAGCAGTATAATTTCAACAGACAGATTATCAATGGCAGAGGTGTATGCAATGAGCAGACAAAAGGCTAGCTGCAGAATGCAAAGATAAAGAAGAAATCCGGATACTTGCTGACAGAGAAGGATACACACTGATGTAGCAGAGCTGTGTGCAAGGTAGCAGTATCAACAGGACGCGTTTGTAATGCCTTCTGCAGACAAATAGTTGACTGCAGGTCTTACCTGGGAAGCAAATGTAGATAAATAACAAATAAGTAGAAGTTTGGTGTTCATTTGATTAACCGGCTGAGTGAAGTGGATGGACAGGCAAACTCCTGAAGTTTACGTGGTAACTGAATGCTATGCTTACTAAGTACTCAGGCAGAACATAGCTGTCTGAATCAGTCTTAAAAGGCCTTGGGTGTTGATGTCAAAGGGGTTGACGTATCACTACTGTAACCCAGTGCAGGCTTGCACAAAAGGACCTGGTCTCAGGGAAAGGAACCAAAAGCCGAGCCAGGACAGGTGCGTTATAGATTTGATATCCAATATTTCCATGATTCAACATTTACTTGCAAGGGTGGCATGAAATTCTAGATTGATGGCCAGGTGCTGCTTCCTTTTGTTATAGTTTCTGAAAACTAGTCAATGGTATACAGAAGGAGAAGCATTTAGTATGTTTCCTGTATAACAGATTAGTTCAGCCATCGCTCACCATCATAGCCTACCATTAACTTACTCTTATTTCCCGCAGGAAGGTCACATATCTCCACTCATCAGTGCCCTGTATGTCCCCCACTGGGAGCCATTCTATATACCCAAAAGATCTTTTTAACTTCCTTTAAATGTTCAAAATTGAAAGAAACCCTTGTGTAATGGCTTCTCCAATGGTTAACATGCAGAATGATATCCTACAGAGTGAGCGCCAAGGAGAGAGGGCCTTTTAGGATCTGATGAATTCTGACAATACCAAAGAAATCAAAAGTGAATTGCACAAGACAGTGAGAAGAACCCGTCAGGATAACTTCAACCAAATGAAGCCTGAGAGTGAAGCATTAAACTATTAAGACCAAAAAGCAGCGCGGTCACCAGGTCAAATATGGCCATGTTTTATCATATTTTATTCCCGCTGCTCCTCTGATTATTCTTAAAAATCTGCTATTTAGTTCCAGAGATATGGACTTTTTATTTAGTGCGCTCAATATGCTAATATTATAGACTTTACAAGGGGGTAGTGTTCACAAGGTAGTTTTACAGAGCAGCTTAAAGACATATCCCTAGAGGTTACTGTGAGTAACGCCCCCTTGGAAAATTACAATAGCAATTAACATGAAATAAAAAGGTTCCTATCTCTAGAGTTATAACAAGACAAAAAAATCATGCCATGATCATTAGGCGGCCGTCACACGCTGAGATATCTTGCCAGATATCGTTTAAGCGATCTCCTTTTTGATCGCTTAAGCGATATCGGGCAAGATATCGTTGCATGTAATCAAGCGATTTACGATGGTAAATCGCTTGATCGTGACATCGCTGATCTGAGGTTCGGTTCTCAGATCTAGCGATGAACGATGCAACGATCTGCATCATCGTGGTGTATGACACCACGATGATCCATCTCCCAGCGACCGCGCCTATGCTGGGAGATGGTAACTATGGTACACGTCGGGTAACTAAGCGACGCGCGGCGCCTATTACCCGATGTGTACCATAGTAACGAGCGAGATCGCGGCTCCGCATCGCTGGTGAGTCTGTCTGTGTGACATCTCACCAGAGATGTGAGCGATATTGTAAGCGATCGCGCGTGCACGTGATCGCTTACAATATCGCTAAAGATATCTGTGCGTGTGACGGCCGCCTTAGGAGGAGCATTTGAAGACCCATTGGAGGTCAGCACATATGTATGTTCATTATTTACCATGTGGCGCAGAAAGAAGGCCTCTCGTGTATGCAAGGTAATGTATGACCAACCAAGGCAGGAAAGCAGCATGGTGACTAGGTGCTTAGCACTGTATGGTGGCTCAGTGGTTAGCACTGTACGGTGGCTCAGTGGTTAGCACTGTATGGTGGCTCAGTGGTTAGCACTGTATATGGTGGCTCAGTGGTTAGCACTGTACGGTGGCTCAGTGGTTAGCACTGTATGGTGGCTCAGTAGTTAGCACTGTACGGTGGCTCAGTGGTTAGCACTGTATGGTGGCTCAGTGGTTAGCACTGTATGGTGGCTCAGTGGTTAGCACTGTATGGTGGCTCAGTGGTTAGCACTGTACAGTGGCTCAGCAGTTAGCACTGTATGGTGGCTCAGTGGTTAGCACTGTACAGTGGCTCAGCAGTTAGCACTGTATACGGTGGCTCAGTGGTTAGCACTGTACGGTGGCTCAGCAGTTAGCACTGTACGATGACTCTGTGGTTAGCACTGTATACGGTGGCTCAGTGGTTAGCACTATATGGTGGCTCAGTGGTTAGCACTGTATGGTGACTCAGTGGTTAGCACTGTATACGGCGACTCAGTGGTTAGCACTGTATGGTGGTTCAGTGGTTAGCACTGTATGGTGGCTCAGTGGTTAGCACTGTATGGTGGCTCAGTGGTTAGCACTGTATGGTGGCTCAATGGTTGGCACTCTACAGTAGCTCAGTAGTTAGTACTGTATGGTAGCTCAGTGGTTATCACTGTATGGTGGCTCAGTGGTTAGCACTCTACAGTAGCTCAGTGGTTAGCAGTGTATGGTAGCTCTGTGGTTATCACTGTAGGGTGGCTCAGTGGTTAGCACTGTATGGTGGCTCAGTGGTTAGCACTGTATGGTGGCTCAGTGCTTAGCACTGTACGGTGGCTCAGTGGTTAGCACTGTACGGTGGTTCAGTGGTTAACACTGTACGGTGGCTCAGTAGTTAGCACTGTACGGTGGCTCATTGGTTAGCACTGTATGGTGGCTCAGTGGTTAGCACTGTATATGGTGGCTCAGTGGTTAGCACTGTACAGTGGCTCAGTGATTAGCACTGTATGGTGGCTCAGTGGTTAGCACTGTATTGTAGCTCAGTGGTTAGCACTGTATGGTGGCTCAGTGGTTAGCACTGTACAGTGGTTCAGTGGTTAGCATTGTTGCTTTGCAGCACTGGCATCCTGGATTCAAATCCCACCAAAGACAACATCTGCAAGGAGTTTGTATGTTCTCCCCGTGTTTGTGTGGGTTTCCTCTGGGTTCTCTGCTTTCCTCCCACATTCGAAGACATACTGATAGGAAATGTTGGATTGTGTGCCCAATGGGGACTGTGATGATAATGTCTATGAAGGGCTATGGGCACCTGTAGCCCACAAATGTTTTATATAATGTATTTAAAGCAGTTTTGCTATTGCATAGATATTACTGGTTATGTGAGCTAAATGCTGTGACTGGGCCTCAATTCAGGGAACTAGTGATTGCTATATGTGGAGTTGGGAAGGAATTTTTTTCTCAATATGGAGCTTACAGTCTGCTCCATGTGGTTTTTGCCTTCTTCTGGATCAACATCTTAGGCTATAGGTTGAACTTGATGGAAGTCTACCTTCTGTAGGTTACAGCTAAAAGAAGGAACCTTGGTCAGACTAAATGCAAACCACACTATCAGCCAGAACCCCGAGAGACCCAGACACCCTTTAAGCTCTACAGAGGGAGCTGTCTTTACTGCAAGGGGTTGCTACCTTTAGACGGGTTGCAGTCCAGGATTAGAAAAGTCACCAAGCAAGATCAAAGCTGAGAGGTCACAAAAGTACAAAATTGTTAGGCTAGAGAATAGTACAAAATCAGGCAGAGGTTAATCAGGAAAATCAATAATACAAAGCAGGATAATAACAAGTGAACCAGTAAATATATCTGGCAACCAGCAGGAGCACACAGAGGATTCAAACAGGCTGCAGTACTTCCTAAATGTTAGCGTTAATGACCGCAGCTGGGCAGCCATGCAACACACACAGAGTCAGACTATTACATCACGAGCCCCCCCTTCGGAGTGAACACAGCGATGCCTGGTGGCAGACGGAGAAGTTCCAGGAGGAGACCGTTGATGTGACACTTTCAACCTTAAAAACTATGAAACTTTGACGTATTCACAGATTATACCTTAGATGCTGGTCACACTTGTCACAAATGGGTTTCCCCAATATCTGGTCTTGCAACCACCAAAAGGGAGGTAGCCATGCGTATGGGTAGAGTTGTTCATGCTCACCCAACTTTCCATTCATAGTATCTCCAAGATGACTATTACATGACAAATGTGAGCCGTAGAGAACCATCTTCCAACAATCCAACATTTATGGAATATCCAATGAATACATATCCAACCCTGCACAGATATTAGCAGGGATTAACACTAGAAATTCATTTAAGTGTTTTTACTTTGGCTCGCTATAGCCTCCCGCCATCATGTATTGTGTTTTCAGCTGCTGGAAGCGTGGTATTATCATTTCCATCCCTCTTCTTATAGTAATCTATTCTTTTTCTGAAGCCCCTGAACAGTTGACATGCTGCCCTCTCGCACATATTGATCTCCATACTCTTCCATGAAGCGGAAGCGAGCGAAAAAGGGCTATATAGTAGTAATGATCGTCTACACTGAACATAATGCATTTGATGTGTTGCCTGTTGTCTTCTTTCTTTACATTTCTACTTTTTGTGTTCATACAGTTTAGCTCTTAAGTCTTCCTCAAAGACGAGGTGATTTACATAGCCTTTGATCTACACTCTTAATTCCTTGGCAACGTATTCTTCTGGATTCCCTTCTTTGGATCTTGCAGTTTATACTCTTGGCATGAACACAGACAAAGAAAATTCCATTATCACTGCAGTTTTTACATTTCTCAACATTATCTTCTTGCTCGTCCTCTAGCAATGACACCTTATTGCAGCTAAATATTTTATTCTAAGATTTTTAGAGGATTTTTTTCAGTAAAAAGTCAGTTCTAGTGATGAGCGAGAAGTGAGATATTCGGGTTTGGAAGGCTCTAACCGAATACTTTGGAATGTTTCAGTACTTGGATCCAAGTGAGCTCCCCATTGACTTGCGCTGGACGAGTAACGAGTAATGAAACAGTTCAAAGTATTCGGTTAGAGCTATCGGAATCCCCATTTTTCACTACGCGGTCATCACTAGTCAGTTCATCTTCTTGATCCATCTATGAGACCATCTTCATAAGGAATTAGGGAACACATTTTTTCCCTCGATAATGGGACTTGTTGGAATGTTATAAACGACCAATGGACAACAGTGGCGCTGATTCTGGGAGAAGAAGAAAGTAAACCAATTTTTTACTATCATGTAAAACAGAAAGAGAAGAGGCGCTCCTGTGTGTATCCGGTGATCTTAAGAGTGGTTGGGGCAGGGTATAGAAGGTTACTGTCCTTGTGTGATTGCGCAACCCTGCACAACTACGATGTAGGCCTCCGACATGTACCGCACACCGTATGGGTCTCTGGTGCTCCCAGCAGGCCAGATCACATGGGGCGTGATGTCACCGCAGGTCCTTGAGAACTTTTAGCAATCCGCAATCTGCAGCATCCACCGCTTACCCAATAAGGGAATCACATATATGGAGTAGACAGGAACAATGCGGTTTTCAAGGGGCACAAGATACCAGCAGGCCAGGGTAGGTATTATTCAGCAAAGTTCTTTATTGATTATGTGGCTTCACAACAAGTTTTAGCGAATAACGCCTTCATCAGGTGGTACCGTATCACCTGATGAAGGCGTTATTTGCTGAAACGCGTTGTGAAACCATATAATCAATAAAGAAGATTGCTGAATAATTGCGCCCCTTAAAAATCGCATTGTTCAGGTCTACTCCATATTTTTTACTTTCAGACAGCTATTTTATGACTTGTACCCCAAGGTCAGTCAACCTCTTTAATAACGGGGTGCATCTTTGAGTATATTTACACTACAAATTGAATTACAGCATATGCTTGCCATGGACAGGATAGACGTGCTACATTTTTTTTAAAACGTTTGGCCCAAGTGTAAATTAATCGATCAGACTTGTGGTAGCATCAAACCATCCCACATAACCCTGCCTATTTTTCTCAGCACTTTTGAAAATTGGTCAGAAATTGTTTCAAAGTTTAGTGCAAATATAATGTTCAACTAAACTTAAAACATTGTTCAATGCCAAAAAGCTTGTGAAAATCTAAGGATAAACCTTTTTCCTGGTGTAAAGAATATTTTGAGTCTGTCACATGTTCTCCAAACATAGGGGTCAGTATTGGGCCACAGAGGTCAGCATTGGGCCCTCTTCTATTTATTGCTCTTGTTAATGGCATACAGAGCAGAATTACAAATTCTTAGATGATACTAAGCTCTGTAAGGTAATTAAGCCCAAATTAGAAGAATTTCTATCAACCCTCCACTCCCAAGCCTACATGTGACTATACAATTCCTATGTACAGTCATGATACACTATATCCCTCTGTCTGTTTGGTAGCTTCTCATTATCAAACTGGCTACAATAAAGGCATGAGAAACTCTGTGGAAAATCTTACATTTGCCTCCTCTTCCTTTTAATTGGTGTGTGATGGACCAGCACTGTAAGGGTATGTTCACACTGTGAGTTTTTGATCCATTTTTTGTGCTGCATTTTTTTTTTAATTTTCAGCAGCAAAACTGGATCCTTTTTTGAAAAAAATACTTTTTTATAAAAACAAAAAAGGACTTTTCAGCAGCTTCATTATCATCACAGGCAGGGTTACAATGCTAGGTAACACCTTTTGTACAAAGATGATATTATAGCATCCACCATTCATAATAGGTGATGTCACAGTCCCTCTTCCTTTACAGCACAAAAAAATAGGATCTGAGTCAGTCAATTGCTGTGAGTACAGCGTTCGCTATTTATAGGGTGGGCCATTTATATGGATACACCTAAATAAAATGGGAACCGTTGATGACATCAACTTCCTGTTTGGGGAAAGTTTTCCCCCTCCTATATACTAATGTGCCACAAACAGGAAGTTGATAGCACCAACCGTTCCCATTTTATTTAGGCATATCCATATAGATGGCCCACCCTATAAATGGCCCACCCTGTACATTAAAAAAGACACCAAAACCCAATGATAGAGTCCATAATTAAGAGCTATACCAAAAATAAACTTAGTATTCTTTATTGTGTGAGCTCTCATCACTCTACAGACCTACATCCATTGAACTCATTCTACATATTGGAACTCCGTATTGATTGTGTGACCCTCATCTTTACAGAAACCTTAGCAAAGGCTCCAGAAGTCGAAATGTCAGTCACCTGTGAATCTACATGGTCCACTCGATAAATAACTTATCTAGCAATATCATTTGATTCATTTTTTCCATTGGGTAGTGAGAGATACCTTCTACTTTGATTATTGTTATTTTTCCTGGGCATCCAGACGGAATATTAGTCAGTTTGAGTGAGAGTAATCGTTCATAATATTTTACTTGTAACAATAAAGAATACTTATTTTATTTTTTATATTGTTCTTATTAATGGATTCCATCTTCAGGTTCTTTGATTTAGGCTAGGGTCACACTAGAGTTTTTAATTTCAATTCCTGATCCGGTTTTGAGCTTTCAAAAAGCTCAAACCGGAGCAGGAAACGCTCCTCATAGGAGCCCGTTATAAAAACCAGAATGCATTACATGCAATCTGGTTACCGCATCCGGCTCTGCAGCCTGCGTGAAAAATCATGCAAGCTGCAGTTTTCGGAGCGGTTCTAAGCTCCGTGATGCGGTAACTGGATTGCTCAGGATGTGTAATCCTGACCAATGCGGTTACCATATACTTTGCTTCTCCCGGCTGCCGCCGGGATAAGCAAGGTGTTTACACTGTTAAAACAGCTTAAATATTAATAATAATTGTGCCCATCATGTCTCTAGGGGGTGCCCACCCAACCTAGAGACATGCTACCCACTCAGGTGGGTATGTAATGGGTTAATTACTCCTGTACAGTAAGTCAGCTCCTGTCGGCTCTGTACAATTTTGTGAATGAAGCCGCTGTGCGCATACTATACGTAATGTACGTATAGTATGTGCGCTGTCCGAGGTCCTTTACAGTAGATCTATGGGCTGCGCAGCGCATAGATCTATTGTAAAAGCCTTCAGGACCTCTAACAGCGCACATACTATACATACATTACATGTTTACGATCAACATTGCGTGCAGCAGCCACCACAGCCTCCCAGACACTGTTCCCATAGGTGTACTGTTTTCCCTCTCTGTAGATCTCACATTTTAGGAGGGACCACAGGTTCTCTATTGGGTTCAGATCAGGTGAACAAGGGGGCCATGTCAATATTTTTCTTCTTTTAGACCTTTACTGGCCAGCCCCGCTGTGGAGTATTGGATGCATGTGATGGAGCATTGTCCTGCATGAAAATCATGTTTTTCTTGAACGATACCGACTTCCTCTTGTACCACTGCTTGAAGAAGTTGTCTTCCAGAAACTGGCAGTAGGTCCGGCAGTTGAGCTTCACTCCATCCTCAACCCGAAAAGGTCTCATAAGTTCATCTTTGATGATACCAGCCCATACCAGTACCCCACCTCCACCTTGCCGGCGTCGGAGTGGAGCTCTCTGCCCTTTACTGATCCAGCCTCTGCCCATCCATCTGGCCCATCAAGAGTCACTCTCATTTCATCAGTCCATAAAACCCTTTGAAAAATCATTCTTAAGATATTTCTTGGCTCAGTCTTGACCTATTATCTTATGTTTCTTGTTCAGAGGTGGTCGTTTTTCTGCCTTCCTTACCTTGGCCATGTCCCTGGGTATGGCACACCTTGTGCTTTTTGATACTCCAGTAATGTTGCAGTTCTGAAGTATGGCAAAACTGGTGGCAAATGGCATCTTGGCAGCTTCACGCTTGATTTTCCTCAATTCATGGGCAGTTATTTTGCGCCTTTTTTGCCCAGCACGCTTCTTGCGACCCTGTTGGCTATTTGCCATGAAACGCTTGATTGTTTGGTGATCACGCTTCAAAGTTTTGGCAATTTCAAGACTGCTGCATCCCTCTGCAAGACATCTCACAATTTTGGACTTTTCAGAGCCGTCACATCTCTCTTCTGACCCATTTTGCCTAAGGAAAGGCATTTGCCTGATAATTAAGCGCACCTTATATAGGGTGATGATGTCATTAGACCACACCCCTCCTCATTACAGAGATGCACATCACCTGATTTACTTAATTAGTAGTTGGCTCTCAAGCCTATACAGCTTGGAGTAGGACAACATGGATAAAAAGTATCATGGGATCAAAATACTCATTTGCCTAATAATTCGGCACACAGTGTATTGATCAGGCTGCCTGAATCACCAAAACACCAAAATGCAACAGTTCCCAGTGTATAATTCTCTCCATCTATATCTCTCTCTTTCTTTCACTTCCTCCCTTCCTTTCTCTCTCTGTCCTCTCTCTCTCTCCCTTCTGCTCTCTTTCTCTCTCTTCTCTCTCTCTCTCTCTCCCTTCCTTCCTTCCTCTCTCTCTCCCTCTCTCTGTGTCTCTCTCTTTCTCGCTCTCTCTCCCTCGCAGATTCTGGAGGAGAAGTTAAAAGAAAAAAACACACCTTATCTACAGCAGCAAAAACAAGGCACCATTGGCACAGCCATTTCTCTGCTGCGCTTTTTTTTGGCAGGTGCAAATTTCTGTCATCAAAAAACCTTCACCACTAATCTCTAGGCGGCCCATAGCCTTATAATCCTAAAAAATGGGTATTTATGTTTATACATTGATATTAATATATGTGTGTGTATAGTGCTACATGTGAACAATCCAACACATAAAGGGCCACAGCAGCTTCCAAGCCACATTGTAATCCTATTATAGATGAGCAGCTTTCCCCTAAACCGCTCTATTCACATATGGAAACTCATAGAAATATAAAAAGGAAATGAGAAAACAGGGGAGGGGGAGAAAACGTGAAACGGTGCTCAGGGGATGCGCTTTTATGGACCAAGTATATAGAAAATATCTGTAGAAATCTAAGAGAGAGACTCACATAAATCAAGGGAAGTTAACTCACATTATGGTGAATTTGACTGAAGGTCACTATGTTATCGGGGAGTATGAGAAGTCAACGTCTTGTGCATTGAGTCATTGAGATTATAGGAAATAAGGTTCCTAGGGATAGGAAAAGGTTTTCCAGCACTTCTGTGTAGGTTAGTAGTTGGGGAATCACTGAACGAGTGAAGCCAAAATCCAAGATTGTTCAAAAATAAAGCCTGTATTCTATAAGAAAGCGAAAAGGACATTGCCTCGGCTGAGTGGGCTTTATATTTATCGGCATAAATCTGCAGGTTCTCTGTAGGGACTTGGTTCATAGAACAGCACAGTATTATAAAAGCTTGGCTAGATTCATCGATTTCACCTCAATCTATAATCCCACAACCATGATTTTTGATGAGTTAAGGTCCTATAAAGTAAACCCCAGAGCACACGACACATTTATATGTAACGTTATGATGCACATTCACATACGATGAGACAAGGTCTTAAAGAGCAACCGCCGTCTTCAATATTTTTTCATAAATAAATAATACATGTGAGAATAAGAAACTTTGTAATGTTTCTTATCAGAGAAATCTGCTTCTTCCTCTTCCAGAATTGATTATTCATTCTTAAAATCCTCAATTCACAGAAAGTGACAGTTAGTGCTGATAAAGCTCTATGGAGATGAGTGACTATACTGTTTGTTCAGGAGAACTTGCAGTACAATTTCTGTATCCTTCTTTGGCTCCTCCCCTTGTCTCTAGCTCCTCCCTCTGCCTCTGGCTACTCCCTTTGCCTCTGCCTAAGCTCTTCCCTCTGCCTATAGCTCTTCCCTCTGCCTATAGCTCTTCCCTCTGCCTACAGCTCTTCCCTCTGCCTATAGCCCCTCCCTCTGCATATAGCTCTTCTCTCTGCCTATAGCTCTTCCCTCTGACTATAGTTCTTCTCTCTGCCTATAGCTCCTCCCTCTGCCTCTAGCTCATCCCTTTGCCTATAGCTCCTTCCTCTGCCTATAGCTCTTCTCTCTGCCTCTATCTCCTCCCTCAGACTCTGGCTACTCCCTTTGCCTCTAGCTCATTTCTCTGCCTATAGCTGCTCCCTCTGCCTATAGCTCCTCCCTCTGCCTATAGCTCTTCCCTCTGCCTATAGCTCCTCCCTCTGCCTGTAGCTCTCCTCTGCCTTAGCTCATCCCTCTGCCTATAGCTGCTCCCTCTGCCCATAGCTCTTCTCTCTGCCTCTATCTTCTCCCTCAAACTCTGGCTCCTCCCTTCTCCTCTAGCTCATCTCTCTGCCTATAGCTGCTCCCTCTGCCTATAGCTCTTCCCTTTGCCTATAGCTACTCCTCTGCCTATAGCTCCTCCCTCTGCTCTAGCTCCTTCCTCTGACTCTGGCTCCTCCCTCTGACTCTGGCTCTTCCCTTCTTCATAGAATTTCAAAAGCAACTTAAGGTGCTGTCACACGCATCAATCCGATGAACGATTTTGTTATCGATCACATGCACGCGCGATCAATAACAAAATCGTTCAGATCGCTGGTGAGCTGTCACACAGACAGACTCACCAGCGATCAGTGGACCATCAACATCGTGGAAATGATTTAAATATTGTTTCCATGATGTCTTGCTCCTGCTGCCAGGCTGCGGTAAGCAGGAGCAGGCTGGTCTCTAAGGTAAACAGTGGGTATCTAGGCAGCGCGCTCTGCCTAGATACCCGATGTATACCTTGGTTACCAGCCTTCTCTGCTCACCGGCTGGTATCCAAGGTACACAGCGGGTAACTAGGGTCCCTATAATGTCAACACCTGAGGCAACTGAAGATTGGCCTATGCCCTGAGTATTGGGAAACCATTGCTTTAAGCTGCAATGTATTTGCTAGGAGTTCCTTCACCTACTTTGCTCAGCTTCAGCCAGCTGTCTTTTTACCTCTACTCTTGACCTCCATACAACTACCGTATTAGCGTTTATTTCCAAGTTCCATCCACTTTACCTAGTCTAGCATTCTGCAATCAAGATTACCAACCACTTGTTACAATTCTCAGTTTTATTTACACCTCAGTCTCTACAATCAAAGTAGCACAGCTCTTAAACGGAACCTGTCACCCCCCCCCAGGGCATTTTATATTGTGCCCACCAGGTTACACATATATAAATGGGTTCTAGTAACCCCTGTATTTGCCCAGACTGACCCCACATACCTGTGATGTGAACTTATATTGTGTCCAGAGCTGGCCTCCAGTTGAGGCTGGTATTTAGTCATGGCCGGCAGGGCTTGAGTGACAGTGGCACTCGCGCCGGCGCAGTGGGGCGGGTGTCTGCGGTCCATAGAAGAGTGCTGAATGCTCGCGAGACTTCACAAATTTCCTGAGACTTCAGCACTGATAGTGGCACTCGCACCGCAGTGGAGCAGGTGTCTGTACTCCATAGAACAGTGCTGAAGTCTCACGAGACTTCATAAATCTTGCGAAACTTCGGCACTGACAGTGGCACCCTCGCCTGCACAGTGGAGCGGGTGTCCGTACATAGTGCGGAAGTCTCGCAAAAGTTCAGCACTGTTCTATATAACCTAGACACCCGCCCATTGCGCCGGCGCGAGTGGCACTATCAGTGCCAAAGTCTCACAAGATTTGTGAAGTCTCGCGAGACTTCAGCACTGTTCTATGGACCGCAGACACCCTCTCCAGTGCGCGAGTGCCACTGTTACTCAAGCCCAGCCGGTCAGAGAAGGGCGGGAAATTTGAACCATGCAGGGCGGGATTTGGAGCCCAGAGGGGTAGCGAGACGTTTACCCTCCATGACTATATACCAGCCTCCGTGACTCAATGGAGGCCAGCTCTGGACAGAATATAAGTTCATATCACAGGTATATGAGCTCAATCTGCACATACAGGGGTTACTAGAACCCCATTTACTTGATGCATAACCTGGTGGGCACAGTTTAAAATGCCCTGGGCGGGGGTGACAGGTTCCCTTTAAGTTTCCAGTTTGCCGTTTTATATTTCTGCTATTCATATTTGCTATCATTGTCACTTCTCTGCAATCAAGCTTGCCAATACATCACTAGCATCTTGTTATTTACCATTTTTTTGCTTCAAGTTCCTCTTTGCATACATCTCTACACATAACCTTAAGCAAATTACCAGTTTGACTACGCATCTACCATCTGACTAGTTATGCAACTTGGTGTGACTGAGCCAACTAAAGGTTGCTTAGGTTGTGCAAGACCTCTCAACCCATATGGACACACTGCCTAAAACTCCTGATGACTTTTTGACTACTCAACACCTGCCAAAGCCATCATCTTACCATTATTCTTGGAGAACTTCTCCACATTTGCCCATTCTTGCCCATTTTAATGGACATGCCGGAGCTTTGTGCACCAATGTACCATAGACTTTGAAAGTTGTCCTTAATTTTATCTGGCTGATCAAAAATCTTCTATATTTTTTCTAATTCTCCATTTAACCAGTTGCACTCTTATCAGTAGTGACTGAAGGAGACTGGCTGACAGCTCATTTAGAAAACTAAGCCTGACCCCTTTGTTGTAGCAGTCATAAAACAAAAGAGGGCTGGCTTTTGGATTTTGCTTTCAGTTCGCTTTGTTGCAGATTTTGCTGTGAATTTGCTGCAGATATTATTCTATCCACACAAATTTTTTATGTAGCGTGTGATTGGGATTCACTTTTCTTCTACAATATGTAAGACAGTGATAGGTGTTTATATGAAGGTGGCTATATAACCCCCAGAATGTGTTTGGAAACCCTTTGTAGTATGTTGTATTCATGGCTACCACCGTAAGTGCAACACAAAAATAAAGGATCGGGAACTCGGTCAAACTATTTGGCCTAGATGTTTGGGAAAAAATGGTTTGGGACCTTTATTTTGGACAGATCTGTAGGTTTGGTAGTGGGATGAACTCTCCCTCCAGTCCGTGTCTTGCAACTGGCTTCTGTCCGTGGTTCCTATTTAATTTTGCAGTTCACATCAGGTGTGTCCTAGTTGGGATCCAAATATCTGTAGAATTGAGAGACAGAAAAAGCGCAATGGGTCTTATCGTCGGAGATGATCAAGAATTCATGATGGTATATGCTCACCTGGGCTAGTTGTGATAACCCACAACTAGTATATGCGCCTGTACAGCTGCCGCTGGATCAGCACCTCCACGTGTAAATTGGCGTACAAACAAATCCAAAGGATGGGGCTTCTAAGATCGCGCTGCTGTCAAAGAATGAGGACCACACAGGGACTGAATGCAATGATGGTTATTTTGATGCATTTTGGTGCTGTCCCAGCTCCTTCATCAGGGGTACCCTGTTCTAACTCCTTCATCAGGTGAAACCTTGATGAAAGAGCTGGGACAGCACTAAAATGCGTCGGAATGAACCATTATTGCATTCAGACCCTGTGTGGTCCTCATTCTTTGACAGCAGCACGGATCGTAGTAGCACCATCTTTAGATTCCAGTTGGGATGCAAGCTGTTGAAGCTGCAGGTGCTGGTTAAGCTAGGTGTGTGGAGTCAACATAGGCCAGCAGTGTGGACGTGGACACTGTAAGCAGACCTCCACACATAAGGGTCCTACAGCAGTGCGGATGTGAAACGGATTTTGTACATGTGTGAACTGGCTGCGCTCCGGGATTAAAGGTCTGTCTATGTGTGCTTGTATATAAATGTGTGTGGTTGAAAAATTAACTCCTGGGTCACTGCCTCACTTTCTAGCTGTGACGTCCATCCGGGGCTACTGGCACGAATGGGGTATCTCGGACAGACTACGCACAAGCCAATCCACTAGGTAGAACCTGGGAAAACCGTAACACCCTTTAGCCCCTATACAGGGATCTGGATTTATAATAGGGTCCAGGAGATTGCTGCCTATGGAAGGTTGCAGTCCAGAGACAGGAAAGTTGCCAAGCAGGCTCAAAGGCGGAAGATCAGGAGAAGGACAACATAAGGATCCATTAAAGTAGACAGGGAGCTGGGTCAAAAGCAAGATGGCAGCAAGGTACAAAATCATGAGGCAGAAAAAGCATCTGTGGAGCCCACTGGGATGGGGTACTCGGTACCTGACCGGGGTACTGCTGGGGATATCATGGCACACTTGGTCAGGACGTGTCCCGGGTTCTCACAAGTAAAAGGAATAATTACAGGGGATAGTTTGTCGTGATGCCACCCATGGGTTGTGGCCAGTAAGGGGACCACGCTGCAGTGTGCTCTGTCGAGGATGGATGGATGCTGCAGCAAGTTGGATGAGCCCGCCGTGGGTCAGGTTGCTCCTGACAGGGTTAAAGGTGTAATCAAAGTTCTGTATACCTGGAATCATACACGGGAGACTGAAGCAGGGTTCACCGGGTTTACTTGCAATGTTCTTCCAAGTCAAACAGTTACGGTACAGTTCAAGTTCTTAACACAGATACTCTGGACACTTTGAACCCACTGCAGCCAGGCTGTCACTCTGAGAGCCCTCACTCTTTCTCTGTAACCTTTCTGGCTTATTCTTTCCTGCTCTTCCTTGTGGATTGTATGACGGCAACTCGTCCTTTTATTGGCTTCCCCTATGTGTATGGGCAGTAAGCGGGTCCTCTAAAGTGTTGCTAAGCCTCCAATCCGTGTGTTAGGACACTCACTTGAATCAGTGTTCCCCCCGGTTTGTCTGGGGGAGCTCGGCGTGTAGTTTCAGTCCTCCTCAGAGCCGACACTCTGGTTTCAGCCTACTTAGGTGTCCCTGTCTTGCAAGGGATCACCGGCTCTTTTCCACCCTGTGGCTATCCAGGTACTTCCAGGGAAATCTTTCCCTCCTGCAGCCAGTCTACGCTGCTGTACTCCTCGGACACTGGTGATATCGGTCCGGTTTCTGTCCTCACTCCTCCTGGGCTACAGGCTATGGACGAGCTTTCTCTCCATGGATCTGTGTCTCTTTGGATTCTGCGTCTCCAGGGAGCCCTATCCCTGCGGGAAGTGTCACTCTGTCTGTTGTTCAGTCTTTACTTCTCAGTCTACTTCTGGTCTTTACCTCTCGGCTCACTCTGGCCTACTGGCTAACTCCTCCTATTGTTCTCCATTTGTACTGGTCTACCACCTGACCTACCTTCCCACCCACTTTCCTCTAAACCCCACCACCCCTTGCCCGCCTTAAGTCCCGGGCTCCGGGTTGGGTGTTGTGCTCTTGTGGGTGTGTGTGCTGTGAGGGTGTTTGTTGCACAAACTGTCTACCTTCTGCCTGGCTGCAGTTTCCTATGTGGCCACACTGGTCACAGGGGCGCCACACATCCAAAAAACAGGGCGAGGTAGAACAGGAAAAACACCAGGAGGCTAGTCAGGGAAAGCAAAAACTATTTATAGCAGCTTCCAGCAGAAAGCTGAAGGTATTAGTAGGGTGTGGTGCTTTCTAATAGGCTGAAGCTAGTAGTTAATGACATCATCTGGACAGTACACACACACATCCACTCTATCAGACTGGGAAGTCAGCACCACCTACAGGGTGAATAGGAGACACATGTCAATGGGGTGGACTCTGTTGGTAATGTGACACTGGCTAATGTAAGCCGCTGCCTAATGCTGAACTGGGTGCACATACTTTAAAGATAAACAAGTAAAAGATCTGCTTCAAATAAGAGCTATTCATTTTAGTGGGTGAATGTTGCTGTACAGTAGGTGGCACGTTTTTTCAGTGTTCTTGTCGAATTTACCATTGAAAAGAAATGAAGTGGAAAAAAAGGATTTTTACATAAAAAATAGGGTTAAAAATTGCATGGTTTCTGCATCAGATAGTTCTCCAGATAAGATCATAAGACTGAATGAATATTACCTTATTGGAAATGCTGTTAATATGGTCTTTTATACTATGCATGTCTACAGGGGCGTAACTACAACAGGTGCAGGGGTTGTGATCGCATCTGGGCCCTGCAGCCTAGGGGGGCCCCAAAAGTCCCTTTGGCCCATAGAAAAAGACTAATACTACTAAAGATTTGCAATAATTGGGGGCCCCGTTGGAGCTTTCGCATCGGGGCCCCAGGGCCTGAAGTTACGCCATTGCATGTCTATTATAATTATCTTATTATTACTGCTTAAACGCCAGCGTGTTTCTGAACCAAATCATGGCTGTATGTTATACCAGTCTATGCATATTCTCACACTAGCGCTAGCATTTCTATTACACCCTCTGCTGCATGTCTGGCCTTTTAATTAAACGTACACTCCTATGGATTGTCCTTGATTCCTAATATTAGATGTTCAGACTTATTGATTTTCCATTCCTGCACTGGACATGATTAAAGCCCAGAAGAGGTTAAGCAAACCAGATTGCTTCTGTATGAAGCTCACGGCTCTACATCTTTACTTTCAGTAGCTAAAACAAATAATGTGTCCATCCATCATTGTCTTCTGTGCGAGTTATCAATAACTACTAGAGATGAGCGAATGTCTAGAATTTAGTTTCGGGTCCGAGTCGGTCAATTCGACTGATAGATTTGATTTTGACCCGACCGTCGCAATTTAAAAGTGCTCCAAATTCTTCAATTGGCCCAAAAACGTGTGTAATGCTCTGAGGTCTCCTGGGACTGTATTCCATGACTTTCAAGGTCTTTAATACAAACACAGCCTTAATCTAGTCATCAACTATGGCTATAAATAATGATTTTTAGCCCAAAAGTGAACCTGTCAGCAGTTTTTTCACATATAAGGTGGGCCACCACCAGTAAGGCCTTATATACGACATTCTTGAATACTGTATATAAGTCTCCAGGCCGATCTGTATAATGTAAAAAGAAAGCTTTTATTATACTCACCTACGAGGCGGTCCGGTCTGATGGGCGTCGCAGGTTTTGTCAGGTACTAATGTCATGGGTTTGCTGTGTTCTATTGTCACCTCTGGGGGACCTGAAGTTGGAAGGTCTCAGCATTTAATTGCAGGTCTTCTTTAGAGCTCACTTGACTACTGTTTTACTGATGTGCTTTCTATTCTATGCTGAAGGGTTAATGACCTTTCTACTGATGAATGAGTATTATCTTTGCCTTCATTTTAGCTGTAGCTTGTTATTACCCTCCCCCTTCCGTAATATCTAACTCTTGGCCTCACCCCATCCAAGATTTAGAATTTGTATTCAGCCCATTATGATTAAGCTCATTCCTGAGTGAGGTGTCCTTCACTTTGCAGCAGCAAAGCTACTATTTGGAGAAATCCCTGGAGTCCTTTTATACTTGTTGTCCAGCCTAAGCTGCCTGTGTGTTTCCTTGATCTCCAGCCCTTTACGCCCTTGAGGTAGGAGGGGGGACATCTAGTTGAGTCATATCCAGGAGCATAGCAAGGCATGAGACCTAGTCATCCCCACCCTCAGAGGTAATCCTTGGGACAGGGACTAGCTAGGGACACCTAGTTTGAGGGACAGTTTTGGTTCACATTGTCCCTGTCTCCTAACAGTTACAGGTGTATAGTCTCTGTATGCTTTCCCTGTTGTGGTTTTTGTGCTTAGTAACTTCTCCCCTGGGACCTTGGGAGGAGCATAAAACTCTCAACGGCCTATCAGGAAGCAAGGTCTTAGCAGTCATCTCTTAGCCCTGTGGTTATGGATATTCTTTTCTGTGTAGGTGCTTTTAGGGACTGCACAGTAGGAGTAGTAGTCTGTACAGGAACCAGTTGGGTAGAGGTGCAGCAGTAGAAGTACTGCACTCTCCCAGCCTACGTGAGTGTGACAACAAGCCCTTGCATACCCGAAAAAACCCACAACAAATACCAATTTGGAAATGTTCTAACCCAATCACCAATTCATTACTATTTAGCCACTTTCAAAGTTGCTTGAACTAACTGGTCACTGACTGGTGCCCAGACACAATATGACTTGGCAATTCAATGAAGAATTGTGCCAAAGTATAGGTATCTAGACAAAAAAAAATTATATAAAACGGTCTATTAACTAATATAATTTCTCATCAGACTTTTACCCAATTACTTATTCCTTGAAAACTTGATCTTTGTCAAATCAATGTATTATTCATTATTAAACAATTACATTTTGAAATTCTGTCAGCTCAATTCACCCCTGGGAGAAAGAGAAAAAAATCAACAAAATGATCACGAATTCTTCGCCCCTTGTTAGTTCCTATGGGTATACTGACAAGCATTTGCTGAAGTTCATGTTTCATCTAAACAATTAATCTGTCATGTTTTCATGGGAAATTATGAAGCCAGCAACCAGTTTTAGTTAGTTATGTCCATATTATTTATCGTTATTAATATAAAGTGTAATGACTTTATCACCGATTCCTGGGCCCCAATTGAAATCTTTAACTCACCTGTTATTTGCCTGGTATCATACTAGTGTTTTATGTGCTTAGGGCCCTTTTCGATCACCAGGACTTCTTCTGTGCCCATACATTCTACCATATGTGAAGGTAGATTAAGGCTGCGGTCACATGACTTTACATTATCTGATACGAGATAGTCAAATCAATTCATCGATATTATTATTGCGTGTCTTGAGTTTACTTATTGCCAGTTTGGGCCGTCTATGCACAATTGGAGGGTAGGAGTTGTGACAATAATGTTGGCCTCATATTCTAATGTATCCGGCTACAGGGGATTCATTGTCTGCATCTGATGGATGTGGTTCTTTGTTCCTCTCTGCAATGGGCTTCTCCAATACTCAATCCTGTAGACGGGCTAAAGACTGGTCTTCTGGAATAATGAGTCCCATATTTTAGTTAGTTTGTGCTGTGTTGCTCAGGAGAGGATCTGTTGCTGTGGCCAGCTCCTAGTGCTCATAGACGGATTATAGAGAATGGAGCTGGATATAAGCGCTACGGTCATGATATCCATTGTCTGGATTTGAGGAACTATCCTATGAACTGTTGTTGTTGGCTAGTTTGGGATTTTGTAGACTGGGGCATCAATTGTGGCAATCTACCTGGAGTTGCTGTAATACTGTGTATGGATATAAATTAAAATTGTTGCATTGTTAACCTACTTGCTAATTAATACAACCCAAAACCGAAGAACTTCACAGCTTAGTGTAATCCAACCCTTTCGGAGTAAACAATCATATCACAAGAATAGGAACAATATGTCTCCATCTCCTACATTATATGAGTCCACACAAATTGGACTGCAAGGAAAAAATTGGGTTTCCAGCATCACGTTTTGGAAAATTGGACTGCACTCAGATGTCGTCCAAATGCAGTCCAATATTTCACATAGACTTGATTGGGTGCACACATCTGATTTGCACAGCAAAACACAGCATGCTGTTTTGTTTTTTTCTTATGCTGAATTGGCACGAGAAATTGAAAGCTGATCGGCACCGTTGCGTAGGACGACAGTGGACCAAGTGCTATTAGATGAAACATCAGACATGTCTATGCTCATGTGAGTGAGCCCTAATTCAGAGTGCTCTCCATGAGGTCCCCTAATATAGTAACAAAGTAACATGTTTTAAACTTGAAGGAAGACTTTAAGTCCATGTAGTTCAACCCATAGCCTAACATGTTGATCCAGAGGAAGGCAAAAAAAAAAACATGTGGCAACACTAAGCTCCAAATTGAGGGAAAAAATTCCTTCCTGACTCCAGATACAGCAATCAGACTCGTTCCCTGGATCAATGCCCTATCAAAGAATCTAGTATATATAACCAGTAATATTATAGTTTTCAAGAAAGGCATCCAGGCCCTTCTTAAATGTTAGTAGTGAGTCACTCATTACAACATCATGTGGCAGAGATTTCCATAGTCTCACTGTCTTACAGTAAAGAATCCACGTCTGTGATTATGATTAAACCTTCTTTCCTCCAGACTGTAGAGGATGCCCCCTTGTCCCAGTCTCAGGCCTAAGAGTAAAGAGATCATTAGAAAGGTCTCTGTACTGTCCCCTCATATATTTATACATTATTATAATATCACTACTAAGCATTTGTTTCTAAATAACCCCAAGTTTAATAACCTGTCTTGGTATTGCAGACCCCTCAGTCCTCTAATAATCTTGGTCGCTCTTCTCTGCACCTGCTCTAGTTATGTCTTTCTTATACACCGAGACCAGAATTGTACACAGTATTCTAAGTGTGGTCGCACTAGTGACTAGTATAGAGGTAAAATTATGTTCTCCTTATGAGCATCTATGCCTCTTTTAATGTATCCCATTATTTTATTTGCCTTTGCAGCAGCTGCCTGACACTGGCCACTAAATGTGAGTTTGTCATCTACCCATACACCCAGGTCTTTTTCAGTGACAGTTTTGCCCAGTGTTTTACAATTAAGCACATAATTATACCTTTTTTTCCTCTGCCAAGTGCATGACCTTACATTTATCCCCATTAAAGCTCATTTGCCATTTATCAGCCCAAGATTCTAGTTTACATAAATCCTCCTGTAATATAAAATTGTCCTCCTCTGTATTGATTACCCTGCAGAGTTTAGTGTCATCTGCAAATATTGAGATTCTACTCTGTATGCCCCATTACAAGGTCATTAATAAATATATTAAAAAGAAGTGGGCCCAATACTGACCCCTGTGGTACCCTACTTTAACTGTGACCCATTCTGAGTGTGTTCCATTAATAACCACCCTTTGTTTCCTATCACTAAGCCAGTTCTTAACCCACTTACACATATTTTCCCCTATCCCCATTGCTCTCATTTTATGTATCAACCTTTTGTGTGCACCGTATCAAAAGCTTTTGAAAAGTCCATATACACCATGTCCACTGCATTTCTTTGATCCAGTCCAGAACTTACCTCTTCATAGAAGCTTATCAGATAGTTTGACAGGAATGGTCCCTCATAAACCCATGTTGATATTGGGTCATGACGTTATTTTTCTTCAGATACTCCACAATAGCATCTCTTAGAAAACCCTCTAGGATTTTGCCCACAGTAGAGGTTAAACTTACTGGCCATAATTTTCAAGTTCAGTTTTTGGCCCCTTTTTGATATTGGCACCACATTTGCTATACGCCAGTCCTGTGGAACAGACCCTGTTATTATGGAATCTTTAAATATTAAAAATAATGGTCTATCTATGACGGTACTTAATTCCTGTAGTACTCTGGGGTGTATCCCTCCGGGCCGGGGAAATTTGTTAATTTTAGTGATTTGTAGAGGTGCCATACTTCCAGCTGGGTTAAGCAGGTGACATTTAATGAAAAGTTTTTGTTATACCTGATCATGTTGTCTGTCATGGGATTTTCTTGTGTAAATACTGTTGAAAAAAATCATTTAGCATATTGGCTTTTTCCTCATCCTCATCCACCATTTCACCCAGATTATTTTTAAGAGGGCCAACACAATCATTTTACTTTCTTACTATTTATGTATTAATAGAATATTTTGGGATTTTTTTAACTTTCTCTGGCAATCTAATATTTAGATCTTTGTACTTCTCATTCTGTTAACCAAGCTGACACCAAGTTGCATCATTCTGGATGACCTGTTTTGACATCAGCGATGTATCCAAAATGTACAACTGTGTTTATAAAGCCGACCACTAAGACTCTCGTGACCGGCTTATGTTCATTAGTGTTCATGACTCATGGAAACACCTTCATTATCAAAGTTCATACCATCTAATGATTACTTTAAGGTGACTTAATTAAACACAAGGGTATAAAGGCTGAAGACGTTTGCTTACCGTTCTAATCAAACAAAATAATCTAAAACATCTTTAGGACTTCAAAATGTATAAACATTTTATTGTATAATCTCTTCATGTAAAGTACAATATTGGATCATTTTCTAAAGTTTGTGTGTTTAGATTGTACATTTACTACCATATTTATTATTTCAGTAACTTTTAAGAATAGACTTAATCTTGTGATTAAATTACGAAAAACACCTTTTCTTGTCATTATATGACTTGCATTTTTTGCGCCGTCAACACCCCTGCACTCTACATGTCAGGGGCACTGACATATTCACCATGCTGATCCCTGGCTTGACTCAGTTCTGTCTACCCTGCTGGCTCCCGGGGGCCCCACATGCAAAGGCAGGGCTTTCAGGAGGGTGATCAGGGCACAGCCAAGCTCATGGCACTGTATTAAAGGGCCAGCAAAATCTGACCCAAAGTGGCTCTCAAGGTATGGCCTATGGCTAAAGGGGCACAAAGTATTTAAGGCACCCTCCCCTATTGGGAGGTGCCTGGTCAAGTTTCTTAGTTTATGCTCCGCTTACGATGCATTTACCTGTTCCTGAGCTTCTGTTTTCTCAGTGCCTGTTAGTGCTGCCAAAACCTACTCTACACCTGCTGTGCTGCCAACCTCTTACATCTGCTGTGGATCCCTCTGCTTGCCAGTCTCTGACATCCACTGTGCCTGCTGGTGCCTACCTGTACTTGGTCCAAACCCATCAGTGACTATCTGTGCCTGCCTGCCATCCATTAGGGATCTTGCACCCCACTCTGTTTCATGGCACCCACTGCCAGGGTACCAATATCATCTATTATTGTTCCTTGTCAGCTAACTACCCGCAAAGCCTATCTACATCTCTGTGGCTATAGTGAACACTCGGTGCTGTTTAGGGGTGCTCCTTTAGATCAGAGATTGGTACGATTGGTCCAGTGTACCCACCATCCCTCGCGCATCAGGCATGGCAGCATTCTCCATTTTTCCCTAGTTTTTCTGCAGGCTCTATTTCTAATTTTCAGTTGTTTCTAAACCAATGAGTGGAGAAGCTCTGCTATATCTCCTTTAATCTGAAAACACACTTAGTGGATCTCCTAATGAAGAAGTGAATGTGACAGATGGAGTGCACTGTACCCAGGATGCCAGGCATGGGTCAGATCCTCTAGCATTTGTCTTTGGGTGTTGGTGCCGTGCCCTGGAGCTCCGGTGACAGTGAAAAACACGTGGCTGTGGGCGTGCGGGGTTTACGCTTGCATTACTGTTTTCCCTGGTGGTACTTTACATTACAGAAAGGTCTCTATAGACAGGCTGATAGCAAACAGAGAAGAAAATCACATGAAGCATGATGACAGCAAGTGTGAACAGAGCCCATCTTGTTACCTAAGCTGACACAATAGAGTTGTCTTCCCCTACCCCACTGGAGTGGTTTCTCCAGCAGACCCCATGTTCCTGGTTTCTCTTACCTTCATGTATAGTAGGCTCTCCTGTGTACCCCTCTTCTCTCTGGGGGATCCACTTCAAGGCCCGTACTCCTCCTGCGTCCACAGCTTTAAGTTTCGTAGGCTAAAGGCGCTGTGCAGACCAGGGCATCCATCTTTCTAAAGATGTGTGAGTCCAAGGAGATACTACATATAGCTTCAGGTCAGTCCGCGTTCCCTTACAGCCAGCAGGAGCAGTGTTAGAGTTCCCCCTATATGTTTTTCTGATGATACAACTGTCCAGGCTTCAACTGTACTCTGATGTGACTAACTAAAGGCGCTTGCAGATCAGGGCATCCATCTGCCTAAAGATGTGTGAGTCCTAGGAGACCTACATGTAGCTTCAGGTCAGTCCGTGTTCCCTTACAGCCAGCAGGAGCGGTGTAATGGTGGCGTTACAACGCAAGGATATCCTGAACGATATCCTTGAAACGTCACGGATTTGTGATGATCATTTAAAAGATATCGTTTGTGCGTCATTGCGTGTAGACCAACGATTTATGATGAAAAAATCGTTGAATCGTTAATCCAAGATTTGAGATCCTGACCTCAAATCTATCGTTCGATCGTCCAATTAACGCTGCTTGAAGAAGCTACATTGTTCAGTGTGACACCTTTATGAACGATCTCGTTAAAAAATCTCCTATTCCTGCCGCTTTAATTTATTGTTCCTTGATTATTGATCTCCTATTTAACTGCTGCGCTGCCAAAATGGATATCGTTAACGATATCCTTGTGTGTGACAATGCACGAACGATAATTCTATATCGCTCGTATGATGTCTGTCACGTGACTTTACTAAGGATATCGTTCAGGATATCCTTGCGAGTAACGCCACCATTAGAGTTCCCCTACATGTTTTTCTGATGATACAACTGTCCAAGCTCCAACTGTACTCTGATGTGAGTAACTGTCATCCGAGCTACTGTGCCCACAAGCTCCGCCCACCCAGCCTATTGCTAAGTTACTACCTAGATGGTGAACTTTACTGTAGACTGCACAGAACTCACAAAACAGTGCACCATTTTCGCAAAATAAAAGCAGATAACATATACTAAAGTTTCAATAATGGAATCCCCACTCTGGGGCATTACATGAGGGGCACATGAAAATGCGTTGAATAAACCACCTTTATAACAGTTTCTATGTGGCGCCTGTGCCGTCTGGTAATGCACCTAAGATATAGTTGTGGTAGCCCACTCCCAGGTAAGAAGGAGGCACAAATCGAGACACACAAACACCTGCACACAACACACATCCTATCTCCAGGCTTGGGGATCTGGGTGGACACTATTGAGAGGGAGGGCCCCTCTCCAGGCTGGAGGAGGGAATAGGCAGAGGGGGTGGGAACAGGAGGTTAGAAAAGGAGCAGATAGCAATTTAGAAGCTCAGTACAGTCTGGCAGAGAAAGACGAGGCAGAATGAAGTTCTTGGGGGGCTAGGGCTGGGGCCTAACGGGACCAGAGAGAAGGTCAGCGAGAGAAACCCCAGCCAGAGGGACCCATTCCAGCGGCCGCACCGCTGCTGCTGGAGGAACTTGGTTGCACAAGGGGACCTGCACCGATCTGGTTGCAACCGCACAAGGACAAAGGGCAAGAAAGATGAGTAGCCAGCATGGAAAAGCAACCAGGAGAAACTTACATAGGGGTGTCTCAGAGGATTGAACTCAAGCTGCCTGGGAGTTGGCTGGATCACAGACCTGGGGGACACGGCGCCCGGCTGGGCTAGAGCTGCTAACGACTGTAAGTAAACTGCAAGAACTGCGAACCCCAGTGTCCTCCTGTTATTCTGCGCCCTCTCCTGCATGCTGCACCTTACCCATCACAATACCTATAGGCTTGTTCTATCTGCCCTGGGGCCCTGCTCCACCTGTGGGGAGTGATAACATCCAGGCTGCCATTCCGCCGGCCCCAGAGGTCCCACAGCAGCGCTGGTGACCCTGACAGATCAACAACAGATGGCGTCACAAACTTATCCCTTATACATATTTCCTTTTTTCTGGATGCCCAGGGCCACGGAGCCGCCACAGCCACCATGACCTCCCAAGCAACCAACCGGCCTGGTTTCCGAGTACCCCATGGCCCTGCGAAGCATCTCATCCACATATTTCATCATTTCCCAGCTGTGCAGAGGCGACCACCACATCATCACTCTGGTTCCTTTTGTATTTTCTTCATGGTGTCTGCACCAGCTGGCTTCAGGCTTTTTTTAGGGTTGTTTTATACACAACTACATGATGTGAGTGACCATTCCACTTAAAGAGGACCTGTCACCCCCTTGTACTTTGTAAAGTGAATGCAGCACTGAATGCAGTGCGTCTGCTGCATTCAGGGATGGGTCCCCCATGTATGTACCTCCCTGTAACCATTAAAAAACACTTTAGAAATTTGTAAGTTAAGAAGTCCAGTGGGAGTTCACTTATCTCACTCTCCTCGCTGCATAGAGGGTCCTCCCCGCCTCTGGCCTCTCTGTGCCGCCTCCTGGCTCTATGATCCGCCTCCTGCCTGTGTGTGGCCCCCTCCTCACCTGCGCGTCAGCGACTCTATTCACACAGGCGCACAACAAGGATAGTTAGGAGCGGTCCTGGCTGCTGATACTGCCCTTTGATATGACCTCAGTGCCAGATCCCGCCCTGATAAATATTATGCTGTATGCATACAGCAGGGCAGGATCTGGTGTTGACGTCACATAAAAGGGCAGTATCAGCAGCTGGGACTACTCCTAATTATTCCTCGTTGTGCGCCTGCATGAATAGAGACACTGACGGGCATGCGCAGGTGGGGAGCAGGCCACACACAGGCAGGAGGCGGATCAAAGAACCAGGAGGTGGCACAGAGAGGCAGAGACGACCCTCTATTCAGAGGAGAGTGAGATAAGTGAACTCCCTCTGGACTTTTTAACTTACAAATTTCTAAAGTGTTTTTTAAAGGTTATAGGGGGGGTACAGACATGGGGGACACACTGCATTCAGTGCTACATTCAGTTTGCAAAGCACCAGGGGGGTGACAGGTCCTCTTTAAATATCACTATATTTTCCAAGGTAACACCCTATTTACACTTGTTTGGCCACAGTTTTACCACTCTTGTTGACCAATCATGCTTTGATCATCAGAGATCTAGGTGCAATATCCAGACATAGATGATAGAATGTATCCATCGACCCTCAATATTCCCTTTGAACATAGTCTGAGATTCTCATTTTGATTTCTTTTGCTCCTTTTCATGTGCTGCAGATTAGATTACAATTTACAGGCAAATCGTTACATTTTTCACATTTATTATATACGTTTGAAGGATCTACATGGAAATCCAGAACCCTGGTGGCTACAGCTGCGACCCAGTGACTAGGAAATTGCTGCTTATAAGCTTGTCAGTAGTTATTCGGCAATAGGAAGGGTTGGTCATGCAAGTTTAATAAGTCTTTGACATGCAGAGGACTCATATGCTACTGCTAAGTAATGTTAATGCATTTTTGCGTCATGCTATGGCTGGGACTTAATTCTGTCTAAAAATAGCTGAAGGGTCAACGGCGGAGAATTATTGCATTCATATCGTGGTTTATCGGAAGTGTCAACAACATACATTGTGCAGTTTGCTTTAGAGCTCTACACTTCTCTTCTGCAGAATGCATTAGTAGCCTATAGTAGCATTGATAATAGAGAGCGTCTTCCCAGGTGAGACACAATTACTTTACGGATGGAAAGTAGAACAATGAGCTTTTATATAGGTTCTATGTAAGTCTATGTAAGGCTGCAATTAGTTTGTCAAATCCAAGCTTTCGTAAGGATGAATAAAGTGGAACTCACCAGATTAGACGCTAAATCACTAATTTTCAGTCCATGATACAACAGGTGCAGGGTGTAGGAGTGGGACCGATGGACAATGGCTTGCCGTTTCGCGCCTGCCAAGTGCTTCAACTTGTTGCTGCAATTTGTTCCCTTGATCATACGTGGACCCATGTACGGTGGCGTAACTACCGAGGTCGCAATTGCGATGGGGCCCGGCAGGGGGAGGGGCCCGGGTCGCTCTGCAGAGAAGCAGCCGCTCCTGCCAGTGCTGAGCTGTTCCCCACTTCCTCTACTTGGAAATACAAGAAGGCGGGAAGTGCTTGGCTCCACTTCCTCCAGTCTCTGCCCGTGTTGTTAATGTCTCTCTGCTGCTCTCCTTGTACAGTGTGTTCCCGGCCTCTCCAGAAGATAGGTCAGCAGGGAGGGCAGCAGTGTGTGTCACATCAATTATGGGAGGCAGAAGATTAGTCTGCCTGCTCCTCACAGCAGCAGTACAGCTGAATGTTAAACTGCCTCCCCTCTTCCTCCCTCCCTCAGTTCAGTGACCAACTGTGTCTGTAGGTACAGGAAAACTTTGGAATTTGGGAGGGGGGATGATAGATGGGGGGTGGTGTGGGGTTGCCACAGAGTCTGTCACATACAATGTGAGCAGTGGGGAAAGCATGTGGAGCAGCTTTTTTTGTTGAAGGCAGGCTACAGAGCCCATGTGTATCTAACAGGATAGAGGACATATACAGCAAGATGAAAGACCATATACTGTATATAGCAGGATGCGAGACTATATATAGCAGGATGGGAGACTATATATAGCAGGATAGAGACCCATTTATACAGTATAATGCAGGACATATATATATAGCAGGATGGAGACCATATATATAGCAGGATGGGAGACCATACATAGCAGGATGGTGACTATATATACAGCAAGATGGGAGACCATATATTTAGCAGGATGGGAGACAATATATATAGCAGGATGGGAAACTATATATAGCAGGATGGAGACCTTTTATACAGTAGGATAGAGGACATATACTGTATATAGATGTATGGAGACCATATATATAGCATGATGGAGGACATATATATAGCAGGATGGAGGACATATATATAGCAGGATGGAGACCATATATACAGGAGGATGGAGGACATATATATAGCAGAATGGAGAGATATATATATTTATATATCAGGATGGAGACTATATATACAGCAGGATGGAGGACATATATATAGCAGAATGGGAGATCATATATGTAGAAGGATGGGGGATATTAATATATAATGAAGGAGAGGGGGAAATTCATCAGACTTTATAGGGTTTATAATGCTACATGGGGCCCATACATCTGACCAAAATACATGGGGGGCCCAAGTCCAGATTTCGCACCGGGGCCCTTTGGACTCTAGTTACGGCACTGCCCATGTAGGATGCTATCAATATTTTATGGGTGCATTGAGCCCCTTTATTTTGCTGCCAACACCCAGACCTCCTGCAATTCTACTCAACAAAATGAGGTCGCCACAGATCCATGAGTGATGAACATTGCATCTCTCTGTCTAAGGAACCATTCATGTTGTGTTCTTGTCCAATGTTCAGTGGTCTCATTGGAGATTACATCTACAAACAATGCAACTTTGGATTTGGACGTATGTGCCGATGAGGCCATTGAGTCAGACCCCAGATGCTGTCTACTACATTTGGATGTTCACCTCCAGTAGCCATATATGACCAAAGATTGGGCACGACAAAGCACACAGTGACTTCATCTTAACCATTATAGTTAATGGCAGGGGGTGTTTAGATGTAAGCCCCGACGGGACCACTAAACATTGAGAAGAAGCAGTGTGAAAAAGCCTTATATGTTAAGGTCCCCTTCATATTTGAGTAATGTCAGATGAAACAGCAGATATTGATGGATTCAGCTGACTGTTTGATGTGTAGGGAGGTACTTCCGACTGATGGTCAAGAGAGAAGGAACCCACGCAAATACATGGAGAACATACAAACTCCTTGCAGATGTTATCCTTGGTGGAATTGAACCCAGTACCCCAGCGCTCTAAGGTTGCGGTACTAACCACAGAGCCATCATGCCAATAAGAAAGCACATTATAAACAGCGTGAATGTTGTGTGTTTTTTGGGGGGAAGAGGGGGCAATTTTCACAGTTTAGGCCTTCTCCATTGTTTTCAAAGAATATGACTATAAAAGAGACAAGCACAACTGGGTCTTACCAGGGTGATAATATAGTACAATCGAACAGTGTGCTCACCTGGTTGAGGTTGTATACCCACAACCACAGAACAATGTATGAATTGGCTGCTGCAACCCCACACAGTAGATATCAATATAAGGCCGGGGTTCCACTAGTGAGAGTGACGCAAGAGACTTGTACGTGTCTCGCATCGCATCCCCTGGAACGACCACCGGATCTCCGAACATGAGAGTGGCAGCTGCACGAGTCTCGCATCGCTTCACCTGGCACTGCCACCGGCTCTCCGAACAGGAGAGTGTCAGCTGCATGTATTTCTATGCAGCTGATATGCTGCTGTCCAAAGAGTGGACGGCTGCGCCAGGTGATGTAATGTGAGAAATTCTAAATGCATCATTGGTTATGGAGATTTTCATATTTGCATAAAAAATCTCATTGTGATCCATTGGATGCCAAAAATTACACCAAATATCATGCTTCATACAGAAAACTCAGTTCATGGTACAGAACCACACATAGAACTGTTTATGGTCCAAGATCTGGTTCTACAGTTGTGGCCAAAAGTATTGACACCCCTGCAATTCTGTCAGATAATACTCAGTTTCTTCCTGAAAATGATTGCAATCACAAATTCTTTGGTATTATTATCTTCATTTAATTTGTCTTCAATGAAAAAACACAAAAGAGAATGAAGCAAAAAGCAAAACATTGATCATTTCACACAAAACTCCAAAAATGGGCCAGACAAAAGTATTGGCACCCTCAGCCTAATACTTGGTTGCACAACCTTTAGCCAAAATAACTGCGATCAACCGCTTCCGGTAACCATCAATGAGTTTCTTACAATGCTCTGCTGGAATTTTAGACCATTCTTCTTTGGCAAACTGCTCCAGGTCCCTGATATTTGAAGGCTGCCTTCTCCAAACTGCCATTTTTAGATCTCTCCACAGGTGTTCTATGGGATTCAGGTCTGCACTCATTGCTGGCCACCTTAGAAGTCTCCAGTGCTTTCTCTCAAACCATTTTCTAGTGCTTTTTGAAGTGTGTTTTGGGTCATTGTCCTGCTGGAAGACCCATGACCTCTGAGGGAGACCCAGCTTTCCCACACTTTTCTCCATGCTCAATGTGGTAAACACAATGACGCAGGACAGAGGTTGAGTCAACTTTAATCCATGTCAACTGGCTGCAAGTGTGATTTAGTTATTGCCAACACCTGTTAGGTGCCACAGGTAAGTTACAGGTGCTGTTAATTACACAAATTAGAGAAGCATCACATGATTTTTCTAACAGTGCCAATACTTTTGTCCACCCCCTTTTTTATGTTTGGTGTGGATTTATATCCAATTTGGCTTTAGGACAGTTTTTTTGTGTTTTTTCATTGAAGACAAATTAAATGAAGAGAATAATACCAAAGAATTTGTGATTGCAATCATTTTCAGGAAGAAAGTGAGTATTATCTGACAGAATGGCAGGGGTGTCAATACTTTTGGCCACAACTGTATATTGCAAGAGCAGTAATAACTAATACATCATAGGTGTACATGAAGTCGAACCGAAAAAACTTTTCTGAAGTTCTTCTGTGTTATTTTTTTTTTCACAAATATAGTATGTTTTACTTTTGTTACAAAACTTCACAAGACCACGGGAATTTCTACCCTGCATAAAATCCACAAATCGAAGCCTAGCGGCAGGTCATCTCATCTGGACTAACAGCATCACCCACAGTAGTGTGAAAAAGGGTTTGGTCTCATTCACTTTGTCAGGCAGGTCCTATTAAAGTGATTTCTTGATTGAGAACAGGTGTGGCAGTAAACAGGACTTGGTGTTGCTGGGGAAATTAAACTCAGCTTCCCAAAGATGTGATAAAACACAGTTAATTTATGTTTCAAGGGGAGGGGGGCGATCACCTTTTCACACAGGGTCCTGCAGGTTTTGATTTTTTTTTTCCTTAATAATGACCTTCATTAATAAAATTCTATTTGTTTTATCTTTGCCCAATATTTAAATTTCTTTGATGATCTGAAACATTTAAGTGTGACAAACATGCAAAAGTATAAGAAATCAGGAATGGGGCAGACACATTTTCACACCACTGTATGTCTCCTCTGCTATTAGTTTGTTTCGCGACATTCATCTTCATATGGTTTTGTGGATTCTTCCTTATGCTTTCCAGGCTTTTTGAGAGCAATTTGCAATTATTCCTACTCCCATAATTTGTGAAACAAAATAGATGCAAGTAATTTGACATAAAATCATACCTGGGTCTTCCCCGCACTAATCTTATTAGCAGCATAAAGCTTCTTAACAGGGAGGAGGCGGCAGAAAGTGAAGGAGTATTGTAACCTTCAATTAAGAAAGTATATTCTGGATTTTAGAAGTTTTATTAACATTTTTTGGATATAGAAAGTACTACTTTAATCAGCTCACTTATTGTTAAGCTTCTTATTTTGACTGAGCTAAAAAAAAATAGTGATTCAGAGTGATCAATACAATAGGACCTGACTAGGCAGAAAGTTAATTGACTTGTAGTGTATGAGATAAAGGCTACAAATGGACCACATAGGAGGAGAGAGGAGTCCTCTGTTGTAGAGAGGAGCCCTCCGGAAGGAGCAGGAATGGGAAAAGTGGTACTAAAGAGGGAAGGGGATCCAGCAAAGTGCTACTGCCAGTAGGGAAGGATGACAGAAACTATTATTACTAGGGAGAGTGGGGTATGAACTCACTACTGCTGCCAGATAGAAAGAATGTAGCTGCTAGTATAAGGTAATACAGTAGATGAAGTCTGTGTGAGCAAACATCGCCATCTTCTGGACAGAGTTTGGAGACTAGGAACTCATCAATTTGTACAGGAACTAAGATAAGGTGAATTGATTCCTGGGGGAAGAAAAACAAGAGGGCTGCCAGAACATTTGACCACCTGTGATAAAGTTGAAAAACATAAAAATCCTCTGAGGCCACAGGAGAACGGGGGTCATCAACCAGACTTGTACCCTGATGAAGGTGCCAGGTGGGCACCGAAACGCGTCGGTGAATAAAAGAAGGTTTGATTAACACTTCATCTACAAGTGTCTTCTTTGATGCGAGTCAGTCTGGCAGCGCGGATCGCAAAACACCTTTCCCAAGTAATCTGAGACTTGTACCAAGACTGACGTACTGCGAAACCTGTGCTGGCATATAGCCACACTCAAAGGCACAGGATTAATGGTGTGCAGTCCCTGGAAGAGAGCCAATGTCTTAGTTGAAGGAACTGAGTTTCTAAAGAGGATGACCAAGTGAGCTGAGGATGAGCTGAAGAAACTGAGTTACCGAAAAGGACAACCATCTGAGCTGAAGGAACCAAGATACCAAAGAGGTCAATCACACAAGCTGAAGGAACAAAGTTAGCAAAGAGGGCAACTGTGTGTGATGAAGGAACTGAGTTACTGAAGAGGACGATCGTGTAAGCTACAAATACAGAGTTACCAAAGAGGATGACTGTGTGAGATACAATGACAAAGTTACAAGAAATGACAAATTTATGAACTGAGGAACTGAGTTATTGAAGAGGACAACTGTGTGCACTGAGAAGACCAGGAAGCCTAGTTGAGAGATAGCGTATTTGATATGGCTAGAGACCAGGGGATCTCTGTGAAGGTACAGACTAAACTACACTCCTGAGAGACGTAGATAGTTGGTTGGACTTGCAGCCTAACACGGGAAGATTAAGTAACTCCCATTAGAGCCTGTTATGGTTACCACTGTAAATAATTTTAGTGTGGATATTTCCATCTTATTTCACTGTTATCACTGAGTCCGCCTTCTCGGTGCTGCTGCATCTGTTCACCTGTTTACAATAGAAAAGGGATTATTAAGGAGAATATGCTGTTCTGAGAGGGAAGGGTGAGAATGGTTCTGCCACTGGCTCTGCACTGTAGTATCTTAGGTAGCTTTGCTGGACATTGCTGTGGATTATCAGTGGAGGGTATGTTTGGGGATAATAAATGGGAAAATAAGGGTTGTCTGAGTGTCTTATGTCAAATAAAACAAAGAGAGGTTTGCCCTGAGGAAGCAGGAGGTCCTGCTGTGAAACGCGTAGGCTCAATAAAAGGACATAAGACATACCCTTCCTGCTTTGTGGTCTGCGCGGAATCTAAACCTGGGCTTTTTACTACACAAACTTATGTCAAATAAAGGCTTTTTCAGTGTCTGTATTTTTGAACTATTTACTTATACGATTGATAATGTGCGAGTCTCATAGAAGCCTAAACATTACACTAGTCAACACATAAAAATCATCAACAAAGGTAATATGTCTGTTTTATGGAGTTTAATGTGCTGATTTCAAAATTGTGCTTAGTTTTGCTCTATCACTTAAAGTGTCTGAGATAGACGTATTTTTGTTACTATTGTATTTTTGCATTTTCAATGAATGTGGTTTTTCCTTTCCATTTCTTTGCTTGTCTTACTTAATTGTGAATTTTCTTGCAGGGACAACATCAGTAAAGGTTTTAGTGAGTTTTAGGGAAGGAGTATTGACAGTGCAGTCAACCAATGACTGCTTCTTGGAAAAGCATATATTATCACATGTCACAATTAGATTTATTCCTAAAAAATCTTGGATATATAAGCGATTTCACCAGGACATTAAAGTAATGGAACACTGCTACCAGGGTTTTTGGTGTAACTCAATGATGGCAGATTACTGTTGGATGTTATACAGGGACAACCCTGAAAAATCAATTAAAGTCTAATGTCAAGCACTTTTAATTTCTGCTCATATTTTGTTTTCTATTTTGCATGTGAAATTATTTTGGCTTAATAAAAACTGTTTTGTAAGGTGAAACATTTTTTTCTGATACATACGGTAGATTACTGTTTTTTTTAATGTTGCCAGTATATTTCCTATATCTTATAATAATGATTCTGCTCCATGGAAACTATATGTGTTACATACACTTTGAAAAGCAGGACAAAAAGATGACTAAGAAAAGTACAAAGTCACCTGCCATGATTACAAAAAATATTTTTTGTAGACCTGTGTTATCAATCTGGGCTTAATGACAGCTCTCAATACTCAGCTGTCATTAACCCCTTCTATCACTCAGATGCCACTGCACCAAGACATTGGGAGGACCTGGGTTAAGTACCAGAAATTGTCACTTCTAATGAATGCACCAATTTGTGGGGTGGCTGTGAGCTGCTATTCTGTAGCTTTGGGGGATCCAATAGCTATGGAACTAACCACAATGAGAATACTAGCCCTCAGCCCCTTAGCTGATAATCAAAAATAGGGCAGAGCCCACACTTTTTTCTATTTAAATATTTTTTTGGGGGGGGTTTTTTTAAATGGGCTTGCCTGTATTTTTGATTGCCAGCCAAGGTAAAGACAGCTGGGGGAGGCAGCCCATAGCTGGCTGCTTTATCTGTGCTGAGAATCAAAAATACAGTGAAGCCTTACATAAATATTTTTTTTATTATTTATTTTTACACACTTATGACGGCAGGTTTATTGCCAATGGCAACGAATCACAGATGCCGACACAATAAGTGGGGGTGCAACAGCTAGATAGATAGATAGATAGATAGATTTGCAAGAAACATTTTTTTTTAATCACATTTTATTTCACACTTCACAATGTCAATTGCCTTGAAATCTGCCTCCTTTTGCTTGTACGATATGTTCCTTGTCTTCAGAATGGGGTTGTATTTGGTCTGCAGAGATTTCGGGAGGCCGTGGTGTTCTGTAAATGCCAGTCACTCGGCTTCAATGACATGAAGGCTCCTTAGACTGTAAATCCATGTTATATAGAGAATTGCTGATGTACCACATCGGAAACATAAAATGAAGTCGAATGCCAAGACGCTGACATTGTTTTCTCCTAGATTGGCTTTTCCTCACCACCCAGATACACTGTCAAATAAAATAGATTTACACTGCGCTGTCGCATGCATAAGTGGACCGGACAAGTTAATGACAATTCTAATCTTAACCGGTGGACGTCCGTAATGGGGGGATTCCGCTGCTTGTTGGATGGACTACGTGTGTTTCTGACTGAAGTGTCTGTCCTTATCCTCTATAGCAGATGTCTGTCATCATCATCAATCCTTATGAATTGAGTAGATTAGTGGAAAAAAGGAAATTGCATTTATGTCAGGAAGTGTAGATATCCAGTGCTCAGATATGAGAGGAATGCTCCTTACACGAGTTAAACCATTAAAGAATGTATGGTTAATATTCTATAGTGTATCAATCAATACAGCAGCTGTTACCATAAGATCACCAGGAACATCGAAAAGCAGCTGTATGCCGACTTCTTCATGTTCAGCTGGCAGAGATGCCGATGCCCTCCACTGCTTGCAGCCCGCCGTGTGACCCTCCGGCTACTGCTCTAGTCCACACTGCAGCCCAGGCCTACACATGTCACACATGGCTCCTGACACAAGTAGGCGCACCGATGCAATCTCACTTTAAAGTACAGATCACGGTTTGTAATATGCCCCTATGGCTGGGAGGCGCGTTATTTAAGCATGTGCCTGAGCAATTGTTCTAATGTTCCAGTACCTGTTAAGGTACCGTACACGCGTGCACGTTGCTGCAATGTTGTCGCAACACCCACGACGAGCATGTTTTTGGCAACTTTCGAAATTGCCTTGTAGATGTCACACGGAGATATCGTAGGCAACGCAGCTAGGATGTTGGAGCCCAACTTTCGTTCACTGGGTTGAGCACCCAGCAATTGATCCTTAACATGTAGTGAATAGGGGAGTTGCTTTCAACATCGCTATTGCGGTACACAGAGCAATGCTAGCAGATTGGCCTAAGCAATTGCCAGGTTTAGTAACATGTTCTGAACTTGGCAACTCCGCTCAAGCAACTTATTGCATTGAACTGCCTGTCACACTACAACCGTAGCGATGTTGCTTCAATTGCCACGCCCTCATGTTGCACGAAATGTTGCCAGCAATGTTGCCGTGTTGTACGTACCTTTAGTTGCATTGTCAGGTCCTATTGTGAATTTATCTGCTATCCTTGTACATTGTTAATCTGTGCCAGTACCAGTACCTGAACTCACTCTGTGCCGTACCAGAACATGAATCAATCTGTGCCAGTACAGTACTAACCCACTCTGTGTCAGTACCAGAACATGATCAATCTGTGCCAGTACCGTACCTGAACCCACTCGTGAGCCAGTCCAGACATGATCAATCGTGCCATACCAGTACTGAACCCACTCTGTGCCAGTACTGAACACGAATCAATCTGTGCCAGTCAGTAATGAACACACTCGTGCATACCAGTACTCAGGACCCCTACTCTGTGCCAGTACAGAACAGATCATCTGTGCTATACAGACCTTCTGTGCCGTACCAGTACCGGAATTGAACTGAACCTGTCTATGCCAGTACCTGAGCTGTCGTGCTTCAGTACAGTACTGACCCATCTGTGCCAGTACCTGAACCGTGTGTGCCTCTACATGAACCTTACCGGTATGTACCATATCTGAAGCATCCCATCTGTACCAGTACCTGATCAGCCATCCTGTCTGAACCAGCACCTGTTTTCCAGTTCTTATCTTGCTGTATGGCTGCGACACTGTCTCACTGGTTACCAGGCCAAACACCAGCCTGTGGCTCTGACTCTGTCCCACCTGCTGCCGGTCGGGTCAGCTACTATGGACTGGGTCACTGCTGGCAGTGGTACCTTGGCGGCTACCTGCAGCCACAAGTGTGCCGCCCCAGGTATATGGGACTGGGGTATCTGGCCCTTGCTGAGGTTGGGATGTCACTGGTGGCCTGTCCAACCCGTGCCCTGGGGCTATGCTTTTAAAAAGAGGTAATTTAAATGGCAATAAAGTTTGTTGTGAGCGCCACCTGGTTTCTGGTGACTGCACAGCGCTGCGTGGGGGACTCCAGGAATTATGGACGGCAGCTAGGTGTTTGAGCTCCCACAGGGGGAGCTGGATCCCTGGGGAGTTTGTAATGATGATGAGGTGAGCAAGGATTTGCCAGGCTGTTAGGTAACAGGACAGTCTCTGTGGATGGCAGGGTCAAGGGATTTGAGGAATTGACACATACACCGTAAGTTGTTTCTTTACCTTACTGATGATATCGCAGGTAAGAGTTCCAGTGTACTGTTCAGGTGGTCAAAAGCACTTCAGATCTCACAGTGTGTGGGTATAAGGCCTCCTTATCTATTTTCCCATATGTGTAACCCCTGCCCGTGTGAAACTTGGCGGGCCTCTCTGCTCTCCTATCGCCTGTGCTGTTTTGGAAACTCTCTCTCCACGGTGCTGGCTCCCTCTTAGTGCCTGTGACTCACGAGGCGGCGGACTCCGGTTGATACAGGCGATTCTTCTCCTTCCTTGTCACGGGTGGACCGCGCCTGCCGGTAGTGGGGCCCGGTGTAGTGCAGATCAAAATTAAGGACGTCTTACGGGAACAGATTAAAGGGGATTTAATTTGTTTTCTTCGTGACGCCACCTATGAGTAGTTCGGTAAGGGCTACCGACGCTGCGGAACCTCCGGGGTGATGGACAGCAGCAAGATGTTACGCTCCCCACAGGCTGAGCGGTGATCCCCGGGGCTGGAGCTGCTCAAGATGTTGTGCGGCAGCTGCGGTTACCTTTAGTTAATGACGGACAGTTCATAAGGAGACACGGACACAGATAGTCTCTGCAACGGGTCTTTACTGTAACCAGCAGGCAGTACATGGCTTACAGTGGTTGAGTAGAAGACCGGGTGGACTTAGCAGTGATAGTGCTCCTCAGAGATCCGCAGTGTACCTCCATTCTACCTACTTAGTTTCTCTTGCCAGCGTCGCCCAGGAATACCAGGTCGGGTACGGGGAGGCTGCTTCAATGCCCTATCCATGATGTACGTTCTGGATGCTTTGGGGAGCCTTGGATCCCTCAGTGGGTACACCGCTGGTTAGACGACTGGAAACTGGCTGGTGGTGGGGTGCTCCTATAAAGCTGCTCCTCCACGGGGCTGGTTCGCGTGGCAGAGGTGAACTGCTGCCAGCTTCGGTACCAGTGAACCGGCTGTGAGTTGTGGGCACGGGAGTCTTTTGGGAACCCGTGTAGAAATGCCCAATCCCGGTAGTTAAGGCCTCAGGTGCGGACACCCGACCGGTGACGGCCCAGGGGCCCGCACGGGGTGCGGAGCCCCCGCTCATCTCCAAGTTCTGTGTTCTAGGTTCTAGATTCTTGACTTGACTGTGTTCTGACTGTCTAGATTACTGTGTTCTACTTCACTACCCTAACACTCCACCCACCAGGACCTAGGATTGGTCCTCTGTTCTAGGTGTTGTATGTTGGGTTGGATCTCAGAGTTAACTATTGCACTGCTTTGTCAGAGAATATTGCGGCTGCAATACTCCCTTGTGACGCACTCGTTGCGGGGCGCCACACTCCCCCTTGGTTAAATCAGCTTGTCCCCAAGCGTCAACTACTCACATTACAGAGGTTTTTGCATTTTTATACATATATGACACACTTTTATTAAAATAGAAAACAGGTAAAGATATGCTTTGGTGATATAAGCAAAGAAACAGGTAATCACTTTGTGCGGACCCGGCGGGCGGTCGGCTGTACTTTAACTAGAGTCCAGGCTGTAGCCGCAAGATCACACAGTCAGTGATTAACGGGAACAGAGTCATTGATGAAGTTCAAGTTTTAAAGTCACTGGCTCTGAGGGTGATGGCGCACCCGGATAGCGAACCACCCATCTGCACAAGCATAGCGCTCGTAGGTGATAATATCGCCCCGGTATAGGTCGCGATCGGGATGTCCTCTTGGCAAGTTTGACTCAACGTCCCGGCGCCCCACAAACACCTCCTCATTCAAACCCACCTCCCAAGCGAACCCCCACCCGGTATTTAAATTAAAGGTGGAAATTCTACCTTCACGGCGGAGTTCATCAGGCAGCGGCGGCTGGCGGCGAGCCTCGGCACGGGCCTGCATGTTGGCGCGTTCTCGGGCTTGCCACTCCTCTCGTCGTCTCTGGCGTACATCTCCGTCGTTACGGCTCGGGGTGTAAAGATGAGTAACGGAGCTGGTGGTTTGGCGGGAAGCTTGAACTTGGCGGGCTGTCTGTATCGGAACCCGGTGGAACGGCACAGGGGAAGGTGTCGGCAGTGCACCCGACCAGTGTACCCGAGCTGTGTGCCCGGAAGGAAGTTCCTTGTTGTCTCCCCAAGCGAACCCGGTGTCGAAATCCTCAGCGGTGCTGTGGGTCTCGTCGTCATCCTCTCCGACCTCTTCCTCGATGATCACATCAGGCTGCTCGATGATGAGAGATGTTGAAGCTTGTTCCGTTGTACAACAGGGCGGTGGTGCTGCGGATCCTTCCGTAGGGACGTCCTGCAGGGCTTCCAGGCTGCCTGCCTCTTCATCTGTTTCCGCAGGTAGAGGTGTTTCAATCCCGGTTACCAGGTAGGCCTCGGCAATGGCAAGGGAAGCCTCCGGTACGGGGATAAAACAGGCGACTGTCTCTGTAGTGGTGAAACATGTCGCGGGTTCCTCAGTGGGAACCTGGTAAAGATCGAGTTCTTCAATGGAGCGTGTTATGAGCTCCGGCTCAAGAACGGGATCGGTTGCGAAGTTGGTCGCTGGAACGGGTCGAGTTGCGGCCTCCACCGGAATGACACAGTCTATTGGCTCAGGTGACGGAGCAGGACAGGTGGTAGGCGATGGTGAGGCGGTCGAGAAGCTGGTGACGTCGTCTGGGCTTGGAGAAGCTGTACCCGGTCGGCTCTGCTGCATCGCATGGTGTAGTCGTCTGCCTAGGGTCGCGCTCCAGCTACGGATCGTCCATTCCACTGTCTCTAGTAACCGCACCCGGAGGTCTTGTAGAGCCTCTAGCCAGAAGTCGGGGCTGCCATCTATGGTAAGGGCAGGATCCGGACCCGGTTGGCTGACGGCTGCTCTGGCCTCCGCCTCGACCTCCCGCATCAGGTCTTGGAGTCTCATGCTGGCCATTCTTCTTGGAGGGAAACCACACCCGTAAAACCGGTAAGACGTCCTGGTAGAGCTGGTGAAGAAGTCCTCTCTTTCTGTCGGTGTGTCTATGACACTCCCATTTCCTCTGGGCTTTTGTAGTCCAATCGTGGGAAAAGTCTTTGGGGTCCGCCCCCATGGTTGATTCGAGCAATCAGGGCGGACAAAGAGTTTGGCGCCTTTTGTCTTTGGCCCTCCCACGATGAGGGGGGGGGTTGACTCACTCCTGGGCTTCACGTGGCGGCTTCTTGTGGCGGGAACGCCATCTTGGGCGCCATCTTGACCCAATGGTGTAAAGGCGGGAAAGTTCTTTTTAGGACGAACAAAGTCCAATTGTAGACAATAAAGTCCAGTTTAAGCACAATATACCCGTTGGGTAACGGGCCTGCTCGTATCCTGTTCGTGACGCCATTTTCTGACTCACTGAGGCCGGCGGACTCCGGTTGATACAGGCGATTCTTCTCCTTCCTTGTCACGGTGGACCGCGCCTGCCGGTAGTGGGGCCCGGTGTAGTGCAGATCAAAATTAAGGACGTCTTACGGGAACAGATTAAAGGGGATTTAATTTGTTTTCTTCGTGACGCCACCTATGAGTAGTTCGGTAAGGGCTACCGACGCTGCGGAACCCCGGGGTGATGGACAGCAGCAAGATGTTACGCTCCCCACAGGCTGAGCGGTGATCCCCGGGGCTGGAGCTGCTCAAGATGTTGTGCGGCAGCTGCGGTTACCTTTAGTTAATGACGGACAGTTCATAAGGGAGACACGGACACAGATAGTCTCTCAACGGTCTTTACTGTAACCAGCAGGCAGTACATGGCTTACAGGGTTGATTAGAAGACGGGTGGACTTAGCAGTGATAGTGCTCCTCAGAGATCCGCAGTGTACCTCCATTTACTACTTAGTTTCTCTTGCCAGGTCGCCCAGGAATACCAGATCGGGTACGGGGAGGCTGCTTCAATGCCCTATCCATGATTGTACGTTCTGGATGCTTTGGGAGCCTTGGATCCCTCAGTGGGTACAACGCTGGTTAGACGACTGGCAAACTGGCTGGTGGTGGGTGCTCCTATAAAGTGCCCTCCACGGGGACTGGTTGCGTGGCAGAGGTGGAACTGCTGCCAGCTTCGGTACCAGTGAACCGGCTCGCGAGTTGTGGGCCCAAAGGGAGTCTTTTGGGAACCGGTAGAAATGCCCAATCCGGTAGTTAAGGCTCAGGTGCGGACACCGACCGTGATGGCCCAGGGGCCCGACGGGGTGCGGAGCCCCGCTCCTCTCCAAGTTCTGTGTTCTAGGTTTCTAGATTCTTGACTTGACTGGTTCTGACTGTCTAGATTACTGTGTTCTACTTCACTACCCTAACACTCCACCACCATGGACCTAGGATTGGTCCTCTGTTCTAGGTGTTGATGTTGGGTTGGATCTCAGAGTAACTATTGCAATGCTTTGTCAGAGAATATTGCGGCGCAATACTTCCTTGTGACGCACCGTTGCGGGGACCACACCTGCATAATGCCAAGAACTGGAGTCTCCACGGTTAAACTGGTATTCTCTGCTGGCTAGGTGCTCTACGGCAGACTCAGACTCTGGTGTCCAGGATGCTTTCTAGAGTGAACAATTATGGCTCCTCGGTCCCCAAGTTTACTCTTCCTCTTCTTCTCGCTTCCGACCCACTTTGGACCCTGTAAGGCACTCTGAAGGCTGAAACTTAGGTCACTGGCTCGGGCCTAGCGCGTCACCCCACCACCAGGATGTCTTCACAGCTCTCTAGGTTGAATTCCCTAATACTGCTCCCAGCACCAGTATTTATAGGGGATCTTGCCTCAGAGCAGCAAGTTTTACTCCCCCACTGTGCTGGAGTGAAGGTTTGTTGTGTCTGTGTACCCACTGTGGAAACCCATTAGTGCTGTAGGTGAGTCGTGGTTACCTTAGCACGGGTGCCAATCAAGCCTATCTCACACCGAGGCTTTGAAGAAGACCGGTAGTCACCTAGTCATGCCCCTTCATGGTGAGGCCCAGACAAATTTGGTCCAGTGGGTTCACTCATCATCTCTGGTAACATATACTGGAGATTTACAACCTCTAGTCACAAAATCCTCTCTGTCGACCCTTGCAGGGTGTGCTAAATCTAAACCATATAATAGGAATTACAATAAATGGTTTTCCAGCATCAAGGTCCTTCAGTGTCAGTATCTTTAACTCATAACCATATGTATAATGCATACCATATTAACCCTTCCTTCCTTAGACCACCAGGAATTCGGTACTAACTGTACCTGTTGCAGATGTTTTCTCTTCCTTTTCCTTTCTATCATCTACATTCAATATCTACTTTCCCTGGTGATCTTTATGCTCTTGCCTTAGCGCATTGCCAGGAAATATCATCTGCGATTCAGTTATTTAGAAATTTATTACATTTTCATATCCAAAGGAAAAAGGGAGAAAACTCAAAAGAGAAATTTTATTCATAAAGAAAACATCTACTGGTAAACAGAATCGGTGAGATGTATCGAAAGCACTTTACTCATTTAGAGCCAGTAAAGCCAGTTTATACTTTACGGTACCATTGAGAAAGGGATTTCCAACAAAGAGCTAGACGTACGCAAGCTAAGCAGGCACGGGGAACTTTGCAACATTGACAGGGATTGAAAATAACTCTGATCCAGGCCATTCACCCTCCTATATGCCAATAACAGTGTGGCATCTAAGGCAGTTATGGCATCCTTCTGTTCACAATCAACAAGGCGTAACTACAATAGGCGCAGTGTTTTCAATCACACGGTTCCTTGAGCCTAGGGGGTGCCAAAAAGTATCTTTGGCCTATATAAAAAGACCAATGATTTAAGATTGCACTAATTGGGGCCCTTCAATTATGCCATTGCATTTTAGCCCCAGTGCAAACTGATCATAAGATGCTGTGAGTCGGTATAGCAGCCAAGGGTCTAATGATGGCTTCATGGTTTCCATTTAGTATACTAGTTATTCCTACTGAGTTTCCAAAAATAGTTGACCACGTTTTAAAATATATTGAAAAAAGATGGAAAGAAAACCCAATATCTTCCTAATATGTATATACATATATATGTGCACTGGCCGTAAGGCGGGGGATACTTGTATGGGCGGTGCTGGTGTCTTGGGGAGGTCCACGGTTGGCATGTGACCGGGCTCGTGACCCTGGTCGTTCAGTGGGTATTCACAGGGCATATTCGTGACGCCCATGCAGAATCTGGTCTAGGTGACCAGCGCTGCAGTTGTGGACCTCTGGGGTGGATGGGATGGCAGACGGGATGGTATCCCCACAGGTAGTAGGAACACAAAGTTAATGAAAATGTCTATGGGGATGATGATGTGACCTTGCAATGGGTGTACTGCGACGGCAGCGGGGCGTAACTGGAGGACACCGGTGGTTTCAATTCTCAAACTTTACTCACAGTCAGGTTCAGCAGTGCAGCCAGCAGAGGCACCATGTCCTCTGAGTCTGCGATCCAGCAAACTCCAGGCAGCTTGGTCCACTCTCCGAGAAACCCTGTCATAAGCCTCTCATGATTGACTCTCCACACTGGCTACTGCTCCCCTGCCTGCGTCTTTGTGCAAGTGTCCCAAGCAAGTGCTGCGGAATTGTTGAGAGATGGGCAACCCGTCCCCTGACCTAGGTCTAGCACCATTTCAGCGAATATGCACAGTTAGTAGCCACTGCCATACAGGTGCGCAGCCCTCCAGTTTCCTGGGTGGGACCTTCAAGCATTCCACCAGATCGAGGCCTATCCCATCTTGCAACCAGTCCCTCTCCGACTCATGTCGAGTCCAGATTCAGTGCCACGGGTTGATCCTCACTCCATGCCCTAGGACTCCTCTCTCCAACTCGACAGTCTCCAACTCTACAACTCCTCCCTTCCTCTCTCCGCTCAACTGTTCTCTTCCCACATCCACTACTTACTCCCTCCCCCAGCCAGAAGATGGGGCCCTTCCTCAATAGGATCCGCCCAAGATCTCCTGGCCTGGGGTTAGAATGGGTGTTGGGTGCAGGTGTTGTGTGTCTCGATTTGTGTCCCCTCCTTACATAGGAGTAGGATACCACACATGTGGATAAGGTGTAGTACCTATGAAGTGACCAGACCGCAGGGGCGCCACACATACTGCAACCTCCTCCTCTGTGGCCTCCCTGCTAACACTCTTGCACCTCTCCAATCTGTCCTTAACTACTGCTGCCCGACTAATCCACCGCTCTCCTCACTGCTCCTCTACTTCTCCCTCTGCAAATCCTTCCACTGGCTCCAAATTCTCAGCGTATCCAATTCAAACTCCTAACATTCACTTACAAAGCTGTCCACAATCTGTGTCCCCCCCCATATATTTCTGAACTAATCTCCAGATATCATCCAACTCGTAATCTTCAATCCTCCCAAGACCTCCTCCTTTCCTCCACACTTGTACATTCCTATCAAACCCCTGCAAGACTTCACACGAGCATCCCCATCCTCTGGAATTCTGCACCTCAAAATGTCCAACCTCCCTACACTCTGAACCTTCAAGTGGAACCTGAAAACCCATCTCTTCAGAGCAGCTTACAGCCTGCAATGACCATTGTGCCACCTCACCACCACTGGACCCGGCGCTCCACCACCATCAGAGCAATCCAACCTACTGTCTCTCCCCACTGCCCTGTAGAATGTAAGCCCCAAGGGCAGGGTCCTCCTCCCCTCTGTATCAGTCCATCACTGTTAGTTTGTTCATTGTATTGTATTGCATTTATTTTTTGTTTGTAAGTAACCCCTTCTCATGTACAGCACCATGGATTCAATGGTGCTCTATAAATGAATTATATATATATATATATATTATGAAAAAATAATACAAACAGTACATAGTGAAAAATTAGCAAATCTTACAAAATCTGATTTGGGCTGATTCACAAAAATTTGGCGGGTGGCTTTAATTCTATCCGAATGAATTTGTTCAAATCAAAACTTCCCCAAGTGCCATTAGAAAAGGGTTAAAAATTAATTTAAAAATCTCTTTGCAGTCACTTTTCCTCACTTGTTCTTTCACTGCCCCGGCCGCATCACCATGGTGTCACGGATGGTAGTAACAGACAAGGGGAAAAGGTAGCAGGATAGCAGTGACTGGGTGAAAGGCAATCGGGCAACTAGTCTAACGCTTAGACTGGGAGTCCTTAGCTGACCCTTTTCCTAGAAGTACCTCTGAAAGTGGGGATGTCTAGGCTGCAACCCTTGCCCTGCTCCTGACCAGCCCTAGGCTATAACCTGCTCACCTCCACCCAGGGACCGGAATAAGCACAGAAATTCCCTGCAAGATGGCAATCTCTACAAGCTACACAGCAACAAGCTCCAGCAGAACAGCACTCAGCCTCAGCACAGCTCATGGTCTTTGCAGAGACTAAACTCTATCAGCAACACCAGATGATGGGTCATGGAACTACTTAAAGGCTGGGAGAGTGGACAACCACGTCACCTGACATACACCAACAGCAACTCACCTGGTGAGCCACAGCCAGCTATACCATAGACAGCTAATACTGCAGCTACAGATACTGATGTTAACTCTTAAGGTACCAAAATAAATAAACACATTTAAACTATTGCAGAGCAGTTCACAGAGACTGCAGGGCAGACTACATGCGACATCTGGACTTCCACACCAGCTTTCTATTTTTCCACTGGCCAATCACAGATCTCGGATTGACCTTATTGAGGAGGATACCGGAAAAGTAGATATCCAGCAACGAGGGGCCGGGAGCTGCTGCAGCTGCGGATTTGGCACGAAAAACAGGTTAGGAAAGGTGAGAATTCAGCTTTTTTAAATTTATTTAACCCTTTCCTGGCCTCAAAAGAATCTATCGAATGACAACTGGCGCCATTAATGCAAATTGAATCCTAAAAATTCCCAATTAGGCAAAAAACTAATATTTGAGGAAATTCCTAATGAACAATTCATTTTGAAGCAATTCGCTCATCTTTACAAATATCATGTATTTTATTTATGGGTGAAAAAATAAACCAGTATCTAAAAAGCAGTCTATAAAGGTTAAATAGAGGATATGATATTAGTTTACAAAATTGGTCTAGGCTTTGTTTTTCCCAGAAAACGTCACTTTTGATCATAGGCTGGATTTAGTTTTGCATCTCAGCTCTACTTTAGTCAATAGTGCAATACCAGACTCTGTCAATGACAGAAGGGGCGCTGTGTCTTGGCGATTAAAGGGGAGGTTCACTTATTTTTGCCCCGTAAGTATCCTGATTTCAATATCTTGAGCAAAAAATATTCATCTGATATCAAACTCTTATTCAGTCTTATTAAACATATACTCAGAAAAAGTCACGTTTTCAATTTTCACTATACTTTTAGAACGCCATATTTTGTAATGAAAGTGATCTTTTCCTTACGGTAATTCCAATTTTTATAAATACATTCTTTTCTTTGAGTTGTTTTGTGACTATAATGCTATTTTCATCCCATCTTAAATGTCACAAAACATTTTATGAATCATTCTTTGTGTTTTAAGTCCTTTTACTGACTTCTTTTCACTTATTCTTATTTTCTGTAATATTGTGTAAGCATTTACCGCCCGAGCAGATATCAGCATTAAAAAAAATATATCCGGCCATTTTCCACTTTGCCTAAAATTAGCATATATGTATTTGGAGAGGGGAAATGAGCCTTGAAAAAACATTAACTTGGAAAATGATCTAATTTTAGGAGAACACAAACTGCTTATGGGGCTCAAATTGGAATCCCTTTCCTTCACCTCCTGCATCAGGCGCAATGACCTGTTTAGTATAGAAAATTACAAACATAAAGGCGATTACGAAGACTTTTACCATCCGGAACAATGAATACTTTTGGTATTTTTGATCTTGCATAGTTTCTTTGGAGACGTATTTGTCAATTTTTTACCTGGAAAGTCAGTTTTCGTAATAGTTTGACACATTCTGCTTTGCAAGGGTTATTAATTAACTTGTGCTGTGTTCACTAACACAGGGAAAGCAGATTATTATTATTATTTTACTTTTTTATTAATATTTTTTATCATTTATTATTATTATTATTATTATTATTATTATTATTATTTTATCTTTATTAATAACATTCAGACATTATTGCTCTGAACTAGTTATATAATGAATATGGGCTTAAAGTGCCAACTCCCATCTTTTATTCAAGTGTATTTACATCCTAATTGGAGTAAGGGTTTAGGAACTACAGCTCTTTAATATGTACCATAACTTCTTCAAGGATTGGAGTAAAGGTTTAGGAACTACATCTCTTTAATATGTAACTTCTTCTTCAAGGAGCCATAGTATATGGACAGTTATTTCAAAGCTCTGTAATGGACTATAAATGAAGAAAAAGATCTGGGTTTTAGGAAATTCCGAATCTTGTTCTTCATTTGATTCATGTTACTCCATAGCCAATGGGTGCCAGAATTCCTAATTTGAATAATAAATTGGTGACCCTGTATTAGTGGTCAGTGTGTTTCTAATTTTTGAACTTTACACCCTGCATTTGCTATTCTATTTTCTATTAATCCATCATCAATTAGCAGGTGAAAGGTCTGGAGCTGATTCCAGGTGTGGCATTTGCATTTGGAAATTTTTGCTGTTATCCCACAACATGCAGTCAATGAAGCGCTCAATGGAAAAGAAACAGGCCATCATTAGGCTAAAAAAAATGACATCAATGAGAGAGATAGTGGAAATGATAGGCCAAATCAACAGTTTGGTACATTCTGCAAAAAAACAGAAACACACTGGTGAGCTTGTGAACTCAAAAAGGTCTGAACATCCACGGAAGTCAACTGTGGTGGTTAATCACATAATAATTTCCATGATGGCAAAAACCTCTTCACAACATCCTCCCAAGTGAAGGACATTCTCCATAAAGTAGGTGTGTACCAGTACCGAAATATACCGTAAAGAGAAGACTTCATTGGAGCAAATACAGAGGGGTCACGACAAGGTACAAACCAATAATCAACCTTCAAAATAGAAAGGCTAGATTGGACTATGCCAATAAAAAATCTAAGGAAGCCACCCAGTTCTGGAAAAGAAGCAGAGGACATATGAAACTAAGATCAACCTGTACCAGAATGATGAGAAGAAGAAAGTCTGGAGGTTTGGAATGGCTTATGATCCAAATCACTCCACATCCTCTGTAACACATGGTGGAGGCAGTGTGATGAACGGGCATACATGGCTACCAATGCTCCTGGGTCAGTAATCTTTATGGGTTTGGACTGAGGACAGAAGCGGACATATGAGTTCTGAAGTGTAGAGAGCAATACTTTTTACTCATCCAAATGCAGGAAGGTTGATTAGATGGCAATTCATAATGGTTGAGTCATCACCAGATCTCAGCACTATTGAGCTGCATTTCACAGGCTTAAGGTTACATTCACATGTTGCATTAGTGTATCATTTTTTGCAGATCCAAAAAACTTTTTCCAAAAATGCAGCTCCCACTCAGACGATACGCTAGTGCTATGTTTTGTATGGATCAGTTTTCTGGAGCACATTGGACAATGGAGGGAATACAGAAAGCAGAGCAGGAAATATGTTCAGATATGGACATGCTCATTCTTTAGCCCAAGAACGGATCCACACAAAACGTTGCATCTGAATGCAAAATTTGGAAATGCATTGACTTGGTGCTGGGATGGCCAATGTCACTGCATTTCACTGCAAAAATCAGATCTGTCAAAAATGCAGCACTAACGGTGCACTAGCGCACTGTCTGAAAGAAGCCTAAGACAAGACTTAAGGCAGAAAGACTCACAAACCATCAACAACAGAAGTCACCTGTAGTAAACGAAGCAAAGCCTCACAAAGAAGGAAACCCTCCCTGGTGACGTCCATGGCTTCCAGATTTCAGGCCGTCATTGCCTGCAAAGGACTCTCTGCAAAAATCTAGCAACAATGTCCTTTAAATATTCTTGGAAAAAGTTAAACTCCATTTTATTTAGGCATGTTAAAAAGCAGAAATGATTGACATGAGTCAACCAATACATGTTTTGAATAACATCTTGGTTCTTAGTCATAGTGTAACTCAAATTAATAGATGTCAGCATTAAATAGTAATCAAAATGGACAATAATCAGAAACACATGGTGGCGACATGAGATTAACAAGGAAAAAAACCAGCAACAACGTCCTTTAAATTTTCTTGGAAAAAGTGAAAATTTCATTTTATATAAGCATTTTTTTTTTCATAAAAATGAAGGTACTAAGTGCATAAAGTGGCCAATTCATGAAAACCCGTCAGCTGCGTCAAGGTGTCCTTTCTTGATGGGACCCAAAGAAGGATGCCTTCTATACAGGTATATATTATCCCCTGACTCCCCCTGTAATCCCTGCAAAAACTTTTAAAATTCCCCAGCACTCTATGTAAATCGTGACAGTCCAGTCCAGTTGGCATCCTTGTGTGCACACTAGGGATGGGCGAATCTACTCGCTAGGACTCGTTACTCGGCGAGTAGTAAGGGACTCGCAGGACTCGGTACTCGGCGAGTTTCCCAGTGATGACTCGCACGAGTCCAATGCAAATCAATATCAATCCTAGTTTTGTCAGAAACACTGACAAAACTAGGATTGCCATTGTTTGCATTGGACTCGTGCGAGTCATCACTGGCTACTGTGCCAGTGATAGCAGGGAAACTCGCAAAGTAACTGCTGTTTCTTTGCGAGCGGAGTCCAGCTGTCTTCTCTGTGCAGCTCCAGGGTCCTAGAACCTGCCTGCTCACAGAGATGATGTAGCAGTGCTGAGATTATTCTCAGTCTGCTCATTCCCTGTGCATGTAGCAGAGAGGACATCGCGTTTTGGACTACGTCGGACGGAAGAGGATTTTTTTAATTAAAGATGGAGTCCCTAATGGCTTTTTTTTTTATTTCAAATAAAAAATTTTCTCTGTGTTTTTTTAACCCTTTATTGGAGATTCTTAGTGGCTGGGTCAAACGTGGCCTGACATTAAGAATCTCGGGCTTAATACCAGCTTGTATAACAAAGCTGGTATTAACCCCTTTATTACCCAGCGTGCTACCGCCACCAGGGCCGCTGGAAGAGCGGGGTTCAGCGCCAGAGGATGGCGCTTCAATGAACGCGCCATCTTCTGGGGCGGCTGCGGGCTGCAATTTGCAGCGGGGGGTGCCCAGAAAGCTTGGGCATCCCTGCGCTGCGGATTCCAGCCCTCAGCTGCTTAGCTGTACCTGGCTAGACATAGAAATTGCGCGGAGCCCCACGCATTTTTTTTAAATTATTTAATGAATTTCAGAGTCAGAGTCTCAGAGTCAGAGTCTCAGAGTCAGAATCTCAGAATTTCATGAAATAATTTAAAAAAAATGCGTGGGGCTCCGCGCAATTTCTATGTCTAGCCAGGTACAGCTAAGCAGCTGGGGGCTGGAATCCGCAGCGCAGGGATGCCCAAGCTTTCTGGGCACCCCCCGCTGCAAATTGCAGCCCGCAGCCGCCCCAGAAGATGGCGCGTTCATTGAAGCGCCATCCTCTGACGCTGAACCCCGCTCTTCCAGCGGCCCTGGTAGCGGTGGCACGCTGGGTAATAAAGAGGTTAGGGCCAGCTTTGTATTATCAGCTGGCCCTAAGCCCGAAATTTATGGTGGTCACGCCAATATTAGACATGACCGCCATGAATTTCTATTAAATTGTTTTAAAAAAAACACAACACAAAGAAAATTTTTTATTAGAAATAAAAAAAAATAGCCATTAGGGACTCCATCTTTAATTAAAAAAATCCTCTTCCGTCCGACGCAGTCCAAAACGCGATGTCCTCTCTGCTACATCCCCTGTATATAGATATAGATCTCTATGCACAGGGAATGAGCAGACTGAGAACAATCTCAGCTCTGCTACATCATCTCTGTGCACAGACATTCATGTCTGTACACAGGGAATGAACAGACTGAGAACAATCTCAGCACTGCTACATCAGGCAGCAGGCAGGCTCTAGGACCCTGGAGCTGGCAGCCAGCACAGAGGAGACAGGACTCTTATCTGTGCGAGTCAGCGATTACTTACAAAGTAAACGAGCAATGCAAATAAATGACAAAACTAGGATTGCTTCAGGCTGAAGCTTCCGAGACACATCTGCGAGTTGTAAATCTGACACTACTCGCTATTACTCGCTTCCCCATTCATTAACATTGGACTCGCTAGACTCGCAAAGAGTAGCGAGTCCTGGGCTCGGACTCGCTAGAGTCAAGCGATTCCGAGTAATTTAGGATTCGCCCATCACTAGTGCACACTTATGTTTTAAGCTCTGCCTGCAGTAGGGAAGAGCAAAGTGAGCACGAGCGAGTCAGCACCTTTTGATAGGATTGTTTGGTGTCACCTACTGCTCCTCTGTACTGTGTGACTTCAAGTAAAGGAGCCGTCAGTCTAGCAGTAGCAGGTGATGAATAGAGCTGGAGTGACAGAGGCAACAGATCTACAAATAGGTGTTCAGCCTCATTTGCATATCAAATAAAATGCCGATTTCTCAATAATGGAGCAACTAACTGACCAAGTAAAGGTATTGCTGGACTTGTCTTTGAAAGAGTTACTTGCGGATGAAAATAATTTAATTGGTGAAATCCTGCTGAAAGACTCCCTTTAAATTAAGTAATATTATACGATGTGAAGGATTTATCCCTCGGTGAGCGTCCTCTTTTGTTAAAAAAGAACAAAAAAATGTCGCTCCACTTCTTCCTCTTTATGCCCTTCTGGACCATCATGGCAGTAATTATTGCAGGTAAAGAGATTGGTGGTTGGGGATATATTCTCAGTAAATCACTCGGTAGCATCTAAACTTTATTAACAAAATCTTGTTAGCAATTCAACGAGGGCTCAGCACACAGGACTAATGCCGCAGTAACTCAGCGAGGCTGATAATTAAAATCAATAAAAAAGGATTATATGCTCAGCGGCTGAAGATATAGGACCAACAAAGGTGACAAAATCTCCCCAAATAAGGTCGGTAACGGGGTCTGGCATAGAAGTCTAAATGTCCTTTAAATAAATAAATGGCTAATAGACGCACAATGTTTCTGAGATCACTTGAACGTCACCTCAAATTCTAAACTTTGGCAAAGATTTTCTATACAGTTAACAATGCAGAACCTGGAATCTCGTCATTATATCTTCAGAACCCTCTTTTGTCAAATATTCTCAGTGTAGATTGAATAATCTTCAATTGGAAACTGTTAGCAAGATGTTGATGACTGATTGACTCTATTAAAAAGGGTGTGTCTAACTAGAAAACGAAAGATGGCGTTATGATTCTTAAAGGGGTTGTGCCATAAACAATTTTACATTCTACTTACTAAATCTTAGAATAACTCAACTCAGTTTGGTGTCCTGAAGAAGCAGAGATGCTTCGAAACACATTGACCAAATAGGTCAACTGAATAGTTAACCTTCAGTTACATCTCAGTTAGGAAGTTTATTTGGCCAACACATTTTGAAGCATCCACTTCTTCATCAGGACAACAAGCTGAATGTATTGATCTCATGAAGAAGCAGATGCTTCGAAACGTGTTGACGAAATAAACTTCCTAAGGCTGGCTTCACACCACGGTGTGATCCGGTCCGGGGCTGTTCGGTGTAAACCAGACAGCCCCAGACCGGTTTTTGGCCTCATAGTAGCCTATGGGGCCAGATGGCTGCTCTCTGCCATCCAGTTTCATCTCTGTGGTGCAATCCGGGAGAATTCAGATTATTCTCTCCAGACACAAAAATGTTGCTTGCAACATTTTTGTGTCCTGGGTGAAAAATCACCCCAAAAATCCCGGATTTGCCCGGATTGTCCCGGATTCTCCCAGATCCGGGGCAATCCGGTTCTTCCTAACATGGGAGCCTATGGGGCCGGATTGCCCCGACCCGGGCGAATCCGGGAACCGGATACCGGCGGCTGCACGCCGCTGTTAATTCAGGATCGCGGCTAGCTCCATGCTTGCCGCGATCTTGAAAAATCAGCAGCTGCGGCTGCAATTACAGCCATCCGGCTGCACACAGGACCGGAGAGCACATTTGGCCCTCTGGTTCTGTGTGCTGATCCGGGTCATCCCGGACAGCCCCAGACAGGATCACAGCGTGGTGTGAAGCCAGCCTAACTTAGATGATGGACCTTCAGTTATTTCTGGCAGCGCACTTGAACCATGTTCCTCTCCAAGTTTTATCCTAGTGTGGGTCCACAGCAGCCGGTTACACGTGTCTATAGTGGTTGTGTCTGACACAACCGCAAAAGGTGAGCAGTTTCTTTATTTAACTTTACCATTATGTCACCAGATAAGACCCTATTTTGCGCCTTTCCTTCTCCAGCTTCCCTTCGGCTCTCTTTACATCTCCGCCTCACTTGCTTAGTAAGTGTTAATATTTCTGTGCATATTAATAAGAGGGGATGTTTTTCGCGGGCTATAAAAATAAGCAGCAAATCTAAATATTAAAGAATTTCATTCTATTGTATCTGGGGAGACTCACATTTTTCTAAAATTGCCTGTAATTGTCCATACACAATTCATCTCATGAAAAAAATTACAAGCTGTCATTTTTTTCCTACTGAGAAGATAGTGTTTTCTCTCCGACTATATTACGGAGAAGAGATTTATTAACATAAAATGAAGGGGAGAGGGAGTGCGAGCGGCTGTGATGTGAAGGTGTTATGAGAGACTGTGCGCTCAAACCTCTGGGGATTTCTGCAGAGAATTGACTAATTTAGCCGTCGTTAAATCGCCATCGCGCTCTCTAATATAGTGCGGGAAAATATTATTTTATCGCTACAATGAGGAGTGACATACGGACAGAGCGGCGCGGCTCGTCTCATTTGTTCTTTCAGCATTCTACTCATTTCTGGGGGAAGAAAGAAAGAAACACGTGCCAACACTTCCAAGATCTAAACTGTCCATTATAGATCTACTCGTAGGCGGTTTTAATTATTCTAGACATATTTCTAATATTCACATACTATTGTTCAAGGTAACGCCGCTACAAAGAGAATAGACGGGAAGGGCAATTAGGCTGCTGTAGATATAATTTCGCTGCACAATGCTACATGCTCATGCTGTAAAAGGTTGCATGTGTTGACCTGTGTCAAATATGGAGGTGTCTCCTGCTGGTGGGGATAGGTAGGTAGAATCTTGTAGGTTGCACCTACAGAAAACTAGCGTGTTATGGAGTTTCTGCTGCAGAAAATCCATTACAAAAGGTGAATAACCCAGCGAAAGCTACGGCATATACCGGTAAGCCAAGGTCACATTCTGATTTCTTTGCAGTGCATCCATCAGCTTTCAATACTTACATCCATTTTTGGAGATACTGTAAAATGCAAAATGCTAATTCATTTTTGGTTAAAGTGTAGAAAATTATGCATTGTTTAAATCAGATTTTTATGTTAAATTATTTTTTTCAAAATATTTAAAAAAGAACCAACCACCAGGATTTAACCATCTGTAAATCAGTGCAGCGAGTGATTGACATGTGCAGCATGACATCACTATTTGGATTTTATTTTTATTCTTCCCCTGTGGGCTTGGCAGTCTGCTGTAAGCCAAACCCCCTTCCTATCATCCAGACTCATCCATAGGGGGAGGTTTGGCTTGCAGCAGACTGCCAATCCCACAAGGGAGGAATAAAAAACCCCAAATACTGATGTAATGCTGGACACACCAATCACTTGCTACACTGATTTACAGGTGGCTAAATCTAGTTGGTTGCTTCCCGTTAATAGTGTTTTTTTTTTTCATGTAACCATCTATTTAAATAAAAAACACAAATTTGGCAATTTTCATACTAGCGGCTACGTTTAATACTAATAGGAAATGAGGGTAGAACTAATAGCAGAATAAGGTTTCATCTGGTCAAATGGAAGTAACAAAACTTCTCGACTGATGTAGTTGTGTGTGACTCAACCACTGATGGACGAGGAAAAGGCTGCTACAGACCCACGGGTACAATCAATGAATGGACTGTTGGGCTATGGTTATATCCTGATGAAGAGGTAACTGTGCATTTAAAGGCATAGATAATAATAAACCATATAGTAGTCAAGTTTTGTAGAGTCATCCCGTCTGGTTATTCATGGCAGCACAGATCAACCAAACAACACTTGTCATGGAAACCCTTTTTATGAAGAGCTTTTAGGGTGGATACTTGTGTTGAGCGAATAGTAAAATATTTCGGTTCAGGTTACTCATGTAGAGCACGTTGCAGTGGCGTAACTACCGCGGTCGCAGTGGTCGCGGCTGGAGGCCCCGTGCCTCCAGCCACCCGCCGCGACCGCGATAGAGCTGGAAGAGGAGCAGAGGGAGGACTGGAAGTGACAGAAGTCACTTCCTGCAGCCGCGCACCTGTGCCCGTCCCTCGACTCCTCCACAAGCCGGCAGGCAGAGCAGGTATTTGCGCCGGCCAACACTGCTAGCACCCCCTTCCCGCTCCTCACCCGGCCAACACCGCTAGCACCCCCCAGCGATCCTCACCCCCCCGCTCCTCACCTAAGGGGCCCTGTACTGCAACTTGCACCGGGGCCGGCGGCTCTGTAGTTACGCCACCGGCACCTTGTACTTTTCGAGTGCACATCATGAGTAACAAACATAATGCAAGTCAATTAGTGATGAGCTCCGCCCACATACAACCTGCTATAAGCCAAGCATTTCCGAGGCTCACGGCACACAACACTTAGCTCTATACAAACCTTAGAGCCTTCCATTCAAAAGACTCTCACTAGGGTGCCAGCTCCTATTGTTCACTGAAGGGAGCCAGAAATTAGTGTCCGATCGTTCACGATCAACACATCACTCTCGAACACAAGCAATACTCGCCGAGTACCAAGTATCTTGAATAACATACTATTCGTGTGAGTAAGGAATAGAAATGAGTATATTCGCTCATCACTAGTAGACACAAAGGGTTTGCACATTGCCAGGTGTTGTCTCAAAGTAAAGCAGTCATCGATTGATGGAGAGAAAGCAATGGTGCACACATGTCTACGTATAGAGCCTTGTCTGGCTCCTCAATTTAAACACTGAACTCTCATTTTTTTCTGAGAAGAATAGGAAGCTTCATTATATTACTAAAAAAGATGAATTATCAACTGTAAGAAGAGAAAACAAGTACAACTAAACAGTCAGGAAAGCCAAAAAGGAAGCGTTGTTCTGGTCAGCTTGCTTCACGACACAACAAGCTTAAACATGCAGTAGAGACATTAAAAAGACAAATGTATGAGTTGTTTCTAAATGATAAAATCTAAGCAAGTTATAAAATATTAACCATGATGAAGCAAAAACCCACGGTCTTGTGCTGGGCGCTCTGTATTAAGCCAGGGATCCTGATCAGTGAAAAAGTCCTTTATTTAAGATACCTCCGTCACCACAACATGTTTCGACGGTATAGTGCCGTCTTTCTCAAGTGGAAGATGGAAAGATCGAATATGGGATGTCTGCTCAACACAAAGAAGACAAAGGTGTTGGCTACAGCCAGGTACAACCGGGACACATTTGCCATGGATGGTGACAAACTGGAAGTTGTAAAGGGCTTCAACCTACTTGGATCGAGAAAATAGACCGCCATTACCTCAGATGTAGTCAAAAACTACTCTGGAGGCCAGGCACAACGCTCAGAAGGGAAAGAGCACCATTTTATGGTGTAAATTGTGTTGGAATGGTTTGGGGGTGCCATGTCACATTATCAGAGCCTCTAACCTGCCAGAAAAGCAGAAAACAATGTGTAAAGCACAATAGGGTCTAATCAGGGTAAAACGGTGGTGTGAGAAATGTGCTCACCTGGAGGGGTGATGTAAGACAAAACCACTAGTGCGCAAAATCCAGCCTGCTGTAGAATACACAGATAGATGATAAAGCATTTCCATGGGAATGGATTTAATTTGCACTGCGGATAGAGGAGACCAGAAAATGATGATTGAACACATTTCTGAGTCACTCAGACTCTGTTCTCAGGACAACCAGGAAAGAGTCTGGTTGATTCAGAAATGCATGAACAATAAACCACTGTGGAAGCCCCCTATATTTCTGTTGGAAGATGGACCTGATTGGAGACTTGCTTTTTTGTGGGTTGAGTTAAATTTTATTGGTGGCAAATTGGGTTACAGAATATCTTGGATCATCCACATTTAACTTGTTCTCTATGCTGAGTGCTTAGATTACGGTTTCCATCTACCTTTCCGAAATACGTGATTCAGGTAAAAGCCTTGACAGATCCATTCACTAATGAGGCAGAAGAGTTAGTACGGACTCCATTTGGCCTCTGTTCAATGGTGTCTATTTTTTTCCAAGGTGCAGAAAACTGTGACTGATTGCAGTTGTGTGCATGCCTAAAAAGACGCTTCAAAAAGATGGACATCACCAAAGCAGAGGCCAGACTGGAGTTCAAAGTGACTCAATCTGTCTCATTAGCGATTTTTTTCTTGGGGATTTTGTCTGAATTACATTTTTCAGAGATGTACACTGAAACCCTGATGTAAGAGCTCAGCGTAGACCACAGGATAAATGTGAGCCGCGCCTTACTGCAACCTTTTTGTGACGTTATAATCAAATCAACAGCAGCTGAAGAATTGGCTTTATTTATTTTTATTATGACGTTCACCTTGTGATAGTGATAATTAGGCGACTTTATTCCTCGGATCACAGCGATACCAGATTTATATAGTTTTTTTAGGTTTGCCTACTATCAAAGCTTTTTTGCATCACCATATTTTGAAGGCAACATATGAGGACCTGTTTTTTGTAGGATGAGTTGGAGTTTTATTGGTACCATTTTAGGCCAGATAATATTTTTGATTGCTTTCTATATTGCCTTTTGTGAGGCAGATTCTATATTTTTATATATAATATAATATATATATGTTATATATAATATATATAAACCAAAAAACGAAACTGCAGCCCCCCTTCTATGAGGTTTCTTATGCCTTTATTTGGCCTTCAGGATGAGATGGCAACGTTTCAGTTCCGATAAACCTTCTTTCAGCACCTATGCATTGGGTTGCTGGCTTTTTAACAACTTCATTACAAGTATAATTAAAATTTTAATTATCATAATTTTTACAATAAATTCTATAGTGTATACACTTTCATGACAATAACTCTCTAAAACCCAGTGCCTGTTCACTTCTTTTTTTATACCTTATTTTGCATTATTTCATATTTAACTTATGGTTCTTTACATTCCTTATGTCTCATAATTGTCCCTGATTAGATAACTTCCTCCACCTGTGTACAGTAATAAAGCATAATACCTTGAGAATATACTCCCTCCCTTGTCCCTGTGTGTGCGGTGTCTCCAACATCCCGGAAGTGAAACTGTGCATGCTCCAGAGCTCTGTGGTTGCCTCAGAGATGCAGGAAGGTGTGCGGCCACCATCTTTGGACTCTAACGCTTGCGCATATGCAAACACTGTAAAACAGTGTTGGAGGACAGCTATGTCTACATGTCCCACCACTACGATATGGTCCAGCGATGGCGGAGGTACGTGGACGATATCTTCTTCCTGTTGGGCTGGTACCATGGCAGAGTTACAGAATTTCTATGATTACATGAATAGAGTGGATGATACTATTAAATTCACTATGATAGCTTCCTCTAATGAAATGCAATTCCTGGATATATTAGTGTCACGCATTGATAACACTTTATGTACTACCTTTTACAAATTGCTGCACTTTAAGAGCCATCACCCACTATGAAGAATGCAATATCATATGGTCAAATCAAAAAGGTAGAGAGAATTGTTAGCGAAGGGACAGAGGTAGCTGGGAAGATAGACATAATATTAATTACATTCAGAGAAAGAGGTTACCCTAAAAAGGTTTCAAAGCAACAGAGAAATAAAGCTTTGGAAAATAAAAGTACAAGAGATAGAATAGAAAGGTGTAAAAACACCTCCAAAAGGCTGCCCCTTATTATGACATGTAGAGAGGAATCTGAGGAAATTAAGAGAATTGTTATGAAACATTGGGATGTTCTGGGGAAATGCTTCCCTTCAACCCTTTAACTTTTATTACTCTGATCACTGCTGTAATGGATTGTGTACACAAGCTTTGCAATACACTGCACCTGTTAGTGAGAAACTGAAAAAACACCTTTTAGACCATGGTATTAGCATGCTCTAACAGGCCACCATAACTGGCAACCCTGGTAAATCATTATATGACCTCAGGATGCTATAACAATGATCGGACCGCGTGATTACATCATAATCAGGTGGGAAACAGAACACGCCCCCTCCAGCCTCTGAAGTGCTGTGATCCCTTTTGTTCATTTAATTTAGGATTTTAAACATCCAGGTGTGGAGTGGACATTTAATAATTATAATTAGTTTATTTATATAGTGCCAACATATTCCTCAGCATGTTATAATTCAGAGGGTATATGATACAATACAGATAGAGTCATGATGTTCCTTTATAAAGCGTATAAGAGAGAGTAGAGAAGAGCGAATCTTACAAAATTCAAGTTCATTTGATGCGGACAGCATATACACTGACAAACCCTCACCCAACATTGTAATATTGTAGGGGCAACACAAGTCATATGTCATGTGGAGACTGGTCAAGGCCGGTAGCCCGAAGATTGAAAGCAGAAGAGAAGAAGAAATAACTAGAAGGATTGGAGGACAGTTTGGGAAGTTATGGTGGTGGGACACATGGAGGGCAAGGGGAGCATCATTTTATAAATCCATCACAATGGTGCCACTATTTTGCCAAATTTGAGCAAAATATTAATGTGAAATCAATTTGCTTCAATTAATTTGCTCATGTAGAACAGGGGTGAGGGAATACAGGCCTCAAGGGCCTCCAACGGTGCAGGTTTTCAGGATTTCCTTAGCATTGCACAGGTAATAATATCTGCACTTGTTATTCCAACCCTTGTGCAATGCTAAGGAAGTCCTGAAAACCTGAACTGTTGCCTGCCCTCAAGGCCTGAAGTCCCCTACCCATGATCTAGAAGGTCAAGATAGGCAACACGTTCATTCATCAGATAACGTGAGACAATCTATACAAGGGACTCAACTAGACCTTGTATTACGCAGCACAATCAATCTGTGCAAACTATTACAACATACCTGCAGCTCCTCTCCAAAAAGTGATCAGTGGACCAGCGACGATCAGCGGATCACCATAGGATTATCCAGATTAATTTACCTTCTATCATTCGAAACATCACACACAATCTGCCCAACCTGCTACATCTGTACATCTCACTACTAAATATATAAAATACAGCATTATGTGAGATATTACAAAGTTATGAGCAATGCATAAACGGAAGAGGGTTTTACTATCAATCTGGAAGACAATGATGTTCTGTAGCGGTGTGACTTGTTTTCATCTGCTGGATTGTGGAGCCGTCACATAATTCTCGGAGTTTTGTTCTTTCTTTTAGCAATAGAACAATGTTATCGAGAGCCGTTACTTTCCCTCCACCACTGCGTTTTCTAACTACGAGTGTGATCGCTCCTGTTTGTTTCCCTTATCAGAAATGTTATGACGCCGAGTGCCCATCGGCGCCTGCGGAGGATGTAATTTTATTTATGTGTGCATGGCTACACTTTCCATGTTTTTGATTGTGTTCCAAAAAGCTTTTCCCTTATCGCTTTGCCACCAAATGTGTGCACATTTTCCCTGGCTATTGCAGTCCCTAAAGCAGTCTTGAGGTGTGTAAGGAATAATTCCATGCAGATTAGGAGACATTATGTACAGCCGGGGAAACATTTAAAGGGAAACTCCACTAGAAGTGTAAAAAAATGTATTCCATCTTGTAAGAACAGATATCACTGAATGGTAAAACTTTTATCAAGGCAATGAGCCCATAGATACATACAAAATATAAAGGCAACTTTGCATATGGTCTTCATTAAAAATCTCCTACCGTTTGGGGTATGCAGGACCTATGTGAGAAATATAGTGTCTTGGAAAAGAATTCATACCCCAAAAACGTTTCGACATTTTTTCACATTGCAAGCATAAACTTAAATATATTGTACCAACACAAAGCAGCAAGTATTTGAAAAGTATAAAGGAAGTGATACACGGTTTTCTAAATATATCTAAAAATTGTGATGTGTATATGTACTCAGCCCCGCGTCAATACTTTGTACGAACACCTTTTGCTGCAGTTACTGCTGTATGTCTTTTGGTTGATGTCTGAATTTTTTCTCAATTCTTCTTTGCACATGAGCTCTAGCTCCCTGAAATTAGAATGAGACACCTGTGATTAGAAATGTTCAAGTCTTGTCACACATTGTCAATGGGATTTAGTTCTTGGCAGTCACACACATGAATACCTTAGTCTTTGATCTTCATCATTCATTCTAGCTCTGGCAATATGTTTTTAGGGTCGTTGTCCTGCTGAAAGGTGAACCTACACCACAGTCTCAAGTTTTTTGCAGCCTCTAACAGGTTTTCTTCCAGAATTACCCTGTAGTTAACTCCATCTATCTTCCCATCACCTCCAACCAGCTTCTCTGCCCCTGCTGAAAAAAAGCCTCCCCACAGCAGAATACTGCCACCACCTTTCATGATGGGGATGGTGTTTTCAGGGTGATGTACAGTTTTAGTTTTCCACCACACATAACATTTTGCATTTAGCCCATAAGGTTCTACTTTGGTCTCATCTGTCCAAATCACCTTCTTCCACAAGCTTGCCATTTCTCCTACATGACTTTTTGCAAACTGCAAACAGGACTTCTAATGGCTTGGTTTCAAAAATGTCTTTCTTCTTGCTACTCTTCCATAAAGGTCAGATTTTTGGAGTATATGACTAATAGTTATCCTGTGGACACATTCTCCCTCCTGAGCTATGGATCTCTTCAAAGTGATCATGGACTTCTTGGATGCTTCTCTAATTAATGCTCCCCTAGCTAGTGATGTCAGTTTAAGTGGACAGCCATGTCTTGATAGTTTTGCAGTTGTACCATACTAATTTAATTTTTGGGTGATGGATAGAACATTTCTCTGTGAGATATTCAAAGCGTGGGCTATTTTTTATGACCTAACCCTGCTTCACTCTACCCTGCTTTGCTTCTCTCTACAACTTTATCCCTGACCTGTCTGGTGTGTTTCTTAGCTTTCATGATGCTGCTTGATCCCTAATTCTCAAACAATCCTCTGAAGCCTTTACACATTAGTTGTTGTTATACTGAGAATAAATAACACACAGGTGGACCTAGTTTCTAATTATGGGCCTTCTGAAGGCAATTGGTCACTCGGGGTTTTATTTAGGGGTGTCGGACTAAACTAGGCTGAATACAAATGTACTTCAAAATTTTCAGATTTATATGTTTAAAATACTTAGAAAAATGTGTATAATTTCCTCTAGGCTTCACAAATGCTTGCTACTTTTTGATGGTATGCAACATAAAATCCCATTAAATATTTGTGGGTATAACTTGAACAACTGTTGAAAAGTTCAAGGGATCTGAATATTTTTTCAAGGCATTATATGTGCATGCAAACCTGATGTGGGAATATGGAGGAGTAATACATGACTGTGGAATCAAGTTATATGAAGTCTATACTCTATATCCATAGAGAAAAATGAGTATGAACAATATGGTGGATATACAGTATACCCTTAAAAAATGGATGAGCCAATGCAAAATGCAAGTTCACTAAATACTGTACTTGTAAACTTTGTAAAAACATCCTGTAAAGAGTAAAAAGAACTCCTGAGTGGTAAATCTACCAGGCACCGCCCAAACCTCCTGCAAGGCAAGGCTCACTCCTGATTATCTACATACAAATACATTTAGGATGCAGGAGCAAGGCTTGGATGGGTAGAGGCCAAGAGTGAGCGTGGTTTGTGAAAAGAAGGCAGTGAAGGGTCACGTGCAAAATATCTTCCACAATTCTCCTGCAATTCACCGGATGAGCTACCGAAGAGTTAACAAACTTTTCACTTATGAAAACAAATGCCCAAGACTACAAATCATGCTCCATGTGAATGAAGCTTAAAGGGGCTGTCTGGTGAAATCAAGCTATCGCCTATCCACTGAATAGGCAATAACTCGTTGTTCAGTGGAGGTCGAGCTCCTGGGACCTGTATGGACTGGCGACAATACACATGCTCATCCTGTGCTCCATGCATTGTCCATGAGGCTACTGAGTGCTGCATTCATCTATCTCCAGCAGCTCCATAGAGAAGGAATGTAGAGGCAGTCAGGCACCTGATCTGCCACACCCTTTTGTAATGGGAGTAAAGCTTCCCCATTTTGGTTATCACTGCAGATCTTAGCAGTTGGACTCCCACTGATCAGTAAATTATCATCTTTCCAATGAATTAATGATAACTTGTTTTCACTGGACGGTCCCATAAACCAGGGGTGGGGAACTCCAGTCCTCGAGGGCCGCCAACAGCTCATGTTTTCAGGATTTCCTTAGTGTTGCACAGGTATTAATATAATCATCTGCACTAGTGATTATTCCAACCCCTGTGCAATGCTAAAGAAATCCTGAAAACATTATCTGTTGGTGGCCCTCGAGGCCTGGAGTTCCTAACTCCTGTAATAAGGACTCATAAAAAGGTGAATTCTTCCTAAGCAATATCAGTAACGCTATAGAAATATAAACACTAAACTCACACATATGGTCCCTCGTATATCAAGGAAAAATTGTCTACAACACAACCCACTCATTTCCATAAAGCTATATAAAATGTAAAATTGCTTTACAGATAGATAAAAGCTAAACTGTGCATCATGGGAGCAAAGGAAGGCGAGAGGAACGTTTTGGACTTTTGTATTTGTCAGAGAAAAGTGGCAGTACAGGGGACATATATACCAGGATGGTGACACATACAGGGCCGCCAATAGGGCCTTATAGGCCATACAGCTGTATGGGGCCCGGCAACGAGTGGAGGGGGCGTGACCATACAAACAGCAGCCCGGGCATGCTGGCTGTGGGCGGGGCCACTTGGACCAATGAGGCACGCCCCCTTTGGCCAGCAGCACAGTAGTTCTGCCTGACTCCCGTCGTCGTCACCAGGGGCGGGCCAGGCTGAGAGTGACGAGACAGTGTGTGACTGAGAAGAGACTGACTGACTGTGCTGCTGCTCTGCCTCTGCTCTATGCCAGAGCGGCGCCGGCGTGGCCAGCCAGCGCAGGCAAGCATTGAGCAGCTGCACTGTCATGATGATGATCAATCATCATCCTGCTCCTGCAGAGTGCGGTGCCGGGCCCGGGCCCGCGCCATTGCCCAAACACTGTCTGCAATGAGCGTGGTGTGCGACGCCGCCGGCGCCACAGTCCACCACGCTACCAGGCCGGACCAGGCTGGCCTGCTGGGACCGCCGTCACACACAAACAGGCTGGGGCTGGGCAGGCCAGCAGGCACAGGGAACCGCCCAGGCACGCCCACCCTCTATTATCCTGTGGGGGCCCGGCGGCCCACCCATCCACGCTCACCCCAGGCCTCAATGCTCAGGGGCGCAGCACAGCCTGTAACATACAGCTGACTCTCCTACTCTTGAGTGGCACCACTGGCAGCACCTGCTGACAGTGTGACTCAGTGTGTGTGTGTGACATCACACACACACACACATCAGCCTCTCAGTGCAGGGGCCCTGGCCCGCCCACTCTCCCTCTGCTGCTGTCTGTGTCATGGGGCTTTTGCGCAGCAGTTTTGGAGGGGGGTTTTGGGGTGCCTGCTGCAGTGCCCAAGGTCGGGATCCCCCCCCATTGTTCTCCACCTGCAGAGCAGCACGCTACATAGCTGCTCTGTTCTTACAGGACCTGTGATTACGTCACATGGAGGGGAGGAGTCAGGGGTCACATGATCAGCTCCTCAGTGAAGCTGGACTGTGCCATGCTGGATGAGGTAAAGTGTATCTGTGGTCAGGATGGATTTACTGTGTGCATGTAGCAGAGCCAAATGTGTACGAGGTGTACGGAGCGGAGCCACGTATGTATGAGGTGTACGGAGCAGAGCCGTGTGCGTATGAGGTGTACAGAGCGGAGCCGAGTGTGTATGAGGTGTACGGAGCGGAGCCGTGTGCGTATGAGGTGTACGGAGCTGAGCCACATGTGTACAAGGTGTACGGAGTGGAACAACGTGTACAACGTGTACGGAGCAGAGCCACTTATGTACGAGGTGTACAGAGCAGAGCCAAGTGTGTACAAGGTGTACAGAGCAGAGCCGAGTGTGTACAAGGTGTACGGAGCAGAGCCGAGTGTGTGCGAGGTGTACGGAGCAGAGCCGAGTGTGAGCGAGGTGTACGGAGCAGAGCCGAGTGTGTGCGAGGTGTACGGAGCAGAGCCGAGGTGTGCGAGGTGTACGGAGCAGAGCCGAGTGTGTACGAGGTGTACGGAGCAGAGCCGAGTGTGTACGAGGTGTACGGAGCAGAGCCGAGTGTGTACGAGGTGTACGGAGCAGAGCCGAGTGTGTACGAGGTGTACGGAGCAGAGCCGAGTGTGTATGAGGTGTACGGAGCAGAGCCGAGTGTGTACGAGGTGTATGGAGCAGAGCCGAGTGTGTACGAGGTGTACGGAGCAGAGCCGAGTGTGTACAAGGTGTACGGAGCAGAGTCGAGTGTGTACGAGGTGTACCGAGCAGAGCCGAGTGTGTACAAGGTGTACGGAGCAGAGTAGAGTGTGTACGAGGTGTACGGAGCAGAGCAGAGTGTGTACGAGGTGTACGGAGCAGAGTCGAGTGTGTACGAGGTGTACGGAGCAGAGTCGAGTGTGTACGAGGTGTACGGAGCTGAGCCGAGTGTGTACGAGGTGTACGGAGCAGAGTCGAGTGTGTACGAGGTGTACGGAGCTGAGCCGATTGTGTACAAGGTGTACGGAGTAGAGCAGAGTGTGTACGAGGTGTACGGAGCAGAGCAGAGTGTGTACGAGGTGTACGGAGCAGAGTCGAGTGTGTACGAGGTGTACGGAGCTGAGCCGAGTGTGTACGAGGTGTACGGAGCAGAGTCGAGTGTGTATGAGGTGTACGGAGCTGAGCCGCATGCGTATTATTATTATTATTATTATTATTATTAATTTATATAGCGACATTATATTCCATGGCGCTTTACATGTTAAAAAGGGCAGACTAGGACAAGTAACATAGTAGCAATACAAGTAACAATAAATGTTGACAATTCAGTTGTATAGAAACAAGAGGGGAAAAATGAGGTGTACGGAGCGGAGCCGAGTGTGTATGAGGTGTACGGAGCTGAGCCGAGTGTGTACGAGGTGTACGGAGCTGAGCCGCATGCGTATGAGGTGTACGGAGCTGAGCCGCGTGCGTATGAGGTGTACGGAGCTGAGCCGCGTGTGTATGAGGTGTACGGAGCTGAGCCGCGTGCGTATGAGGTGTATGGAGCTGAGCTGCGTGCGTACAAGGTATATGGAGTGGAGGCATGTGCGTACAAGGTGTGTGTACCAGTGGTAACCCCCAGCGGATGCCACTCCCACTCTTATAGTCTCGGCTGCCTTTGCCGTTAGCATTCTTTTCCAGAGTCTCTGATAATAATAAGTAATTGAGATCCGCTGCCATTTTCTGGAAGCTTGTGACCCCTGGCTCCAGAGCTCACTTCACCCCCTCAATGGGTGGGGGCCCGGAGAGAGATCATGCATCCCTGTGGCTCCTGCAGAGCTCAGCTCACCCCTAGTCTGTGCCCCCCAACCCACTGCAGTGCTGTATATGCTCTTTGTCCTGTATATTGTATATATAACAATTTTCTATGTGATGTATTTGATTTACAAAACTTATTGTCCCAGAGTCGACTGCGCTGCAGACCAACACAAATCTGGAAGATCAGATATCACCGAACATCGCAGGACACAGAGAAGCAGCTGCAGCCATCAAATTAGGTGAGTTAATTAATTTAATTTTCATTGTGATGTGCGGCCCCTAAATGACAGTAGTAATTTCCAAATGTCCCTCCAGCAGCAAAAAGGTTCCCCACCCCTGTACAAGGTGATGAATAACAGCACCAGTATTATTCTGCCTCATGTGGCATTTATCGTTCACATCCCTCCACAGCTCTGATAAAGAACAATGTATAGAAAGAGATTAATGAGTGATTGGCGAGGACGTGGTGCAGAAAGGGAGTTTTTCCAATAGTGGGTGGTGAAACTATGGAAGGTTTGATGGGTGGAGGCAGAACCTGGATGGAGGCGGAGCTTGGTGGAGGCGGAGTTGGGGTGGAGTATCAGGGGGCCCCCAAAATTTTGCTAGTAAGGGGCCCCAAAATTTCTAGTGGCAGCCCTGGACACATATAACAGGAAGGGACCCAGGATCGGGGACATATATACCAGGATGGGCCCAGGATTGGGTACATATACACCAAGATGTGTCCCAGGATGGGAGACATATATTCCAAAAAAGGGACATATATATCAGGATGGGGACAAGGATTGGTGACATATACACCAGGAAGGGGCTCAGGAAGGGGGACATGTATACCAGGATGAGGGACATATACTTTATACCAGAAATGGGCCTAGAATAGGACACATTCATGCCAGGATTGGGCCCAGAATTGGGAACGTATGCATACCAGGATGAGGGAAATATACCATGATGGGCTCAGGATGGGACATATATATATATACTAGGAAGGGACCCAGGATGATAGACATATATGCCATGATGGGGAACATATATACTTGGAAGTGGCCCAGGATGGGGGCAAGATTACTTTTTAAAAAACTTTTTGGCATTAAAACGCTACAAGGGTCCACGCATCTGACCCAAATGCAGGCGGGAGGCCCTAGTCAACGCCAGTGCCCATCGGACTCTGGTTACACCACTGATGGTTTGGATAACAACTTGCAAGAGATGGAAGAACCAAATGTCTTGATTGTCTGGATTGTCCCACACAGACCACGAGGGCTATGGCGCTGAGTGCTGTAGGGCCCAAGGAACCACAATCCAACATTGTCAACACCTGATTATTATTATTACTATTTTATGATTATTATTTATTTATATAGCGCCATTGGTTCCATGGCGCTTTACATAAGAAGTGGGGGTAACAAGGAACAGGTACAGTACATATGAACAGTAATGTTTGCTGATACACGACGGGAGAGGATCCTGTCCACGAGGGCTCACAGTCTACAGGGGTGGGGGAGGACACGATAGGGGGGAAGCGCCAAGCGTGTGGTGGAGCGGCGCTGGGACTCATCATAGGTTGTAGGCTTGTTGGAATAGATGAGTTTTTCAGGTTCTTGGCGGAGGCTATTGGTTGCTGTCACGTGCAGATTCTTTTTTAAGGAATGGTTGTTGGAATAGGACACCCCCTTAGGGTAATCTATTAACGGGATCTTGTGACCAAGGCTTATATTTTGGATAATAAAATAATAACTTGTCTAAGTATTGGATGTTTTTGTAAGTTTCTGATACAAAAATCAATCAAATCGAAGCTTTAGCGTAATGATTGACGCTGCGGTAAGAGAATTATCTCTCAGCTCTGACACTGACAGACAAAATGGAAAGGCGGAATGGGATTATCATGCCGGTAATGTACGTTTATACATTATTGTGCTTCATGTCACTGTCTCATCTCAGACAATAGACGTTTCATATCAGCAATTTTATTTTATTGAAGGTAACTTTTTTGTTGGCTTCCTTTTTCACTACCTGTTCTTCGTCATACGTGTCATAGCCAACGTTAAATTAGATGCGCTAATGACATTTTGGGTTAAATCCTTCACAGCTTGAGAATTTCGGGGAATAAAGACGCCCACTGATTTTTTTCATGTTTTTAATGCTGATTGATGGTTATAAAGTGCCAGTCATTTATCTGGCGTCATTGTGCTGGTGACATTGGTGATACACACTGCAGAGACCATTATCCATCATAGCTCCTCTGTGGTTTAACTCCTAAAGATCCAAATCCCCTTAGGCTGACATTGAAGTTAATGCTATTAAAGTAGAATTATCATTGTTGGATTCAGATTATGACATAACACAAGGTCTTACCACAAAAAGGAAGGATCAGCAGAAGACAATATATTCTGAAGCTAGAGAAGATCACTTGCCATCTATCACGTTATGACTTCAGAAGGGAATTAGCGTTCGAGTCACTTTGCATTAGCCAAGTTAATTAGATGAAAACTGAATATTTGGCCTCTGTAAATGCACTGAATAAAGGTGTCCATGTAGCACCCCAAGGGTCTGGTTGCAACAATGGCATTGCCTCCCTCACAGGGGTGATGATTAAGCCTGGAAGCAAAAGGAGGTTCCCTATTCAGGTGGCACAGCATCCAACACTTTCCTGTCTCCAGGCCAGAAGGGGGAGCTCTAGAACACCGCTTAAGGGAGCTTCCCTATAAAGTTCTGGCCTGTGGTGAGTTAGAACAGCCATGGAGTGAGTCTGAGGAGGAAAAGAGGAGAGTCTGGGGGAAACCGAGCAACGATCATGCTCACCCCAGAGGAAAAGCTCCAGGAAATGGACACCGGGTCCGAGGCTGTGCAGGGTCTAATGTCCGGAAGCCAATACCGGAGGGTGGGGAATTCCAAGTTCTCCATCCACATCAATGTGCCTGGAGGCAAAGCAGAATGCTAGAGCCTGGGGTCTCCACCAAAGGAACAACCCCTGAAACAAGACTTGAGCTGCCTGTCATACTGGCACGTGCAGGAGAGAGAAGGCCAGCAGCTTAGCTTCAAGCAGCAGCAGGGACCCACAGGAAAACGCACAGAGGAGAGGCCTTCAACCCACCCGGATAGGTGGATTCCCTGTTGCTTTCAAGGCCGCCTGGCTCCACAGTAACATCTAAACCTGGTGTCCGGACTGTAACTGCAATGTACAAGTAAAGGTAAAGGATATGTTCACTGCTGTGGCCTTCAGTTATTTGCGCACCCTCCATCCTGCACCCCACACCCTTCAACATCCACTGTCCCGGTGATCCGCTCTGCCCGTGGGGAGCTGCTCCATCCCAGCTGCCCATCCAACATCCCCGAGGTTCTGCAGCAGGGTGGCCACCTATAGCCACATACCACGAGTGGCATCACAAACTAATTCCTTTCATCATCCCCTTTCCCTTTCCAAGCCAGACGTTCCCTTTTCAACTGAACCCAGGTCACAGAAGCGGGTTTCGACCCCTGTGACTCCCCAGTGACAGTATAGCCGGTTCCAGAACACAAGGAAAAACACACACGAGAACACTCAACAGAACACACACACCACAACACCTACCAAAACAACCAGCAGAATACACACCAGAACAAACATTAGAACGCATACTTAAAGACTACATACCAGAACAAAACAATCAAGACAGTGAATCACCCAGAACACAAGATAGAGCCACACACCAGCCAAGCACACAACCAGAAACACTCAACAGAACACTACACACCACCAAACGCACACACAAAAACACACACACAACCAGAACACAAATCAAAAGCCCATTAGTAAAAGGCTTAATGCTTGGATTTATTTGATACTCACAAGCATAGATCTCAAAAGTACTTGTAAAACTCTGTTATTGGCTGAATCAGGAGATGTTGCTGAAAACAAACTCACTATTTAATATTATGGCAGTGTGGCGCCCTTTGATAGGACGCCACAGGGAGGTACTGCACCCCAAACAGAAGGTGTGGGCCTCCCTAGTCACAGGTAGCGTGGGGAACTGCAGAGTCAGTCCAAAAAGCCACTATCCCAATCAAAGGCACCCTAGAACAGGGACTGTATATTCATTAGGTCCCAGGGAGGTGGAGCTTAGTTGAGCGGGAGACGTAAAGTCAGTGAGTGACAGTTGAGATCAGCAGATGGTGGAAGACAGCAAGGAAGACGGACGCAGGGGACCCTGCGACCATGACAGGAGAGCACCTCTTAGGAGAGGGGTGACCCAGACAGAGACGGGGACACCCAAGGACTGGTTGGAGCCGGCTGGGGAGTCCAGGTCAACACCGGTTTCCCGGAACCGAGGCGGTTTGTTAAAGTTTATCCCAAACCACTGACCGGCAGGCTGTGGACCTTATCAAGGAAGGAGCCACAGCACCCATCAGAAAGTCCAACATCTGTCCCATAGCTGGGTTCAAGACGCTGAGAGGTAACAAGGACTCGAAGAAACAGACCCCGAGGACTAGAGACTTGACTTGTGAGTTGGAGGTAAAGAGCCAAAAGAGCCCTTAAGAGAAGGACCAAGGAAAGTATTGGAAAGAATCTCTGACAGACTCTGTAGCAAACCTCAAAGCCTGTGGCAGCTAACCTCTGGATTGGACTGTGTACCTTAACATCTGCCCGGTACCAGTAAAGAACTGTTTGAGCTAATCGGGACACTGTCTCAGTTATATCTCGCCAGAAGAGATCCCTGCAGCACCACAGAGATGACGACTACAACTCCCCTCATCCACCCCGCTGCCCTGAGGTAAAGCTCCACCTGTGGGGAGCTGTACTACCAAAGCTGCATTTCCATCACCTCAGCGGCCGGCCGCAGCACTGGTAGCTCTATTACCAGGTACCACAGGCGGCATCACGTTACCATTCCCCCATCATCATCACACCACCAGCCATTGAGGGTCCAGGGCGCGGAACCGGGAACCGACCAGCCGTGATCCCCACCGAAGCAACCACTTGTCCCAGTATCCGAGTACCCCCTACTCTGTCAACCAACTCAGCAGTGTCTCTACTCCCGACAATGTCAGACAAACTAAAAATTGTTACACTCTAACAGTATCCAGATACAGCAGACAAAATAATCTTCTCTCCGTATAAAAAACACAAGTTTTGCATCTCCAGAACACACAATAAAGCACTCAACTAAAGTCACTCAATAGAACACACCCAAGAACACATGCCAGAATACGGAGTAAACTCAGGAGAACAGACAACCACCAGAACACAAGCTAGAATACACTCCGGAGCAAAGTAAAACTGGAACACACACAAGAAAACATAGCAAGACACACACCAAAATATACAGCAAAGCAATGAGTCACCAGAATACCTGCCAGTTAACCATTGTTGTTACTTGTAGAAGGGTGTTCTTGTCTTTAGAGAGAATAGTTAACCATTGCTATTACTTGTAGAAGGTGTTCTTGTCGTTAGAGAGAATAGTTAACCATTGTTGTTACTTGTACAAGGATGTTCTTGTCTTTAGAGATAATAGTTAACCATTGTTGTTACTTGCAGAAGGGTGTTCTTGTCTTTAGAGAGAATAGTTAACCATTGCTATTACTTGTAGAAAGGTGTTCTTGTCGTTAGAGAGAATAGTTAACCATTGTTGTTACTTGTAGAAGGGTGCTCTTGTCTTTAGAGAGAATAGTTAACCATTGTTGTTACTTGTAGAAGGGTGTTCTTGTCTTTAGAGAGAATAGTTAACCATTGTTGTTACTTGTAAAAGGGTGTTCTTGTCTTTAGAGATAATAGTTAACCATTGTTACTTGTAGAAGGGTGTTCTTGTCTTTAGAGAGAATAGTTAACCATTGTTGTTACTTGTAGAAGGGTGTTCTTGTCTTTAGAGAGAATAGTTAACTATTGCTATTACTTGTAGAAGGGTGTTCTTGTCTTCAGAGAGAATAGTTAACCATTGCTATTACTTGTAGAAGGGTGTTCTTGTCTTTAGAGAGAATAGTTAACTATTGCTATTACTTGTAGAAGGGTGTTGTTGTCTTTAGAGAGAATAGTTAACCATTGTTGTTACTTGTAGAAGGGTGTTGTTGTCTTTAGAGAGAATAGTTAACCATTGTTACTTGTAGAAGGGTGTTCTTGTCTTTAGAGATAATAGTTATCCATTGTTGTTACTTGTAGAAGGGTGTTCTTGTCTTTAGAGAGAATAGTTAACCATTGTTGTTACTTGTAGAAGGGTGTTCTTGTCTTTAGAGAGAATAGTTAACCATTGTTATTACTTGTAGAAGGGTGCACTTGTCTTTAGAGAGAATAGTTAACCATTGTTGTTACTTGTAGAAGGGTGTTCTTGTCTTTAGAGATAATAGTTAACCATTGTTACTTGTAGAAGGGTGTTCTTGTCTTTAGAGAGAATAGTTAACCATTGTTGTTACTTGTAGAAGGGTGTTCTTGTGTTTCTTGCACAGGAGAACCGTGTGTCAATACTGACCTTTGGATGTTGCTTAGTCTTGGTCAATTGGAATCTTTTAACCTCTACATTGTACAAATAATCAGCAACTGTGGACAATCCAATAGGATTTATTGACAAAATGGAGGTCTTATTCCCTGTAAACACACGAGAGAGACAAACATCACATTCAGTGCTCCAAAAATTATAATAGCAATAATTCACCCACAGGGAATCTGAGTGATCAGAAAATTTCCTATTGTTTAAGTCAGGATTTATATAAAATGTATTCATGTATTTTTGATACATACTACAAGGACCATTATCCATCGTACGCTCCTAACTCTTAAGGGGCCACACCCCACTAGATTGACTTTGACATTGATGTTATTACTATTGGCGATATGCGCATTACACCTGTATATAGTGCTTTTTCTTTACTAACTAGTGTCTAGTGCATTATCTGTCTGAAGGTTCGACCAAAATGTCACATTATTTCATGGATTGCAATTCCAATAAATTCACACTTTTTGCATCTTGAAGAGTGTTGGATTTCCTTATATACTGGTTCATGGAGGGGTATTATATCCAGGCACCCTGTTTATAAAACAGAGTAAAGTATATCCTACTTGATCATAGTCCTAGAATGTGAAAAACAGGTGGATGTGAGCATGTGCAGTAGTAAGCTTTGCTGCTATGGAAGAGATATCTCCTATACTCTACTCTTCCTCTATCTCCACGTCACAGCAGCTGTTCAGCATTCAGATAGACAGGGGGACAGCAGTGTGAGCAGCCTCTTCTTACCTTAACACCTCTGGTATTTCTAGTATTGGATCAGATAGACAGGGTGGACAGCAGTGTGCATGGCTATTTATTACCTCAGAATCCCTCATATCTCCAGTATCAGATCAAATAGACTTGTGGACAGCAATGTGAGCAGCAGTCATGCCAGCTTCAGACTCTGTTCACACTGGGGAGTCTGATGTGCAGCCTTAAAGGGAACATGTCTCCAGGTTTTTGCCATCTCATCTAAGGGCAGCATAATGTAGAAATAGAGACCCTGATTCCAGGATGTGTCACTTACTGAGCTGCTTGCTGTCATTTTGATAAAATTAGTGTTTTCTCTGTTGCAGAGTTAGCATTCTGTGAATATGCCAGACTAACCTGCAGCAGGCCAAGTAGACTGCTAATGATAATCTACAGATGATTAAACAGTGATTTTATCAAAACTACACTAAGCAGCCCAGTATGTGACACATCGCTGGAATCAGGATCTTGGGTCCTATATTATGGTATTCTCTTATTAGGTTGCAAAAACCTGGTGACATGTTCCCTTTAAACCTCTTTGTTGCTTTGTCTCAGGCTGTCGGCCGTGGTTAGTTCACCGATATTCAGCTTTGCAGGAGTTAACTTTTTGATTAGGATCAATTGAAGTTTGAGACTACTGGAACACCTTCTCCTTTTAAATATGGCTCAGCACATTCATCGATGCCGACTATAGCATTTGCGTGCCTCTTGCATACCGGTCCTGTGTTGCAGTTGCTGTTGAAACTCTAAACTTTGCTTGGTGTCTGGTGAAGTATACCTTGTTGTTTTTTTTTCATTCCCTACTTCTATTTGTGTTCTTCCTACATACATATTGTATCTTCCTGATTGTTTGCTGTGTGATGCTGTTTACTTTATCCCTGTCTACCTTTATCTGTAGGTTCCATTATGGTTCACCTCCTGAGGTGGGGATTGGGAGTCTAGATTAGGGCTGGACAGGAAAAAGGGACAGGTTGGAGACTCAGGCCTCTCTACCATCAAGGGTAAAGGGTTAAGGAATGTCAGGGTTCCCTTAGCCTGAGAGGCAGTTGAGAGGCCCAGGTTCCTTTCTTCCTTTTCTCTGTAAACTCCCCCCGCCAGCAGCCTCTTTTTACTTCAGCACCTCGGGCATTCCCAGTATTGGATCAGATAGACAGGGTGGGTAGCAATGTGCAGTATTAGTTCAGATAGACAGTGTGGACTGCAGTGTGAGCTATCTCCAGTAACAGATCATATAGACAGGATGACTAGCAGTGTGTGCAGACTCTTTTTACTTCATCTACTTCAGCACCCCTGGTATACTCAGTGTTAAATCAGATAGACATAGTGCACATCAGTGTGAGTGCCTCTTCTTATCTCAGGACCATGGTAGCTTCAGTATAAGATAAGATAGACAGGGTAGACAGAAGTGTGAGTAGCCTCTACTTGTCTAGGTATCCTGGCTTTCAGTATTAAATCAGATAGACTTATTGCACAACAGTGTGAGCAGCCTCTTCTTACAACAGTACCCTGCCATCTCTAATATTAGATCAAATGAACAGATTGCACACCAGTCTGAACAGCTTCTTTTTATGTCTGTACCCTAGAAACTCCAGTATTAAAAGACATAGGATTCGCTAGACAAAGGTATTTAGGGATTAATTTATAAGGGTGTTTTTTTAATTTTTATGTTTCATTCCAGGAGAACCCTTCCAAAATAATGTCTACAGCAATTTTGCAAACAACGTCATAGATATCATTCGGCAATGGACAGTCAAGAGATTGGTTATGTATATTAAATTAAGACAAAACTTGAATAATTTACAATATCATATAATGAAAATATGTATTTTTTTTATCAAACACTTGAACATAATATCACAGAAGGAACGGCAAATTAACCTGAAGTCCCCTGTGTCAGGTTTTATCCCGTCAATGTCTTGCCTACACGTCGGCACAGAAATCCTCTCATAACTGCAGTCTCTTCACTGGTAACTTTCTCATATTCCCGTCCCTTTAGGGGCTGTTATTTTGCGATGCATCTAATCCTATTATTTGACACAACAAATGTCATCTCTGTCGGAGCCTTAATCAGGTTACGCAGCCACTATCTTGTCAGCAGAAGATGCTTTTGATGTGTTAAGTCAGTATTGTAATAAATCATGCACCATGATATACACTGCTTGACAGAAGTAGCTCACCCACCACCAGTCAATGACGGGGGGGTGCCGGTGCCAGGACGTGTCCACATCACTGGGTTTTTTCAGCTGTGTTATAGCACAAATCAAGTGGCAAAGACATTACTTCTGCCTTTGAGCAAAGTGGAGCCTTCATTGTCTCGTCTCCCCATTTATGTGCCCCACAGCAACGGGGTTCTTTAGATGTGTCAGGATAAATGGAGATGAGAAAGCTTCCTTATCCCAAGCGTAAAGCCAAGCCTATATAATACCTTCATACGACCTTGTTTGACAGAGATACATTCTTTTCCCCAGATTCCAGCTGAATTTGGCAAAAAAAAAAATCTAAAGCTGTACTGCCTGTGGGCGTGGTGCCGGTCCCGATATGGCAATTTCGCGGACACTCACCATGCCGGCGATCCCGCACCATCTGTCTTTTTTCCCCTGTGGCACCCTGCTCCCAGGGCCTGTGTCCTCTGCACAGGTCTCCTTGGAGAGCACTGAGGTGATGCATGGTTCATGCCCATGATTCCTAAAGTCCAGTAAGCCCTAAACCCGAAGTGCTTTTCATCCTATTGCTGAGAAGCACTATTTATTTAAGACCCCTACCCCCATTGGGAGGTGCCTGAGCAATGATGTCATACCCTAGAGATGTTGCTAGCTCTCAGATCCCTAGCCTTGTACCCTGTACCCATATACCTTTGCCTTGTGCTCATGATTGTCTTCCAACTCTCTAACATGTGTCTCATTCTAGACTCCATATTAGCCTGCAGCGGTTGGGACCAATCCGCCTCAGGTTGCACCTATCAGCATCAGACCGCAAGAGCCTTCCCCGGTTCACCTATCCACTTCTGCTGATGGCCATCTCCGGCCTGCATCGGCCACTCAGCCGCACCTACTCAGAAACTATACTTGTCCTGTCCATAAGAGTCGATGCCTGGAGTCAGCTGTTGTGGCATCTAGACCCAGCTGGGGCTGCATCTGGTGACCACCTATCAGCTAAGACTATTTCCACCTCCTGTGGTTGTAGCATAAATCTCGGTGGCCCTCCCAGGCTTGTTTCTCCAGTTGGCGAAGGGGTCATAATCCAGAGGGTTCACTCCCGGAACCTGCTGCCCCTCGGCATGCGTAACAATAGATCTATAAAACTGGAACTGTGCAAAGGTACGGTAAGAACGTAAGGAGCCATTATTCAGTGGCGTGAATGAGCCTTTTTCTGAGTCTCATATATCAATTGGTGATGAGCAAGAACTACCATGCTCAGGTGCTCAGTACTCCAAATGAGCAGTATAGATGCTCGGATTGGCCCGACACAAGTACCAAGTATAATGGAAGTCAATGGGAACTGTGGCATTTTTCCAGAAATTATTCCAGAATATGCTCAAGTTTACTGGCATTATACTCAGTATGAGTTGAGCATCTGAGTGCCACTTCTTGTTTTAAGTACCTAACACCAAGCGACCAGTGGCGTCATCAACATACTCAATCACCAATACATAATATGTCCTGCACTTTTTGCACCTTTTTGCCACATTTTGATATTTTCTCTTCTGATTTGTAAGCCGATGGTGATCCACCCCCACACCCGAATCCCAATGCCTCTTCTGATTTGTAAGCCGATGGCGATCCACTCCACCTTCGAACCCTCATTGTCCTTCTATTTGATAATTGTAGCTCCAACGCGAATCCCCAACTCCCTTCTCATGAATGCCTCGTTCTGATTTGCTAGCCGACTGGGATCCACCCTAACCTACTGAATCCCCAATGCCTATTGATTTGTACTTGATGTGTCACATCAACTTCGGAATCCACATTTGTGTCTTCTTGTTTTAAAGCAATGGATCCACACTCAAGTTCAAAATTCCAATCCTTTTATGTTTAGTTACAGCCGAGCTTCCGTCTTCGTGAAAACTACAAACCCCATATGCTTTTCTGATTAAAGCATGGTGATTCCATCCAAACCGATGCTAACTCTCCATGTCGTCCTGATTGTAAGTTGGGAATGCGAGTCTCACCCCATTCTACAGATCCCCTATGCCTCTTCTGATTGTATAAGCATACGATAACTCGCAAATGATGAACCATGCTCTTAGTTAGCTAAAATGTCTTCATTTTTTCGTGAGTTAAAAATTATGGGATGTGCCACATTTTGGTGCGTTGCCTATGAAGAAATGCATGATTCATCATATGACCAAGTATAAGCATGCTGCAATATGTTACCTTTTACACGTTGTTCGAAGTTTACAGCTTTGCATTTCTCTTTAGTGTGAATACTACATAGCTATTATGCTTCTGATGAGAAGTGGTTTAGCTTCAATGGTTAGAAATAAACGATGATCTATAACCATCTCATGTGGAGGTCCCATAAGTTTGAAGGTTGGGGAGTGGTTGTCTCCCCTGCATGCAAGGCCTCTGTAGTGACAGACTTAGCACTAACCTGATGATAATTTATAAAATTAGTAAATGAGTGTAACATGTGATTTCCGGAACTGTAAGCTCAGGTTGCAAATGTTCCTTGTACTGTCAGTAAAGATTATTATTGACGTTTACTGTGAAAAGACCCCAGAGATTCATCGGACTTGTGATAGAAATGCACTTGTGTGTATCAGCGGGCTCAGTCGGTAGCAGAGCTATACAGGGGCTCTGTGGCAGCATTGGTATACAGGCCGCTCTGTTGGTAGCAGATTTACAGGCGTGTTGTGTGGTGTGTTGGCCAGAAGGTGCGTTGTTTGCTTAGTATACAGGCATCTGTGAAGGCCCATGCAGTATATTAGTTCTGGTGGCTGTGGCTCATTTTTATGTGATGCACCGATGTTTTGAGCATGATGATTGGAGGGCACATAGTAACATTGGGCAGTGTTGCGGTCGAGCGGCGCAGATATACATGGCCACTGTGGTGGTCGGCGCAAGTAATAGATTTCTAGCTTCATAGGTTGTGTCCAGATATTTATCAGTTCTGTATTGTTAGGCTGGCAGACATTATAGGATTTTTGGACTGGTGGCGTGCAAGTATACAGGCGTTCTGTGCTAGGCCCCAATTAACAGGCGTTGTTCCATTGTGGCAAGTATACAGGCGTCTGTGCTGGTGGCGGCAGAGTATACAGGCGTCTGTGCTGGTGGCGGCAGAGTATACAGGCGTCTGTGCTGGTGGCGGCAGAGTATAGAGGCATCTGTGGTGGTGGCGGCAGAGTGTACAGGCGTGTGTGGTGGCGGCAGAGTGTACAGGCGTGTGTGGTGGTGGCAGAGTATACAGGCGTGTGTGGTGGTGGCAGAGTGTACAGGCGTGTGTGGTGGCGGCAGAGTGTACAGGCATGTGTGGTGGCGGCAGAGTATACAGGCGTCTGTGCTGGTGGCGGCAGAGTATACAGGCGTGTGTGGTGGTGGCAGAGTGTACAGGCGTGTGTGGTGGCGGCAGAGTGTAGAGGCATGTGTGGTGGCGGCAGAGTATACAGGCGTCTGTGCTGGTGGCGGCAGAGTATACAGGCGTCTGTGCTGGTGGCGGCAGAGTATAGAGGCATCTGTGGTGGTGGCGGCAGAGTGTACAGGCGTTGTGTGGTGGCGGCAGAGTGTACAGGCGTGTGTGGTGGTGGCAGAGTGTACAGGCGTGTGTGGTGGTGGCAGAGTGTACAGGCATGTGTGGTGGTGGCAGAGTATACAGGCGTCTGTGCTGGTGGCGGCAGAGTATACAGGCGTCTGTGGTGGTGTCGGCAGAGTATACAGGCGTCTGTGGTGGGGTGGCGGCAGAGTGTAGAGGCGTGTGTGGTGCGGCGCAGAGTGTAGAGGCGTGTGTGGTGGCGGCGGCAGAGTGTACAGGCTGTGTGTGGTGGTGGCAGAGTGTACAGGCGTGTGTGGTGGTGGCAGAGTATACAGGCGTCTGTGCTGGTGGCGGCAGAGTATACAGGCGTCTGTGCTGGTGGCGGCAGAGTATACAGGCGGGTGTGGTGGTGGCGGCAGAGTATACAGGCGTCTGTGGTGGTGGCAGAGTATACAGGCGTCTGTGCTGGTGGCGGCAGAGTATACAGGCGGGTGTGGTGGGGGCAGAGTATACAGGCATGTGTGGTGGCGGCAGAGTATACAGGCGTCTGTGCTGGTGGCGGCAGAGTATACAGGCGTCTGTGCTGTTGGCGGCAGAGTATAGAGGCGTCTGTGCTGGTGGCGGCAGAGTATACAGGCGTCTGTGCTGGTGGCGGCAGAGTATAGAGGCAGGTGTGGTGGTGGCGGCAGAGTGTACAGGCGTGTGTGGTGGTGGCAGAGTGTACAGGCGTGTGTGGTGGTGGCAGAGTATACAGGTGTCTGTGGTGGCGGCAGAGTATACAGGCGTGTGTGTGTGTTGGCAGAGTATACAGGCGTCTGTGTGGTGGCATAGTATAGAGGCGTCTGTGTGGTGGCATAGTATACAGGTGTCTGTGTGGTGGGATAGTATACAGGCATCTGTGTGGTGGCAGAATATACAGGTGTCTGTGGTGGTGCTCCTGCAAGGCAGGGGTTAAAAAAAATAAAAAAAAGATTATGCTCACCTCTCCCGAGCCCCCGGAGTCTCCCGCCGTCTCCCGCTAGGCTCCCGGTGGCAGTGCAGGCTGCCGGTGCGTGCAGTGGTCTTCTATCTACTGCACTCAAGGAGCTGTGGTGATGTCAGAGTCACGTGACCTGCGATTTGCCTGGAGTAAGCTGGTGTCAGGTGACTCTGACATCACCACAGGTCCTTGAGTGCAGTAGATAGAAGACCACTGCACGCACCGGGAGCCTGCACAGCCACCGGGAGCGTAGCGGAACACGGCGGAATTGTATTTGTATTTGTATTTAGCTTTGTTTTTATTTATTATTCATTTTTGTCTCTTTTCTTTTTTTTGCCTTTTTTAAAAATAAAAATCTTTTAATTACAATTACATTTATAAAATTAAAGTTATCTTGAACAATTTGCATTTTCTTAAACCATTATTTCAACCAAGTCAGAAGAAAACCAAAGCGGAGGAGATAAAACACATGCAATAAATTACTGAGTGACCGGGAAGAGCCAAGAATCATCTCCACTAACAAAAGAACCCAAATAAAAATAATAGTGAACCCCCTGTGTTCTCACCTGTCCCTTTTTTGGGGGGGGGGGGGGGGGGATATAAAAGGTTTATGTATTTGTGTAGATTTGGGGACAGTCAGGGGGTGTGGTGACCCCTGTAGAGACTCTAATGTTTGCTCAATAAGTGACCTATGTTTCTTTGTATAACACTATAGGAGATAAAATACAAACAAATATAATAAAAGTAGAAAAGAAACTCATTGACACCATCAGTGGGATTGTACTGCGAGGCTATAGAGCAGGGCATAGCCTCAATATTCAGGGATTCTTCCCAGTAACACAATTAAATCCAGCCCAAGTAACAAAGACTTGAAAGTAAAGTAGAAATGTAACTTTTTTCACAGCACAAAAGTCCTTCACAATTTTGGAGTAAATATATTTCTATAAAACCTCATGTGATTTTTCTCTTGCAGTCATTACAGCCCCAGAACCCCTTGTGTGTAAACTTGTCTAGAAAGCGATAGACATGTAGCAATATATACAGGACAGACAGTTTCTTTAAATACAACCAGGCGCAGCTTAGTTGACCTTTGTGCTTTATATTACATGGACAGATCTCCAAAAAACTGCAATTCTTCTCTTTCAAATAACATTTTTTGTTGTGTGAAGCAATAGGTTAATAAAGTAACAGTCTCAGAACAGCCGCTCTCGAGTTAAAAAAAAAAAATTCCTCACCTCTCCCCGAGCCCCCGGAGTCTCCCGCCGTCTCCCGCTAGGCTCCCGGTGGCTGTGCAGGCTCCCGGTGCGTGCAGTGGTCTTCTATCTACTGCACTCAAGGACCTGTGGTGATGTCAGAGTCACCTGACACCAGCTTACTCCAGGCAAATCGCAGGTCACGTGACTCTGACATCACCACAGGTCCTTGAGTGCAGTAGATAGAAGACCACTGCACGCACCGGGAGCCTGCACAGCCACCGGGAGCCTAGCGGGAGACGGCGGGAGACTCCGGGGGCTCGGGGAGAGGTGAGGAATTTTTTTTTTTTTAACTGTAGAGCGGCTGCGGCTCGTGATGACGCTGCGCGTCATCACTCGCAGTCGCGCAAAGGAGTCTGGGATTGGGCTACAGTGCCCAACTCCCGATTATGTAAGTAGACTAGTAAAAAGGCCCGATGCAATTGCATCGGGAGCAGGGTGAAATGAATTGTGTGTATACAGGCGGGTCAGTGGGTAGCAGAGTATACAGGGGGCTCTGTGGGTAGCAGAGTATACAGGCGGCTCTGTGGGTAGCAGAGTATACAGGCGTGTGTGGTGGTGTTGGCAGAGTATATAGGTGTCTGTGGTGGCATAGTATACAGGCATCTGTGTGGTGGCAGAGTATACAGGTGTCTGTGGTGGTGGCGGCAGAGTATACAGCGCGTGTGTGGTGGTGGGGGCAGAGTATACAGGCGTGTGTGGTGGTGGGGGCAGAGTATACAGGCATCTGTGGTGGTGGCGGCAGAGTATAGAGGCGTCTGTGCTGGTGGCGGCAGAGTATACAGGCTTCTGTGCTGGTGGCGGCAGAGTATACAGGCGTCTGTGCTGGTGGCGGCAGAGTATACAGGCGTCTGTGCTGGTGGCGGCAGAGTATACAGGCGTCTGTGCTGGTGGCGGCAGAGTATACAGGCGTCTGTGCTGGTGGCGGCAGAGTATACAGGCGTCTGTGCTGGTGGCGGCAGAGTATACAGGCGTCTGTGCTGGTGGCGGCAGAGTATAGAGGCATCTGTGGTGGTGGCGGCAGAGTGTACAGGCGTGTGTGGTGGCGGCAGAGTGTACAGGCGTGTGTGGTGGTGGCAGAGTATACAGGCGTGTGTGGTGGTGGCAGAGTGTACAGGCGTGTGTGGTGGCGGCAGAGTGTACAGGCATGTGTGGTGGCGGCAGAGTATATACAGGCGTCTGTGCTGGTGGCGGCAGAGTATACAGGCGTGTGTGGTGGTGGCAGAGTGTACAGGCGTGTGTGGTGGCGGCAGAGTGTAGAGGCATGTGTGGTGGCGGCAGAGTATACAGGCGTCTGTGCTGGTGGCGGCAGAGTATACAGGCGTCTGTGCTGGTGGCGGCAGAGTATAGAGGCATCTGTGGTGGTGGCGGCAGAGTGTACAGGCGTGTGTGGTGGCGGCAGAGTGTACAGGCGTGTGTGGTGGTGGCAGAGTGTACAGGCGTGTGTGGTGGTGGCAGAGTGTACAGGCATGTGTGGTGGTGGCAGAGTATACAGGCGTCTGTGCTGGTGGCGGCAGAGTATACAGGCGTCTGTGGTGGTGTCGGCAGAGTATACAGGCGTCTGTGGTGGTGGCGGCAGAGTGTAGAGGCGTGTGTGGTGGCGGCAGAGTGTAGAGGCGTGTGTGGTGGCGGCAGAGTGTACAGGCGTGTGTGGTGTGGCAGAGTGTACAGGCGTGTGTGGTGGTGGCAGAGTATACAGGCGTCTGTGCTGGTGGCGGCAGAGTATACAGGCGTCTGTGCTGGTGGCGGCAGAGTATACAGGCGGGTGTGGTGGTGGCGGCAGAGTATACAGGCGTCTGTGGTGGTGGCAGAGTATACAGGCGTCTGTGCTGGTGGCGGCAGAGTATACAGGCGGGTGTGGTGGGGGCAGAGTATACAGGCATGTGTGGTGGCGGCAGAGTATACAGGCGTCTGTGCTGGTGGCGGCAGAGTATACAGGCGTCTGTGCTGTTGGCGGCAGAGTATAGAGGCGTCTGTGCTGGTGGCGGCAGAGTATACAGGCGTCTGTGCTGGTGGCGGCAGAGTATAGAGGCAGGTGTGGTGGTGTGCGGCAGAGTGTACAGGCGTGTGTGGTGGTGGCAGAGTGTACAGGCGTGTGTGGTGGTGGCAGAGTATACAGGTGTCTGTGGTGGCGGCAGAGTATACAGGCGTGTGTGTGTTGGCAGAGTATACAGGCGTCTGTGTGGTGGCATAGTATAGAGGCGTCTGTGTGGTGGCATAGTATACAGGTGTCTGTGTGGTGGGATAGTATACAGGCATCTGTGTGGTGGCAGAATATACAGGTGTCTGTGGTGGTGCTCCTGCAAGGCAGGGGTTAAAAAAAATAAAAAAAAGATTATGCTCACCTCTCCCCGAGCCCCCGGAGTCTCCCGCCGTCTCCCGCTAGGCTCCCGGTGGCAGTGCAGGCTGCCGGTGCGTGCAGTGGTCTTCTATCTACTGCACTCAAGGAGCTGTGGTGATGTCAGAGTCACGTGACCTGCGATTTGCCTGGAGTAAGCTGGTGTCAGGTGACTCTGACATCACCACAGGTCCTTGAGTGCAGTAGATAGAAGACCACTGCACGCACCGGGAGCCTGCACAGCCACCGGGAGCGTAGCGGAACACGGCGGAATTGTATTTGTATTTGTATTTATAGCTTTGTTTTTATTTATTATTCATTTTTGTCTCTTTTCTTTTTTTTGCCTTTTTTAAAAATAAAAATCTTTTAATTACAATTACATTTATAAAATTAAAGTTATCTTGAACAATTTGCATTTTCTTAAACCATTATTTCAACCAAGTCAGAAGAAAACCAAAGCGGAGGAGATAAAACACATGCAATAAATTACTGAGTGACCGGGAAGAGCCAAGAATCATCTCCACTAACAAAAGAACCCAAATAAAAATAATAGTGAACCCCCTGTGTTCTCACCTGTCCCTTTTTTTGGGGGGGGGGGGGGGGGATATAAAAGGTTTATGTATTTGTGTAGATTTGGGGACAGTCAGGGGGTGTGGTGACCCCTGTAGAGACTCTAATGTTTGCTCAATAAGTGACCTATGTTTCTTTGTATAACACTATAGGAGATAAAATACAAACAAATATAATAAAAGTAGAAAAGAAACTCATTGACACCATCAGTGGGATTGTACTGCGAGGCTATAGAGCAGGGCATAGCCTCAATATTCAGGGATTCTTCCCAGTAACACAATTAAATCCAGCCCAAGTAACAAAGACTTGAAAGTAAAGTAGAAATGTAACTTTTTTCACAGCACAAAAGTCCTTCACAATTTTGGAGTAAATATATTTCTATAAAACCTCATGTGATTTTTCTCTTGCAGTCATTACAGCCCAGAACCCCTTGTGTGTAAACTTGTCTAGAAAGCGATAGACATGTAGCAATATATACAGGACAGACAGTTTCTTTAAATACAACCAGGCGCAGCTTAGTTGACCTTTGTGCTTTATATTACATGGACAGATCTCCAAAAAACTGCAATTCTTCTCTTTCAAATAACATTTTTTGTTGTGTGAAGCAATAGGTTAATAAAGTAACAGTCTCAGAACAGCCGCTCTCGAGTTAAAAAAAAAAAATTCCTCACCTCTCCCCGAGCCCCCGGAGTCTCCGCCGTCTCCCGCTAGGCTCCCGGTGGCTGTGCAGGCTCCCGGTGCGTGCAGTGGTCTTCTATCTACTGCACTCAAGGACCTGTGGTGATGTCAGAGTCACCTGACACCAGCTTACTCCAGGCAAATCGCAGGTCACGTGACTCTGACATCACCACAGGTCCTTGAGTGCAGTAGATAGAAGACCACTGCACGCACCGGGAGCCTGCACAGCCACCGGGAGCCTAGCGGGAGACGGCGGGAGACTCCGGGGCTCGGGGAGAGGTGAGGAATTTTTTTTTTTTTAACTGTAGAGCGGCTGCGGCTCGTGATGACGCTGCGCGTCATCACTCGCAGTCGCGCAAAGGAGTCTGGGATTGGGCTACAGTGCCCAACTCCCGATTATGTAAGTAGATAATTATGGATGCCCTTGTTGGTGGGGCTTGGCCTATAAAAAAGACCTGCATGATTGCATGATAGTTGAGTACTAGAGGCCCCAGAAGGAGGAAAAAGGAACCGTAGGAACGTTAGCCAGTGTATTGATTTGGCTTTGCCACTGATTCTCTTGTTGTGTGTTCAGTGGACATTAGCATGGACCCAGATGAACGAGTGGACACATTACTGGCTGTAAATGAACATTGTCCTAACAGACAATCCCGACCGATTTGTGGAGCGGATCCCCATGTGAAGTTTGAAGTTGGAGCCAGTGTGGACTTGGTGCGCATGCAGCCAGATGTCAGAAGGCTAGACGTAACCACAAACCTGGAGTTACTTTGAAGCAGTCTGCACCAAGGATGAGAATTGTGAATATCCCAAAACTGTAACATTTAAGGATTGTGTCCGTATTTCACGAGGCTACTTCAGTAAAAGATTATTATTGGACTTGATTGACTCGTGTGTTTTGACCCTCACCAAGGGAACATTCAATCAAACTTTTTCATCAAGAAGCCGATTGGGGTTGTGCTGCCGTGAGCCCAGACTCGGCCTAACTACCCGACCCCCATGCTGCCAGCTCTTCGGCACTTACACCGCTTCTCCTTTGGATTTGCAGCCGCCATACAGGTATATGTTCTTTTGTCCTTCCCACCAGGTGACCAACCCATTTATTTCTCTTCTCTCATACCACCAGACAAGACCCTATGTACTCTATTTTACTCACCGGCCTCTCCTATTGAGTCATTTTTATTGTGTGATGCACTCATGATTTTGAGCTGAATGACCAAATTAGAAGAGGCACCAACCATACCAACAGATGGGGGCACAGATCGCACGGCTCACAACCAGCAGCCACAGACTACTGACATGGCCACTAGACCGGTGTCCGGCTAAAGAAATTCACCCATTTCTAAAGACTATACAATAAAGTTGTTTCCAACAATTTTCTGTCTTCAAGTTTCCACATAGTATTTTTTAGACTTCAGGACACTTTTAGAGATTTTATGGACACTTCTTTGTCTTGTACCTTCATGTCACAGACGTTCTTGCCAAGGCCTCCATCAATTATCATGTTGTCCACAGGTCAATTCCATATTGTAAAGCCTCCCGTGGTTTATGTGATACTCTTCTTCTTTATTTTACCTTATTTCATGTCTTTGTCGAAGAGTGAGTAGCCGTGAAGCTGATTGAGTACTCCCATGTCTTTGCTTGATACCGTCAGACGTCCCAATGTTCACCGCGTCTATTCCTAGGACAAACATCTCCCGGTGATCAATGGAATTGTATTGAGCATTTGATAAAACTCTTCTCCTTGCCCCATTATAAACTTCCTTTCTCTTGCCTTTAATCTTTTTTGGATGACATCTCCTGCTTTCCCCTAGATGGATGCCGTCTGGCTCGCTAAGAGCTTATTCTTTTCTTCGGAGATTAATCTCGAATCCCCTTAGGTATTTAGACTTTTATTTGCCGGTGAAATAGGTTGAAACCTTGCTTGGTGGCACTTTATTTAATGGCCCATATGAGAGAATATTCTGAAAAACAACCCTAAAAAGGAATGTATCATTTATATTGTTTGTTAATTAGTAAAACCAGATATTTTGTAGATTTATTTATATTATTCTCTGTACATGGTTATGGGGCGGCCATCTTGCCCGAGCTTGTGTTAACTTTTACAGGTAAATTTTGCATGTAGAGATATGTTTTACAGCAGCCAAGGGAGCCATAAGTAGTAATAGTCTAGAAATGTGGGCATGCTCTATGAGGTCACTATACAGGGAGGGGGAGGAGGTGAGCTGTGCCCATTATCTAGTTTAAATGGTTGATCACATGTCATTTATATCTTCTTTTAACAAGCAGGTGGGGTTTAGTTGAAGGGACTCTGCTGCCTGACAAATCTCCTAATAGTTTCACCCACAAATTTGAGTAAATTGTATTTCAAAACTAATGTACAAATCTAACTAATGCGGTGTGTTCATGTGTGTGTATGTAGACGCAGTGTGCCTATGTGCATTTGTGTGTATGGCCATGTCCACACACAATTTGCGTTTTTTAGCATCTAAAACCATTGCGTTTTTTTTAGATGCAAAATGTGCCTTGTGTGTGTGAAAGGATGAAAACGTTTTTAAAATATAATTTTCACAAACCCAAAACCAAACAACGGCATGTCACACACATGCGTTTTTGACATCTCTGCGTTTTGGGCTTTAAAAAACGCAGGTGCGTTACGCAGGGTAATTTGAGTGTAGCTGCGTTTTCAGCTCCATTTGCGTTTTACCCTAGTCCAAAAACGCTGCATGCAGCGTTTTGGGTGCTGTAAAAACGATGTGCGTTTTCAAAACGCATGCGTTTTTTTAACATGGGGCCTATGGAAACGCATGCAAAAAGCATGGTACATTAGTACCTTTTAGTGCCATTCCAAAAACGCATGCGTTTCCATAGGGCCATGTTTAAAAACGCACATGCGTTTTTTTAACATGGGGCCCTATGGGAAACACATGCGTTTTTTAAAGGCACATTATGCACCGCGTTAACGCTTGCGTTTTTGCCTGCGTTTTGGTGAAAAATGGACTAAGTCCAAAAACGTGGCAAATCTTTCAGACACACAAGGGCATTTTTTAGCACTCTTAAAAAAACGCAAGTGCTTTTAAGAGTGCTAAAAAAAACGCAAATTGTGTGTGAACATAGCTACGCATGCATAAAAATTTGTGCTTTTGCTGAAGGAAATTTTTTTTTTTCGTTTTCCTGCCGACCAAGGGGGAAAGGGGGGTTGCTATCATAAAAAAATTTTTATTTCATTTTCCTGCTTATATAGGGGGGGCTGCTATTGAAAAAAAATTTTTTTTCCTTTTTGATGCCTGCTTTTACAAAAACGCTCCCGTTAACGCAGGTGTCTACATGTGTCCCTGCGTTAGCGCCTGCGTTTCCCATAGGGGCCCATGTTACAACACGTTGGCGTTTTTGGGAAAACACACCTGCGTTTTTTCCCGGCACCCAAAAACGCTGCATGCATGCCTATGGCATTGTTCACACACATGCGTTTTTTGCCCATCTCTGCGTTTTTTGGGGTGTTAAAAAAAACGCAGGTGCGTTAACGCAGGGTACATGTGAGTGTGCATGCGTTTTTTCAGGGCCAATTGCGTTTTTTTCCCATAGCCCAAAAACGCCTACGTTTTTTAACATGGGCCCCTATGGGAAGCGCAGGCGCTAACGCAGGGCACATGTAGACACCTGCGTTAACGGGAGCATTTTTGTAAAAGCGGGCATCAAAAAGGAAAAAATTTTTTTTTCAATAGCACCCCCCTATATAAGCAGGAAAATGAAATAAAAATATTCATGATAGCAACCCCCCCCCCCTCCCCTTGGTCGGCAGGAGAACGAAAAAAAAAAATTTCTTCAGCAAAAGCACAAATTTTTATGCCATGCGTTGTTTGGTATTTGGGTGTTTGGTGAAAAAATTACTATTTTCAAAAACGTTTTCAATCCTTTCACACACACAAGGCACATTTTTTGGCACTCTTAAAAAAACGCAAGTGGTTTTAGGAGTGCTAAAAAAAACGCAAATTGTGTGTGAATATGGCCTATGTGTAGCACGTGTAATGTGTGTGTGAGTATGTGTCATGGAGTGTTTGTGTGTGGCATGGTATATGTGTATGGCATGGTGTGTGTACGTAGCATGTAGTGTGTGTATGTAGCATGTAATGTTTATGTGTGTGGCATTCAGTGTGTGTATGTGTAGCACGTAGTGTGTGTGTCAGTGTGTGGCATAGAGTGTTTGTGTGTGACATGGTAAGTGTGTATCGCATGGTATGTCTCTGTGTGTGACATGGAAAGTGTGTATGGCTTGGTATGTGTGTGTGTGACATGGCATGTGTGTGTAGCATGTAGTGTGTGCATTTGGCATGGTATGTCTGTGTGTGTGACATGGAAAGTGTGTATGGCTTGGTATGTGTGTGCGACATGGCATGTGTGTGTAGCATGTAGCGTGTGCATTTGGCATGGAGTGTTTGTGTGTGACATGGTAAGTGTGTATCGCATGGTATGTCTGTGTGTGTGACATGGAAAGTGTGTATGGCTTGGTATGTGTGTGTGTGACATGGCATGTGTGTGTAGCATGTAGTGTGTGCATTTGGCATGCAGTGTTTGTGTGTGGCATTACGTGTGTATGGCCATGTTCACACACATGCGTTTTTTGAGCACGGCTGCGTTTTTTGGTGTGTTAAAAAAAAACGCAGGTGCGTTAACGCAGCGTACATTTGAATGTACATGCGTTTTTCACCTCCACCTGCGTTTTTTTTGCCATAGCCCAACGTTTTTGGGTGCTGTAAAAAAACGCTGGTGTGTTTCCCAAAAAACGCATGTGTTTTCTAACATGGGCCCCTATGGGAAACGCTGGGAAACGCAGACGGAAAAGCAGACACATGCAGACACCTGCGTTAACGGCAGCGTTTTTGTAAAGGGATAATCAAAAAGGAAATTTCTTTTTTTATTTCAATAGCACCACCCCCCCCCCCCCCTATATAAGCAGGAATATGAAATAAAAAGTTTTATGATAGCACCCCCCCTTTCCCCCTTGGTCGGCAGGCAAACGAAATAAAAAAAATTCCTTCAGCAAAAACACCAATTTTTATGCCATGCGTCTTTGGTATTTGGGTGTTTGGTGAAAAAAATGACTATTTGCAAAAACGCTTTCAATGCTTTCACACACACAAGGCACATTTTTTGGCACTCTTAAAAAAACGCAAGTGCTTTTAGGAGTGCTAAAAAAACGCAAATTGTGTGTGAACAATGCCTATGAGTACCATGTAGTGTGTGTGTAGAATGGAATGTGTGTATAAGAATGTTTGTGCATATCGCATGTTGTGTCTAGTATAGCATATGTGTGTAGTACCTAGTGTGTATGCAGGTTCTTGTGTGTAGCATAGAGTGTATATTTGTGTATGGGACATGGAATGTGTGTTTGTGGCATGATATGTGTGTGGTATTAAGTGTTTGTATGTGTAGCATTTAGTGTACTGTCTGTGTAGAATGGAGTGTGTGCGTGTGTTTGATGTGTAGTGTTTATGTGAATGTGGCATGGTATGTGTATATAGCATTGTGTGTGTATGTAGCATGTAGTGTGTGGGTATGTGGCATGTAATTTTTGTGTGTGTGGCACTAAATGTGTGTGTAGCGAGTGTATGGCATGGCGTTTTTGTGTGTGGTGTGTGTGTATGTGGAATGTAATGTTTGTGTGTGGCATTGTGTGTGTTTGTGTAGCATGTAGTGTGTGTGCAGAATGGAGTGTGAATAAGAATATGTGTATATATAGCATGTTGTGTCTAGTATGGAGTGTGTGTGTGTAGCATGGGGTGTGTGTAGTACATAGTGTGTGTGCTTGTTTCTAGCATAGAGTGTATATGTGTGTGTATGTGGCATGGAGAGTTTGTATGTAGCATTGAATGTGTGCATGTGTAGCATGTAGTGTGTGCAGAATGGAGTGTGTGCGTGTGTTTGATGTGTGAGGTTTAGGTGACGGTGGCATGGTGTGTATTTGTATGTGTAGCATATAGTGTGTCTAATGTGTTTGTACAGTTATTTTATATATTTTGCTGTACTCACTGCTTCCTCCTATGAGTCCTATTACTGCTGAGCATAGTATCTGTAGATACAGATTTGTCTATAGGGGCTGCACTCTTACATTCAGCCATACGATGGTCTTTATGGGAATATTTTCACATTACAAAGAAAGCATTTAGGAAGACTCATTTTGAAGGTTTTCCTTACAAAAGATCCTTTTGTTTGATTAGCCACCCAGTGTGCTCCGATTGCCTTATTTCCATTCTTCATTGGTATTGTAATTATGTGTTGGAGTTTTGATTTTTACTGGCTCTATTACATGTGTGAATAATAATGGGGCAAGGTTCATACAGATCTAGTCTCCTTTCATGGTTGTGATGGGAGAAGGATTCATTTCTTGACCCCTCGAGGTATTGCGGGTGTGCTGACATAGAATTCTGACCCCTGTACACATGTTCTTGCTATTAAAGGGGTTGTGCCTCGCACAATTGTGTATTTTAATTAATAGATCTTATAGTAAAAATAGGTTCCACAATTGGATGTGCTAAAAAAATGTTAATGTCCAGAGATCTGTAATGGATATGTCTGACCATGCAGGTTGGATATACCTCAGCTCCTGGGCAAGGGAAGTAACAGAATCTATAGACATTACAGCTGGGGATCATAGAATATAAGAGTATACAGACATTACAGCCAGGGATCACAGAGTATAAGTGTATACAGACATCACAGCTGGGGATCAAAGAATATAAGAGTATACAGACATTACAGCTGAAGATCACAGAATATAAGAGTATACAGACATTACAGCCAGGGATCACAGAATATAAGAGTATACAGACATTACAGCCGGGGATCACAGAATATAAGAGTATACAGACATTGCAGCCGGGGATCACAGAATATAACAGTATACAGACATTACAGCCAGGGATCACAGAATATAAGAGTATACAGACATTACAGCCAGGGATCACAGAATATAAGAGTATACAGACATTACAGCCGGGGATCACAGAATATAAGAGTATACAGACATTGCAGCCGGGGATCACAGAATATAAGAGCATACAGACATTACAGCCAGGGATCACAGAATATAAGAGTATACAGACATTACAGCCAGGGATCACAGAATATAAGAGTATACAGACATTACAGCCGGGGATCACAGAATATAAGAGTATACAGACATTACAGCCGGGGATCACAGAATATAAGAGTATACAGACATTACAGCCAGGGATCACAGAATATAAGAGTATACAGACATTACAGTTGGGGATCAAAGAATATAAGAGTATACAGACATTAGAGTTGGGGATCACAACATGCATACAGGGGGGGTGATTTAAACTTTTATGTATTTTTTTTTCCATGTGTTAAAAAACTTTTTTTTTTTTATTCTTTGTACACTGCCCCATAGGGGGCCTCAGTCCTGCACAGTCTGATCACTTCGACTATGCAGAGATGTGCCGCAGCATTTCTCTACATAATAAAAATCATCACTTCATGTGGATGCTGGTGCTTGCCAAACATCCACAGGAAGTGATTAAAGACAGCATCCGGGGTCATCACAGGACCCTGGGCTGTCAAGGAAACAGATGGAGGTCCTTTGATCATTTCACAGGACCTTCCATCACAGTGGGGAATAGCGTGATCTCTGCTGCAGGGCTTTGGATCACTGACAGCGCAATTCCAAGGGTTAATAGCACCAATTCAATTGCTGATAAGATCAGCTGAGATGTGTGGGGGATGATGTGAGCTCAGTGCGTGAGCTCGCATCAGGGGGAGGGAACAGGGCCAAGGACTTACATATATGTCCTTGGTCGGGAAGGTGTTAAGTATAATTAATAGAATTTTTTTTTAATGTTTTTATGAGCCATTCTTAGTTATTTTCTTACTTTGATATAAAAAAGTTTAAAGGATTTGCTGATTTTGCTGGGGTGAAACTTTTAATACTTCAACCAATCACATATATTTGTTGCTCGACAGACAATTTCAACTCAAAACATGTAGACAAAGTTATGTACTTTAAGAGTATAAGAAGAAGAATTATTAATTAATATTCATGGGTGAATATATTAGAATCTGAGAGTGCTCAGCGGTTGATACCTTTTAATGGCTAACTAAGAAGATAATAAGAAAAAGCAAAGCAAGCTTTCGAGACACTACGGTCTCTTCATCTGGCTAATAATGACGCAAATTCTGAAGACACACACAAATATGCATATACAGAGTGAGATGATACAGTAAATATGGCAGCTGACGTAAAGCAGAAAATAGTAGTCAGGCTAGGGAGGGGAGAGAGGAGCTGGGGAGGTAAAATCAAAGTTCCGAGATAGGAGACACACATTGTTTTATTGTCCTTTGATTAGTGGTTGGTCAAGATCTGCAAATTCCTCAATGAATGTAGAAAGACATACATACATGTGAGGCATTAATTCCACCTTTAACATTTTTTACCTATTTATGGGTGGGCATCTTGATTATGAAACCTAGAAGATATTTGAAAAAATTTGGCTCCCAGTGTAAATTTTTTAATAAAAATAAACCTGTAATTTTGCAAAACGTATTAAGTCGTTCTAGAAAATGTTCTCGAAGGAGACTCTTTTGTGGGGAGCAAAGAGGTCAGAAGACCCCCAAACCCACCCCGAATAGATATAAAAAATCCTTCTTATGTGCAGCAGAACGACTTGTGTCTAAGTTACATTAATGAGCTCTACAATCAAGACATGTAAAAACGAAATATTTCAAAGATTACTAATTAGCCTAATGAGGGCATTTAATTTATCTTTTGACGTGAGAACTGCAATCAAAGGATTCTACATTAATTCAGATAATTTAACCTTTGAACACACTAACTAAAAAGTGGACCGCTCTCTGTGTAAATCTATCTGTCAATTTTCAGAAACTGTATTAAAGTGGAGCATTTGGTATTTCGGGATATCATGTGTCTATTTATCTGTGGATATGGCTTAGAAGTCTTAAGTCATAGATTACAAAGGAGATAGTTAAAAGAGGGTTAAGGTGCGGAACTCTACTGCCGGTCAGGTTGTAAGGTCCTTGTCCTCCTCTTTGATTTGTGCTCAGCAGGTGGCGGTAATCACCAATTGTCCGGCTCTTTTACTTGTAAAACCCATCCGGATTTATTCCTACCTGTGTGATTATCCTTTAGATAACCGCACTCATTTCACAGCGGTATCTGTTTTGAAAATAAGATTAAACAGTGGTCAATAGACAGCAGACTTTCAGCATTTTGGCCGGAGTTCTGATTGTAAATTGTATGCAAACAATCAATCATGATGGCTATTGTTGCCAAAATTGTCCCCTGTCAGACCTAAATACAACACCAGATACAAAACAAAACCCAGCTCTCTCTCCTTTTATCTCTTACCCCACTTGCTCATAATATACCGTAATTGAGATTAAGGAATACATAAAAACAATATTTTCTTTGTGTCTCGGGAGCTCTGCCAAGTCCCTTTCCTTTCTGTTCTGAGCTCGGCTGTACGACAACTTGATGCAGCAGAAGCCTCCCCCCTTTCTGACTTGTCTACATTGTGAGAATAGGTAGATAAGCTGCACTAGCCTAGCCCAGGAGTCATTCATATTGCATCAGTAATTTACAAAGACTTTCCTAGATATATAGCTCTGATGAATGCCTCTGCCAAGGCCCTTACCTTTTCCCCAGTGTTCTGAACACAGCTGTACGACAACTGGCTGCAGCAGAAGCCTCCCCACCTTTCTGAGTCATCTACATTGTAAAAATAGGTAAATAAACTGCACTAACTTGGCCAGGGGTCATTCATATTGCATCAGTAACTTACAAAGACTTCCCTAGACATATGCTTTTTATGAATGCCTCTGCCAAGTCCCTTACCTTTCTCAAAGGTCTGTTTCACATCTATGAGGTCCCTGCACTAGGCTGCTCTGCCTGCCCTGCGCCAGTGCAAATGCAAGCGCAGGGGCATTTAGGGGCTTGGGTAGCCTAGCGCAGGGATGCATAGATGCCCTTCATTTGCGCTCAGCTGTGCTTGGTGCCCCCATTATATCCTATGGCCGAGCACAGCCGAGCGCGTGCTCTGATAACTGGGAATCGCAAGTGAAAGTGGCAGACGCCATGGCAGACAGCGTTTCCTGTGCAACGCTGTAAAGCGCACTCCCAGCAGCTGCCGGTGTGACAGGTTGTGAAGGTAAACATAGGGTAACTAGGGGCAGTGTTTTCCAGCACCGCATAGCGGGAACTAGGAAAAGTTCTAAGATAAAACCGCAATCCGGTAGGCTAGGGTCAAAACGTAAATGTGACCCTAGCCCTAAACCAAGTTGTGATGGATGAGATGACCAGAATTTAAAAAAAACAAAACAACATGATTTTGTGATACTCTGTCACAATACATTTCTGCTGTATGTGTATGTATTGCCACCTAGATTTTGTGATGTGAATTAGAACCTGTCCAGACAAAAGGGTCCAGAGAAAAAGAGATTATCACAAAACTGCACATAATAATCTACAAATTACTTTTTGCTCTGCAGTAGGAGATTTTTAATCATGACTATCTGTGAATTTGATTTATGTATTTATTTTAGATGAACTGGAGCAATGAAAAAGGCCGATATCTGTGAACTCCAGGATGATCATCCCGTTGTGTGGGATCACCTTTTAGCCAGTGTAAATCTAATGTGACGAACTATATCTAGCACAACCCTGTGTGTCTAGATATTCATGTTTTCTGTCCTTCTCCAACATTCCTAATTCCCAATTGTTCATCAATGAGATTATCTGCCATTATTTAAAATGAATTTCTTTTCAGAAAATAAGATTTTTTTGGGATTAGTCAGTACAAAGCTGTTCCTTAAAAAGCTAAAATGATATCTTGTTAAATGTAATATCCATGGAATCACACCGCCACATGCAGCTCTTGCTTTCAGACATTTACAATTCTCATTTTCTTGCTTTCTACTAGTAAACATGTGTATTATGTAAGTGTTCTCCGGCTATTCTTTTAAAGGGAACCAACCACCAGGATGTAACCACCTGTAAATCAGTGCAGCAGGTGATTGACGTGTGCAGCATGACATCTACAGCTATGACTATTTGGATTTTATTTTCCTCCCCTGTGGACTTGTCTTTCTGCTGTAAGGCAAACCCCCTCCCTCTCAGCTACACTCATCTGGGAGAAGGGGGTCAGCTTACAGCAGACTACCAAGCCCACAGGGGAGGAATAAAAAAAAACCAACCCAAATAGTGATGTCATGCTGCACACATCAATCACCTGCTGCACTGATTTACAGATGGGTAAATCCTGGCGGTCAGTTCTCTTTAAGGACTCATTCACACAACCATTTTATTTAAATTTGAACGCTATCCATGAAAAAACAGAACAATGCGATTCAATGGGTCACTGCAGTTGACTATTTGAAAAAATCTCAACTTGCTCAATTTTCCTTCAGAAATTGGATGAGACTCCATTCATTAAAGTCTATAAATACAAGAAAGAAATCAGATGCCACAGTATGGTAAGTGATTTTTAAAGATATATTGCAATTTTGTAACAAAGGAAACTGTAAATGGTCGTCTTGTAAATTATTAAAATATGCTGCTGTTAAAGGGAACCTGACACGCCCATCCAGAGCCTTAGGATACTCGGAACCAGGCTTTTTTGAGGCTTCATCACAGGGATCGCAGGGACTGATACCCGGCTCTGTGACCCTGACGGTGTCATTAAAAGTTCTGTGTGGGTGGCTCTCTCTCTTAGGGAAGGGCATCTGGCAAGGAAGGTTCATTCTGGGAAGTGATAACTTCTGGGAAGGACCTGGGGATACTTGTTAATTTTACGTAACGCCAATAACAGGTTGCGGCTATAGATGTTCGCCGCTGTACGACAGTTCTTCTAGGGGCCGATGGTTGGAGGCAGCAATGTTCTTAAGCCCTCTATGGGTAGGGCTGACCCCCAGGGCAGATTGCGGTACCTGAGTGAGTCCGTAGTAGTGTTTCTATTGCTTTTGACGTGTTAAGAAAGTTCACAGACACAGCGGGTTGCAGTCTTCAGTTCTTTTACTCACAGTCTTTGTGTAAGAGCCCACTGCATACTGAGTTCTCGGAGGCAGAGATATGCTACTCCTGAATAGGAGGATGACACATAACCGACACCCCATCTCTGTCCTTTCTCAGCCTCTTTACACTGCGCTTACCTCGCCCATCCTGCCTTGCGCCTCACCGCACAGAGCTCTGAGCCAGTGACTGTGGGCTTTTCTAATGGGTTAACCTGCAGAATCTCCTCTTAGCCCTATAGTTGCCACCTTTTCAGCAGATGTGCGCGGTTGTCAACTGTGTCACTTTGGAATGCCACACAGTCTCCGGGCTGCTAGCTGAACCTAGTCTGGCTTCTCCCCTAGTCTTGGTGTCCCGGTGCCCCTGTTCTTCGGCCTAGTCCCTCCACTTCCTGCGCTTGACAATGTATACGAGTCCTACAGGAGGAATAGTTACTGCCCGTGCCTCTGGGACCCTCTCTTCCTCCTGGAGCCACCTGTTCTCCTTCTCTGCTCCTCAGTCTGGCCTCTGGACACTTCTCTCGAGTTCTTTTCCTTCTGTGACAGGCATCTTTCTCTAGTTTTCCTCCAACTCGACTCTAGCTGCTTCACTCTCCTCTCTGCTGTTCAGCTGTTTCTCCTTCTGCTGTATAACTGTCTCTCCTGCGTTCTAGATCTTTCCCACTCTTCTTATACCTTCAGTCACATGTCCCACGTCATCTACGTGTGTGCTTCTTAACTTCACTCCTCCCAGGTGCTCCATCTAACTACTTCCTTCACCACCCAGCCCCACTGCAATGCTTCCTAGTGTGATCTGGGTGTCCCGATACCGGTCTGTGTCCCTCTTACCCGAGAGTGGAATACTACAACCTAACAGGGGTGCAGTACCTCTGTGGCGACTGAATCCCCAGGGGCGCTACAAACCTGTCACCCACTTTGGGCATTTTATAGTATGCCCACCAGCTTACACATAATCAGGGCTGTATTTGGCCTTCATGCTGCCCTAGGCCCTATAAGTGGTTACGCCCCTTACTGCCAAGTTAGACTAAGGTCTCATTCAGTTGTCCATGTTCTTCATGGATACAACATACAACAGGTTTATTTGTTTGTTTTTTTCTTTTATTATTTTTTACTGTGTCATGGATGAGAAGAGCCAAGACAAGTCTATAGGTCTGGACAAAAACATATACAGCACACGGATGGCATCCAGTGTCCCATCCATGTGCTGTCTGTATTTGACATTACAAAGTATAGGAGAATCTGAACAATGCACGGTGATCATGCTATGTGGATTATCAAATCTGCAGTCAAAGGCTATTACTGCTGATTGGCTCCATACAACCGGTAGGCAGCAATTGTCCAGACTTAGATCCAGGTACCTTATTGAACGACATCTTCTCTGATAGGAATCATCTTTATTTTCATCTCTCTCTTGACAAGATGCCATGATGACTTTGGACATCCACGGCTCGTCTCTGCAGACGTCCCTCTTCTCTGGTCTTCTGTAGCACATGCCAACATGATTCCCTTAAAAATAACACTGTCATCAGTTACTATTATACCTAAATAAAAAATATCCACACACATTGTGCACTTAAATAAATACTTGCGCCACTGTGCTAACTCCCCAAAAAGCGACCCCCTGCATACCATGAATCCTTTATCTCCCTGCACAGCCTGCACTCTCCATCCCCTTGCACAGCCTGCACCCCCAATCCCACCTGCACCTCCCATGCCCCCTGCACAGCCTGCACTCCCCATGCTCCCTGCACAGCCTGCACTCCCCATCCCCCCTATCCCCTCTGCACAGCCTGCACCCCCCATGCCAAACGCACAGCCTGCACCCCCCGTCGCCCCTGCACCCTCTATGCCCCTGCACCGTGTGCACCCCCATCCCCCTTGCACAGCTTTATTCCTCCATGTCCTCTGCACAGCCCCTTATGCCCTCGGCACATCCCCCCATGCCCTCTGCACACCCCCATGCTCTCTGCACACACCCCATGCCCTCTGCACACCCCTCCATGCCCTCTGCACACCCCTCCATGCACTCTGTACAACCCCCCCCCATGCCCTCTGCACACCCCCCATGCCCTCTGTCTGCACAGTCCCCATGTACCATCTGTATTTAGTTCCAGCTCCTGACATTAGACTTTTCTTGCCGGCAAAATTAGGCTCCGCCCACCCGTGGCTCATGTGCGTGACCCCATTGCAGGTCCTATTCCACCCAGCATCAGGTATATCCTTCATGTACAAAAGAGTGTATACCGCTTATCCTGTGCCCCTGCATCGCTGACACCTCACTCTCAACCTCCACCCCCCCTGAAAAATACGCCTGTTTAGTTACTTAGACTGGAGAGTGGTGTGAGAAAAAAACGTCTAATTATTATTTTTTAAAATGCTAATGATGGCGCTGCACCCCACAACCTGCCGCCCCAGGCACCCACCCTCCAGTGCCTAAAGCATAATACGGCTCTGCATATAATGTAAATGGGGTTCTTATAACCCCTCTATGTGCCCAGACGTCCCCCTCATACCTGAGATATGAATTTATATTTTGTCCAGCGCTGCCTTCTATTGAGTCTGGGAAGCCGTGCTCCTCCATTGAAGTGTGGAGCCCCAGGCGGGACTAGGGTACTCGGTACCGGACCGGTCGGTAGTGGGGATGTCACGGGTGGCCTGGTCCGGACCGTGTCCCTGGGCCCTCACAATAAAAAGGGGGAATATTTACAAGGGAGATTGTCACGGGTGACGCCACCCACTTGGTGCGGCCAGTGATGGGGGCCGCCGCTGCTGCAGAACCTCCGGGGGTGATGGAATGGCAGCGGAGATGGTATAGTTCCAGTGGGCAGAACTGTATCCCCCGGGGCAGTAAGGGTTAAAGTCTATTGTGTGTGTAGTTTGAGCACACTTACTTTGCAGGCTGCAGGGATCTCTCCTCAGTGCTGATGCTGACAAGCTGGAGCTGTGGCTCTGCAGTTTGTGGTCTTTCTGGTGCAAGCCTGTATGGGAGAAATGGTCTGCAGATGGAAGCAGGCAATAGAGGCAATGCAGGGTTTCCAAAGCTTTACTCAGTTCTTTCAGTCAGCTTACAAGTTATTTGCAGTTCTTTACACAGCTCTTAACATTCGGATGCATTCTCCCTTTCCGGGTTCCCTTCTCTCCTGCAGCCAGGCTCCTCTCTCCTTGTGACCCCTCACACAGTCTCTAAGTGTCCTTTCCGGGCTATTACTCTCTCCGTCTTACACGGGTGTGTGTGAACGCTGGACAGTATGGCGGTGACTCGGGCTTCTGTGAGTCCTAATGCGTCACTTAGCTGCCTGTCCTTTGGGTTAGGAACTCCAGCCTGAAACTGAAGCTCCCCGTCGGTGAATCTGGGGATACCGGGTGAATCGTCGGACCCCTTCAGAGCCGACACTCTGCTCTAGCCCAGCCTGCAACAGTCCTCTAGCACGAGGCTCTGCCAGGCTCCTTCCTCTGTGTTCCTTCGGTATACTAAGAGGGCTTCTCCACCTGCTGTCAGTAGCTTCAGCTGCAGTCTAGGGCACGGGTTGCACCGTCCCTTCTCTTTCCTTTACACTCCCAGTGGTTTCAGCGTCGGACGGGCTTTCCCCCCCATCTGGCTCACACTGGCTCAGTACGGGTCTGCGCTCCTCGGCTTAGGCTCTTCCAGGACGTGTAATCTCTTTCTGTCTTTACTTCTCAGCTACTTCAGCCTACGGTTGGTCTTTGCTTCTCAGCCTACTGCGGCCTCCTGAACTCCTTCACTCCTCCCCCTCTCTATATACTGTCAGTCACCTGACCTCTGGTGTGCCCAACCCACTCCTCATCCACCACCCCTCTGGTCTCATATAGTCTTTAACCTCAGGGCTGGATGTAACCCCTTCTATGCGTGGGTATGTGAGCTGTGAGGGTGTAGTGTTTACCATGTCCTACCTGCCTGGCTGCAGTTCCCTCTTGTGGCCGCCTGGACGCAGGGGCGCCAACGAAGCTAGTGCTGATGTCCCGCGGGATATGTGAAGTCTCGCAAGACTCTCGCACTTCAATGGAGGAGCATGGTCACCTGCTCCAGCGGCTCCACTGCGCAGGTGTGAGTGCTCCTATCATTCATCGCGCCAGCGAGAGTGGGTTGGGAAATTTCAAATTCCCCCCCACCGCAGCGTATTTTCAGCTGCAGTGCGGGTTGCCATGCTTCTGCATCTCTGCAGCATGTTCATTTCATGCTGCGGAATCAAAAGAGATAATCGGGTGAATGCAGGGTGAAGGCATCCTGCACCCACCACAGATCATGAGTACAGAGTGGCTGCGGTCTCCTTCTGTTCCCGCAGATCCGGAGTCACTGCGTCCAACATGCAGTGCCTCCGGATCATGAGCACATAACCATATGAGTCTACTTTTACTATTTATGACAGTTGTCCGCATGGTAAATCAGTAGCAACTTATATTGGTTTGGATTGATTCACAGGGCACTGTACAACAGGTGCGTGTCATGTCTTGAGATTTGATCTGGCGATCCTGTGCTGTGTAGTCAGTTTTCTTCCCCGATGAGCCAATGCATGGCCAATTCCTGTCCAAGTGCTAACTGTCTTTTATCTTTGCTTATATCCTTTTGGTTTGTGGTCATCAGGTGTTTTGATTTGCTCATTATCTCTATCCCATCACATTTTGGGTGTGGCTATTTATACCCTCCTCATGCTGGCTTTCTCTGCTGGCAATATTCCTTTGTGGATCCTGCTAAGGAGCTCCAGCTCCACTGCTAAGGATTTTTGCCTAGAGTCTGGATACGATAGTGAAAAAATCTGTACTGCTGTAAGATAGATGAAGGACTCAAATAGTATTTTAAATCCAGGTGGCTTTATTCTATGCATTTCAAAGTGTATTCCTTACTTCTTCCTCAGGAATACCACCAGTAACAGTCCTTCCCCCCCATCACAGTCATGTGCCTAGGACCTCACTGGCCCTGGACTCACCCTGGTTAATGTACAGGCTGGTGAGGACACTAGTCTTACCTCTACAATAATGCAACACAAGGGAAGGGACACAGACAGAGGGAAAATAGACACAAAAGAATATAACACCAAACTCCTCAATTGCAGAAAAACACCTCAGCTGCAATTGTCAGGGCACCACTGTTCTCTTATAGAGACAGACTCCTTCAACTTGGTCAGCTTATAAAATGAGATTTTACCAGGTGATAAGAAACGTGACTTTTTATAGTGGAGGGGAGTGATCACCAAAACTACACCTGAGATTAAGTCTACAAAGGAGAACCAAAAAGGAAAGAGTCCTTAACCCCTACAGCAACAAAACAAAGTACGGTATATGCACGTAAATACAGGTTATAGACCTGCAAGTCATACAGTGTTGTAATCTTCAAGTCCCAGACTCGTTAACAGTTTCCCTAGGAGAGGATACACTCATGACAGGTGCAGCCTGAGAATAATATAATCTCCAGCACCTCGCAGGAATAAGGCTGTGATTATTTGTAACATGGTAAATACAGTAAAAGTTGAGACGTCGGAGACATGTGAACAAAGACTTAGCATGCTTAGCAGGCTTGTATAATTGCTCCTTAGCGATGACATTACTACATATAAATAGAAATATGTAGCAACCCATCTTTTTATATGATACATAATAAATAGTCAACACTATTAAAATGCTAGCCCGGAGAGGAATGATACTCTATTCCTGCGAGAGTAAAGCGGATTTAACATTTCGACTCGGAGCGTTTGAAAATGTCATCGCTCCCCGAGCATTGAGCTGATTGCAGTCTGGGGAACGGTACGGAGAGGGACAAGTGTCTGAATGTCACCAGCAGGATCCCAATAATTTTATATGCTGCAAACATGACACAGTATCTTAAACACTGTGCCACTCATTCATGCACAGCAGCATTGTAGTGCCCCTCTATGTCTTTGGACTATTTATAGTGTAAATCACAAGTGATTGCATAATCGCCGCCAACCTATGAAGTGATTCTTGCAGACAGTATACGATTTACTAGCGCATCATAGTGTTACATTAAAATGTACGGCACGCTGTCACTTCATACTCTACGCTGTGCTTGTACTGTAAGACAAGGAGAGCCTGGGGGACTTTAGGCTTTGACAGCCCCATGTAAAAGGATCATGTATGGCTGATTGCAGAACAAACATCACTGTTATCGCCATGATTTGTCTTACAGAAAGCAATCTAAGTAAGGTTTCTAACAGCTCAAAATGCAAATTTCTGAATATTTAGAGGACATTTAATTTATTTTTTTTTATCTAAACTGACTATCTCCTTCAGTTGTCATTGTTCCACCGATTCTAGAACAGTTTTTCTTTTTCTATGCGCCCCTCCGTTCCAAAGTTAAGCCCGTTTTAAATAATGTTGCAATTTTTCCCTTCCGGAATCTTGGCGTGTGCCATAGAACTTCTCTGTGGGTGTGGCTGTATTTTGATTGGCCAACAAAGAAGTTAAACGATTCTGTGATACACGCCCAATATTCAAAGTAAAATTTGCATCTGCAATAATTATAAAGATACACTCGATCCTGATAGCGTAAGAGTTAAGGAGACTGAGACAAAACTCGAGTTAATATTGTTCGCAATCATATTAACAGTGTAAGAAACAGAACACTAACAGAAGACAATATCAAAATTAAATATAAATGTGTAGAAATGATATGCAAGAGTGCGAACAGCACTATATGAGAATGTCCATAACAATAAGCAGGAGTGCTACCAGCACTATATGAGAATTTGCAGAGATAATATACAGGAGAGCTACTAGCATTACATTGAGATTGTTCAGGAATAATATGCAGGAAAGCTACCAGCACTAGATGAGAATGTCAGAAATAATATGCAGAGAGCTACCAGCATTAATGAGAATGTCCAAAATAATATGCTAGGAAGCTACCAGCACTAGATGAGAATGTCCAGAAATAATATGCAGAAAGCTACCAGCACTATATGAGAATGTCCAAAAAAAATATGCTGGAAAGCTACCAGCACTATATGAGAATGTCCAGAAATAATATGCAGGAGACTACTAGCACTAGATGAGAATGTCCAGAAATAATATACAGGAAAGCTACCAGCACTAATGAGAATGTCCATAAATAATATGCAGGAGAGCTTCCAGCACTAATGAGAATGTCCAGAAATAATATGCAGGAGAGCTTCCAGCACTATATGAGAATGTCCAGAAATAATATGCAGGAGAAGCTTCCAGCACTTATGAGAATGTCCAGAAATAATATCAGGAGAGCTACTAGCACTAGATGAGAATGTCCAGAAATAATATACAGGAGAGCTACCTGCATTACATGAGATTGTCCAGGAATAATATACAGGAAAGCTACCAGCACTATATGAAAATATCCAGAAATAATATGCTGGAGAGCTACCAGCACTATATGAGAATGTCCAGAAATAATATACAGGAGAGCTACTAGCAATAGATGAGAATGTCCAGAAATAATATGCTGAAGATCGCATTTAAGACAATAATTCAATGAATGAAATGTCCAGAAATAATATGTAGGAGAGCTTCCAGCACTATATGAGAATGTCCAGAAATAATATGCAGGGAAGCTACCAGCATTACATGAGATTGTCCAGAAATAATATGTAGAGGAGCTACTAGCATTACATGAGATTATCCAGGAATAATATGCAGGAGAAGAGTACAGCAAACAGATGGTAAGAGTGTACTTTTAGGGCTGACAAAGTCCCGAACAAGTCCGGCAAACAGCCCACACTGATTAAGTCCCAGAATGAGTACACTCATAACAGAGAATAAAAGTTCTTACAGACCAAGGAAGTCCAGCGATAATGGAGCTCTTTGAAAGGAGGAAACCACAGCCTGGATCAGGGTGATGCACAAGACTGCAGACAACTGTGAAGTAATGAGGCAGAAACAAGCTAACACCAAAATACTCAGGCAAGGAATAATTCCTGGACCAGGACTAATAAGCACGACAGACAGGAAATTCAGCAGCAGGATGAGGCCTCAGACTCCATCTTGGACTAGCACAAGAGAACAAAACAAGGTCTATGTAAAACCCGGAAACCTTACAGCATCTTTATTTCACTGGGGCATAACTTTGGAATGGAGGGACACGGAGAAAAGAGATCAGTGGAGTGGCGGCAAGTGGTGGGGGAAATAGTTTTTTTTTTTTTAATTTTGTGAAAGGTCCTCCTTAAAGGGAATCTGTCAGTAGATTTTTGCTATTTATTCAGAGAGCAGCATATTATAGGGAAGATGCACACACCAGAAAACACGCTAAGTAGTTTAGAAAATCATCAAACTTTATGCCAGTATTCCACGAAATAACTAAGGGTGAATATGATATTGATTTATTAGTCACATTTCAGGGCTCCTTGGGCTCTTCCTCAGGACAGATCAAAATGATATGGGAGCCTTGAAAAGCGTTGTGGTTTTTAACCCTTCATCCTCCTACTTTAATTTTCTGAGATAATGACCTTTGGGTTTTCATTGGCTGTAAGCCATAATCATCAACATTAACAGAAATAAACACATGAAATAGATCACTCTGTCTGTAACGACGCTAAATAATATATACGTTTCACTTTTTGTATTGAATTTACTGAAAAGATTAACTTTTTTTGATGATCTTCTGATTCATTGAGATTCAGTTGTGTGTAAATTGTTCACACTGCACAAAGAAAGTAATCTGAACAAGCAGTGCTGCAGTGTAAAGTATTGGGAAATGGCAAAGCCTCAGACTTGTAACAGTACAACTATGCATTAATAATTGAGTGTAGCATACACAATTGGGAGGGCAACAAAGGCTGGGTATTCGTTACCAGCAGGGTGGGGTGTGTTGGTATAAAACAGCAAGGTGGAGGATTTTTTCTCCTATACATACTGCTAGAGTTCATCCACATGAAATCAGAAAGCAACAGGATATCTACCTGCTTTTGCTTGCAAAAAATAAAATAAAAATCTGATATTCATGTTCATATTTCTCCATGAATCACAAAGCCTTAGGCTTTTCGGCTGCACAGCGGTGACAGCGGTGGATTGTGCCGGCTCCTGACAGGTTATTTGTGTCTCTGTGATCTAATCTGGTGGCAGTAATGTATATTCTATGTAACATCTTGTAAGTTGGGTCCTGAGAAATCAATGGACTATAGTAATCATCTAACCATATTGCCCCATATTATAATACCGCCTTGTACTAATGCGATTCCGGAATATAAATGAGCATACCCACCAACTGTATATTAATAGAGATCATCCAATTATTAGAAAGTAAGAATTCATATAAGGAGAATTTCACCTTTCATTGGTCTATTGGGAAAAAAACAAAAAAAAGACAAGGCAAAAACTAAAAAAAAATCAAATGTATGCCAGAACAAATACGTGTTACTATAGCCCAAAGCTAAACCTGAATGCATATTCTATGTAACTGTGACTTTCTGCACCTTCCTACTAACCTCACTGGGTTTATAGTAATAGTATCTCCTCTTATAGGTCTTCTTTGATGCTGGTCACTACTTACGGGTAGTTCAGGAGGCAGAGTAGTCAGATATGCTGAGGTCAGGTACCAGGAGGACTCCCAGAGGATTAGTCAGGTAACGGTCCGGGGTCTGGTTTCTAGGAAGGCACATAGAATAAAGGGAGTCAACTGAGATGTGGTCAGGTAATGATCAGGGGTCAGTTTCCAGGTAGGCATGTAGTGAATAAAAAGAGACGTGGTGAGGTAACGGTCCAGGGTCCAAATACCAGGAGATCATGTCAAGTTCAGGGTGCAAGCAGAGGGGTAGTCAAGTAACAGTAACTTGACAGACACAGGTATGCAGGCCAACAGTACAACTCACATAGAATGTACGACTGGGAGAGCAGCTCAGTAAAGTAAGCTGAGCAATCACTGGAAAGATGGAACACCTGAGCAACCCCAGCACCTTCCAGAACCAGAATGGAAACCTGCACTGAAAATCAGCACAATGACAGCCCACCACACATAGGTACCTGTCATAGGTAGTGTCATTGCATAATGTCTATAGTGTTCTAGAAGCGCTGTGCGTAGGGATTGTGATATCTTGTCTCACTAATACCCTGGACACATAAAATGCTCATTTAATATCAGGATTATACCACCATTCTGAATTGGTTTTTAAAGTAAGTACATCAGTCTCATCAGGTGCAAGATATCTATTTAAAGGGAATATGTCAGTAGGTTTTTGCTACCTCATTAGAGAGCAGCAATGTAGGCAAAGAAACCCTAAATCTAAAGAAGTATCACATACAATTACTGGGTGCAGCCATTCTGACACAATCAGAGTTTTTAAGATTTAGCCATGCTGCAGAGCTGGGAGAGCTGCCCTCGCCCACACCAGGCTCTGTATGTACATTTCTATAGACAGTGAGAAGCTGCCAGACTTGGGCTCACATGCTGCAGTGTATGTGCATTGAGAAGCTACTGATGATAAAACAAACAAACCAGGTAAACAACACAGTGCAATACCAGATGCCTGGCTGCAATCTCTGTGTTAACACCTACAGCACACTGCCTTCAGATTACATAGCAAATACCATGCTGATAGATTTCTGTCAGGCCACGGGCTGGGGTGCATCCGGATACAGGCTGACAATGGCACACAGATCAATGATGTCCGGGGCACTACACAAAGCAACAGACAGGGAACACCGGAGTCACAAATACAATGGAGGGCCTTGCTCATAGGGAACAGGAAAAAGGAGTTCTTCTGCACTCACCTGCAGCTGTGCCCTAATCTCCTTAGCATCCCTATACATATTCTTTCACCCCATCACCAAGCATACCAAGATACCTATTCTTCGCTGGCCCTCATGTTAACCCTCAATAAGGAGATGGGAGGACTAGTCCCAACCACTGGACTAAAATCAACAAGAGTCTGCATGCGCTTGCTTCCTGAATGTCAGTACGGGTAGCACTTGAGACATTGACAGGTAGCGCTACAAACCGAGACCTGCCAATCACCATAAGTGAGGAACAAAGTATTGTAATTGTGGGGGCAAAAATGTGCACCGATGTCACGAGTGTGTTGCAGCTTGATGAAACCTCAAGGGATTTGGGATTAGAAGGTCACAGCATTTAGTTGATCACAGATCCTCTTTTGTGCCCACTCATTGTTTATCCTGAGTAGTAGCCTATTTAATCCCATTTGGTGCTGAAGTGGTTAAGGTTCCTTTTCTATCCTGCTGTGATTAGCAAGTAGTTGTAATCCCAGCTGCAACCACTCTCTTTCTCTATATAAACCCACTCCTTTCTTTCTCATAAGCCTGTTTTAGTTCATTCTATGCTGAACGGTGAAGGAGATGTCTCTTGTGAAAAGTGTGGTGATCTTTCCAGCAGAGGTGGTGGAGTTTCTCTGTCTAGAATAATTTGAGTTCTTTTGTTAAAGCCGTCACCCTTATTTGTCCTCCTTCCCTTTTGTTGTCTTTATACTAGGAGTAAGACTAGTGTCGTTCCGGCCTGCACACCCATCAGGCCTAGTCCAGGGTAAGCCAGGGCCTAGGCATGTGGTCGTGCATGAGGGGAAGGACCTGTCTAGGGACATTACGGAGCTCAGGGATCAGCCACAGGTGAGTTAAGTGGTGACTTCCCCTCTCCCTGTCATCAGACCTCCCTTCATGTCTTCCCTGGTTTACTCTTTTACATATTCCCTGGTTTACCACCCCTCGTCTGCACATCGGGCGTTCCCTTGCTCCGGCGTTACATCCAATGTCTTGGTCACATCATGAGTGTATAGAGGACCTACATATGTAATAAAAGTATTTTTCTATAAAAACTATATACTATACTAAAATCCACAGTACAAATGTGATTTTTAAGGGGCTAAATTCCCTATATGAAGGTGTAGATAGTTCAATTTTAGTTTTAGGAGTGAAAGACTCCCTTTAATTCTATTTTCAACCCCCACCACTCAAAACTACATATCTTTCTGTCCAGTGTGATATTGATTTATAAAGGTTTTCTACAAGTTTAAATTTCACTACAAAATCTCATTACTACTTTGCAGATCAACCTTTACAAGCAGCTATGTCCTCTTCTTGCAGCTTAACCCTTTACAAGCAGCTATGTCCTCTTCTTGCAGATTAACCCTTTACAAGCAACTATGTCCTCATCTTGCAGATTAACCCTTTACAAGCAGCTATGCCCTCTTCTTGCAGATATACTCTTTAGATGCAATATCCTTACAGATTACATTTTTACATAAAGCTTTATCCTCCTCATTTACCTTGGCTGCATAATAAAAAGGAACAACTTGTCTTTATTATTGACCATGACATTACTGATATGATTTCTCTGCCACTGGCGAGTCGACTCCTTACATTCCTCTCTTTAGCCTTTTTTCATTCCTCAGAGGTAGGGAAAAGAGTTAAAGCAGAAGGAAGCAGCAGGATGAGTGCATCAAGTCTTCATGCAGACTAAATGAAGCAGGAATATTCATACTGCAATTATGCATGTATTTGCCAAACCCTCATATTTGTGGCGTATTTTACAAAACACACTTAAATGAGCAAGATAAACATTCCCCGCATTGAGATGTACATTAGGGTGGAGGAGGCTCACATGGAAATTGTAATTGAAGCATCTTAATAAGGCAATTAGCACATAAATAGATCAGATACATAACCGCAAGCTCTTCTTACTGAAAAAAAAGTAAGGGAACGATTGGAAACAAGTTTGAAGAATGGTTTAGTATTCAGACAGAGGGGCGAAGAGAGAGAGAAATAACTCAATTATACTTATTTGGCCGGAGTACAGCGGAGGATGCTAATAAGCTTCGCTAAAAAAATGGCATAACAAATAGTCCTGCCATCCTGCTATATATACACAGCGGGTGAAATAAGTATTGAACACATCACCAATTTACGTATATTTCTAAAGGGCTATTAACATGACTTTATCATCAGATGTTGGTAACAACCCATCCAATCCACACGGGCAAAGAACTCAAATCATACATTTAAGTTATGTGTAATAATGAGATGTGACAGGGAAAAAGTATTGAACCCATGCAGAAAGAGAGGTGGGAAGTTATGACACCAGCTGAAATCTGTCAGAATTAGAAAGCAATCCTGCCACTTAGTGAAAAATAATATCAGCTGAAGGCCTATAAAAAGGTGTCTCATTACCGAGGTGCCACACAAGAAACATCTCAAGATTGGTAAAACCAGTGAGCTGTCTCAAGATCTTTGCAATCTTATTGTTACAAAACATACTGATGGCATTTGTTAAAGGATTTCTAATCCACTGAAGGTTCCAGTGTGAGAACTGTTGGAGCCATAATCAATCCAGAAGTGGAAAGAACATAATTTCACCATAAATCGGCCGTGACCCAGAGGATCTCAGACAGAAAAGTGAAATAGCAGAAGAATTGTGCAAGAGCCAATGACCACCTGTGGAGAGCTACAGAAACACCTGAAATCAGCAGGTACAAGTGTTTCAAAGAAAACAATAGACAGAATTGTAGGAGCCCCGGAGATTTACTGACTCTTCCTGGAGTTTCCCTTTATTGTAGGTGTATTCTGGTGTAGCATTTTCATTTGGGATTTCTCTGCGTATAAGTGAGTTTTATGTTGAGTGAAATGTTAATGTGTTAATGCATTTATACAGTATTATCATGTGTTGATCATCGGCAAGATGAAAAATTCCTTCAAGTGACATATTTTGGTTGGATCCAGATAAGAGTGAAAAGAGCTGGGATGAGATGCCGCGCTGACCACAAAGATAAACACAGAGTTAATCACACACTCTGTTTATTTTGCCCACACGTGTTTCATGGCTCATAGCCACTTCATCAGGGTCCTGATGAAGTGGCTATGAGCCATTAAACACGTGTAGGCAAAATAAACAGAGTGTGTGATTAACTCTGTGTTTATCTTTGTGGTCAGCGCGGCATCTCATCCCAGCTCTTTTCACTCTTATCTGGATTCTTCAGTTCTCAGCTGGGAGCCTGCAGCGACCTCCTGTGTGCTTTTATTGTAGTTGTGACCCTCACAACTACATCAGGTGAGTTTAACCATTTGGGTCTGAGGGACCTGTATAATAGAGGTACTACTCTATGTGCGCTTCCTTTCTCTTTTAATTTATATATATTTTGGATGGGATATATCGGGATATGTGGATGGTATCACTATTCTCTTTGGAACTCTGAACACTGCGACTATTTCTGATCAACTGTGGTCCACGACAATCAACTATTTGCCATTCACATGTCTTAGATGCATTAATATAACAATCATCCATTGATAGTATACTTTATTAAATGTATGACATACAGTGGCGTAACTACAGTAAGAGCAGTGGTTGCAGTCGCACCTGGGCCTTGGAGTCTAAGAGTCCCCAAAAAACATTTTGGCCTATATGATAAGACCGATACTAAAACTTGTAATAATTGGGGCCCTGTTGGAGCCTTTATATTGGGGCCCATGAGCTTCATGTAAAACCCCAATTGATCTGATATTGATGACTTATCCCAAGGATATTGCAGTCCTGGACAGCCTCGCTAATGTTCTTCAATCTCTCTTAGGTTCAGTATTCTGTGCTGATCATCCTGATAATATAATACTATGAGGATTGGAAGATCAGGGAAGGCCATGGTGGCACAATCTTGAATTCCGGATAATAAGTGCACACACAATACACTGGCTGTTTAACTTGACGTTTTACCGCTATGTTCTCAGCAGGAATATACATAATAGTCTAGTAATTTCTCCACACAGTGGGGACCGTGCTTAGACGTTCAGCACTCTTGGCTGTCAAAATCAAGGTGGCCTAAGGATCTGGTAGAGCTTCTATGTAGGCTGAGCTGTAGTTATAACCTGATGCACTACAGAAATCAGGATGTGGGCAGCAGTGTATCCACCCAGGTACCTACACTCAACCCTCGCCTCTACATAAACTCAACAACCATCTTCAGAGTCTTAATGTCGGGCCCCACGGGACGGGGGGTACTCGGTACCAGACCGGACGGTGCCGGGAAGTCACGGGTGGCTTGGTCCGGACCGTGTCCCTGGCTCGGCAAATAAAGGGGAATATTTACAGGGGAAATGTCACTGTGACGCCCCCCACTTGATGCGGCCAGTGATGGGGGGCCGCCGCTGCTGCAGAACCTCCGGGGGTTATGGAGTGGCAGCGGAGATGTTATAGTTCCAGTGGGAAGAACTGTATCCCCGGGGCAGTAAGAGTTAAGGGTTGTGGAATTGTCCAGGACACTTACTTTGCAGACGCTGCAGGATCTCTCTCCCTTGCTGGTGCTGACAGGCTTGTAGCTCTGTAGGTGGGAATCTGCTGCAACCTGTATGGGAGGAATGGTCTGCAGATAGAGACTGACAAGAGAGGCCAATTCAGGGTTTTCCATGTTTTTACTCTCAGTTCTTTCCAATTTGGCAGTTCTTTACAAAGTTCAAGTACAGTTCTCAGTACACAGTTCAAAGACACGGGCACATTCTCCCTTTCCAGGTTACCTTTTGCTCTGCAGCCAGGCCTCTCTCTCTCTGTGACCCCTCACACAGTCTTTAGTCTCCTTTACGGGCTATTACATTCTCTTTGCTATGTGTTGTGCGACACTGGACAGTATGGCGGTGACTCGGACCCTGGTGGGCCCTCCTGGTTGTCACTGAGCTGCCTGTCCTTTGGGTTGGGGACCCTAACGTGGAGCTGTGGTCCCCGTCGTGTTTTTTTTTTTCTGTAAATATATTTATTAAAGTTTCAAACAAGCATAACAATAGAAATAACCAATACAGAATCCAGATCCTAGTACAGTGACATATTACAGCTGTAAGAAATCAGGTACAAAGGGACACCAGTAAAACCTCCAACAAGAGAATGCATGTTTCATTACCTGTAAATCACGTCTGGATCAAAAATTAGAAAACACACACAGCCAATGAGAAATGTATACACTGAGACATAAGAAGGGAGAAGAAAAAAAGAGAAAAATTAGAAAGGGGTAGGAGGGGTAAGAGGGGGGGGAGGAATGGGAAAGACCCAGCAGTCTAGACGCCCAGGTGTTGTAAATTACGAGTAGGTGCGCGTCCCCCGTCGTGTTGTTTGGAGATCCGGGTAAACTGCGGTCCCCTCTAGAGCCGACACTCTACTTCAGCCCAGCCTCCAGTAGTCCTCAGCACGAGGCTCTACCAGGCTCCTTCTCTCTGTTCCTCTTGGTATCATAGGAGGGACTTCTCTGCCTGCAATCAGTGGCTTTAGCTGCTGTCTAGGGCACGGGTTCCACCGTCCCTCTCCGTTCTCTCACACTCCTGGTGGCATCAGCGTCGGACGGGCTTTCTCTCCCCTCTGGCTCGCACTGGCTCAGTACGGATTCTGCGCTCCTAGCCTTGCACTCACAGAACGTGTGCATGTCCTTCTGTCTTTGCATCTCAGCTCACATCGGCCTACTAACTTCCTTCACTCCTCCCCCTCACTATATACTGTCAAGTCACCTGACATCTGGTGTGCCCAACCCACTCCTCTGATCCACCACCCCTCAATCTCATAGAGTTCTAATCTCAGGGCTGGATGTTACTTCCTCTGACACGTGGGTTGTGTGGGCTGTGAGGGTGTTGGTGTGAAACAAGTGTCCTACCTGCCTGGCTGCAGTTCCCTTTGTGGCCTCCTGGACGCAGGGGCGCCACACTAGCTTGTGGTCCAGCTTTACAGTGAAAGTCACTGCCCCTTCCCTATCATCTCTGTACGGTTAATGCTCATAAACCTCAATAGTTAATGTGATTTATATGAACATCATATAAATCAATATGTATATATTAATACATTTTAAAAGAAATGGGCTTCCTCCACTTATGACCCACTTCTACCTACTGTCATGTGTAAACTGCTGTGCCCCAGCCTTTAACTAATCCCATTTCTCATCATCTGGTGTCACTGAAAGAGTTCATTCATTCTATGAGCTGAGTAATGCTGTGTGCAGCTTCTGTTGGAGTTTTCAGAACCTTTCTTTTCCTTGGAGTTGCTGTGCTTATCCCAGTCCCTGGGTGGAGGTGAGGGGTTTATAGCCTAGGGATGGCCAGGAGCAGGGCAAGGGTGGCTGCCTGGACATCCTCACCTTCAGAGGTACTTCTAGGAACAGGGTCAGCAAGAGACCCCCAGTATAAGGGTCATTCTAGTTCCCCTGATTGCCTTTAGCCCGTCACTGCCATCCTGCTTCCATATCCCTTTCTCCATCATTGCTACCTGTGACACCTACAAAATTCATAATTCATCCAGAAATACAACAAAAATCCAACTGCTGGGTGACTATTGAAGTCAACGGAGAGACAAAGGAGGAGCAGAAAAAGAGAAAATGCACAGATCTCACCTCCAGAGCTGGATTCACAGCTACCCTGTCCTTATTGCTACTGCTACTTTGGAACAGACAGGAGAGCAGAAACCTCTCATGACTGTGTGTGCTGTGCATGGGAGACATCATAGCAGATTGTCTTTCCAAACTAGCTTAGAAACAACTGAATATGTGAGACAGAGTCTGCCGAAGGGGAAACCGCTGAAAATGCAGAGAGGGTGGTAGAAGCTTGTATTGCAAAGTTGTTTTTCCTTCTTACGAACTGGTCTGTATTCATGAGAAGTCTCTGGTAAATCAAAGAATTAGGTAGCGTACTCGTCACCTTCACAGAGGCCAAGAGATCACCAAAATACATAGACCGATAAAGGTTTGTGCAAATGGAGAGGGGGATACAAATATGAAACAAGGTCAGAACAAGTCCAAGTGATATATTAGCATGCAGGTAGAGGCAGAACCTATGCAGCAACCTCCAGTCGTCTGTAATGCCAGACAAAACATGCTGCTTTATGTTAGTGAAAGGGCAGCAGACGTGGGACTCAAGCTTTGCTCATGACCTATGCAAACATAGAGCAGGACAACTCCCAGGGAGAGGCTGAAATACCTTGATTAGGACTGAGTTCTCAATTACAAGCTGTGGAGAGGAACCTAAGTGCATTACTGCAGCACAAGTCCCATAATGGGTGTACGCGGAGTATAACGAGAACTTCCCGTGCTGCATTATAGGCGCGGGGTTCAGTAGGGTGTTGTCCTACAAAGCTGCTCATAGAGCCATAACAGCGCTATAAAGGGCTCGTACAGACTTGTCATCACCTATCCACAGGATATACAGGCGCATCTCAATGAATTAGAATATTATCAAAAAGATCATTTATTTCAGTAATTCAATACACACATATATTATATAGAGTCATTACACACAGAGGGATCTATTTCAAGTGTTTATTTCTTTTAAAGGGAATCTGTCACCTAAACTAGCCCTCCTAACCTAGGAATATCTGTCCCTGCAGCCTCAAACAACTCTCTCAACCATCCCTGTCGGAGCTTATATAGCAATTTACAAGGGCAATAAAGCAATTTACAACTGCACAGAATCCTTGTCTGATGGGCGTTCCTCCAGGGTTATCTGTCAGTGAGGCGGGGTCTCCTGGGCTGCGCTCCCCCCGCCTCCATGCTGAAAATACTCCCCGATGGGCGACATTCTTATTTCCGGGCCTCGGGCACCATTCAAAGTACCCGCCCATTACGTCATCGCTATGACGCGGTCACGTGATGCCGGCCCCGTGTCACTTCCGCCCATCGTATCGCCGGGTGTACTAACAAGCGCACAAGCCACCTTCAGAGCATGCGCAGATGGCATGCTGAAGGCGGCCTTGTGCGCTTAGTAGTTAGTAGTAAACTTAGTAGTTTATCCTTGCTTGCATTTGTAGTTTTTCCTTGGTCCACTTGTGCATGTGTTTCATGTTTACTCACCTTTGGTTTTTGTCTACCACTGCACTCTTTCCTTACTTTGGTTAGTTGTCTCTTGCCACCTCCTCTCTGGTTCCTTAGGAGGAATGAGAAAAGGTTTGATGGCCTTTCAGGGAGTTAGGTCTAAACCATGGTTTCTACTTGTGCGGCTAGGGACATTCTAGTCTGTATAGGAACCAGTAGGGTGTGGATGTAGCTTAAGTGGTTTAGGCATTATTTCTTCCTTTACCCATATGTGATTGTATACGTGCTTAACAATGTCCTTGATGTTGTCATATGAGGGCTGGTTTTATTATTGGTCCTATTTTAATATACTGATAATGTATTGAGTAACATTCTAGGTTGTTGTTTTTGATTCAGCATTCACCATGTCATGCCAATCCCTGATCTTAGTATTCATTCCAATCTAGTGAAGTTTGATTAAGAGGACTCCATGTTTGTTGCTGTGGACTGGTAGATTTTAGAGTGCTATCTATGCACAATGCATGCTTCCACAGATTGTTTCTATAACCATGTGCTTTTTGCTGATCAGACCCATTTCATGATGCTTAGCCCCAATTTTCCTGTCCTTCAGGTGTATATTTGGATTCAGGGGCACTGTCTGATGACAAAGCATCTCGCATAACATTCAGGAGACCTTGGCACTGTTCTGGGAGTCGAGAGGGTTTCTCCTGTTTCCAGGAACCCTCTGGACATTTCAGGAATGTTGGAAAATATGGGGCAGCACTAGTGGACACACACAGAAAAGGGCACTTGTGCAAGAAGCATATATGGGCCCTTTGCCCACTAAGGAGCTCATAAAAAAAATTGCACCGGCTTTGGAGTGTCACAGTGGTCTCTTTTACTTTGGAGACTTGGGACAGTTTTGGGATCTGTGTCACATTCATGTATTGAGACTTCATATTAAACGTGTTTCTTTCCTTTGGCAGTTTAAGAGTTAACGTCAGTTTCTGTTGCTAGACAGCTAGCTAGTTCTTTGTCTAGGTGTGGCTTCTTGGTGATCACTCTCATCCTCTTTATATGGTCACATGGTTCCAGCATCTTTTGCTGGTGATTGAACTTCATTCCTGGCCTGGCTTCCTGAGGTGAAGGAAGTTCTCTTGAGTACCTGACCTGTGCCAAGCCATTTGCTGCCTAGGAGAGTGGTAGCAGATGTGAAATTGTTTTTGTTGTCATCCTTTCTGTCTCCCCTTCAGTCTTGTTATTATTATTGCAGTGGTTGAGACTAGTGCTCCTGCTGGCCATTTGCCTATTGAGGGCTAACATCAGGGCCAGCAAGGGACCAGGTATCCTATTCGGCGATGAGTTGAAAGAACCCGTATAGAGACAGTAGGGAGATCAAGGCACAGATGCAGGTCAGCGCAGGAGGTCACCTCGTCTCTGTTCCCTATGAGCAGGGCCCACTGCTGTATTTGTCTCCCCCAGGGATATGTTGTTTGGTGTAGTGTGCCGGACATCATTGGTCCATACGTCCACAGTCTGCACGGTAGCTTAGTCTAGGGTGACATGGAGATAGAAATGGGCCCCTTACCTCTTTAGTCCCTATGCAGCTACACAGGCTGCACCATTGATATGTCCACCCCTGTCATGCAGAAAGGCTTCCAAAACCCTCCAAATCGCACCTTATTTTGGAACACATTTTGACTATCACGCACCCTTTGTCGCCCGCAGTTTATTTAACTCCATCCCTTCTATAAAAAAAAGCAATGTGGCTCTAAGTGGTTGTTCCCACTATTTTAAGGATTATAGACATATAATGCCTCCATCCTTAATGGCCACCATTGGATCGGACTATGCTCTTGTGAAGGCCGCACATTCCTATCATTATTGAATATACTCTATTAGCGCCTTTAGCACTTTTAGTTCTGGCTGGAAGAAAAATAAAATGAAAACTTTGTGTTCCTCTGCTGGAATTTTTACTTTATATTGTGGATAAAAGCCGGAAGCCAATAGTAATGTAATGCATGTGCATTTAGATTCACGGCTGTTCGGTAATATACGATTTCCAGCATGCTCATACATTATTGTAATTTATTTTTCTTATAATAAGAAATGGCCGCACCACAAGAGAAGTAAAAGAAAAGTTTCATTTCAGTAATTCCTCCAGAACCTGACATACAGTAGTTCAATGTAGGTTTATAAAACTAATTATTCTAAAGAGATGACGAACATTTCCCGGCACAATCCGAACCACTCAACTAAATCCGACCTCGTTCCGCCAGGTTTTTTTTTTTTTGTTTCACAATGAGTCAGATGACCCCATCCATATCCAGGCAAATATGACTGTCCTTGATGTTGATCATTTTTGTCTTTTCTATAATCGCTTTTTCTTCTTTGTTTCTTCTCATTAAGACATAATGTGCAACAAACTAATTGCCGATGACTCAAACATTTAAGGACAGTGAAATCTTTAATTACATTTGTTCCAATAGATTCGCTTTCATTCGTAATTCCTCTAGGGTTCCGTATAACTCTATTATCATGTTGTTCCCTCTTAATTATTTTGGGTGGCAGCTCGGGGGTACGGCGATGGGAACCCGGCGCGCCCACTTCCAGTACTGCAGATCAAGCTTTACCGCTATTTCTTATTTTAAGCTTTAATGTGCAACTGATATATGGGAAAGCTCTGAAATAAAAATATGATAGATGCAACTGAATGATAGAGTTATAAAAAAAAGTGAATGATGTTCACGAGTTAATGATGCAGTTAATATCCCATCACGCACAAGTAAAAATCTCGGAAAACCCAACTAAGCAATATTATGGGTGCTGTGTCTAAAATACATAATTTTCTACTCAACTCTTCATCTGTGTTAAAATTGAAACCACTTTGAAAGTAAAAAATGATATATTATGTTGCCTGATATGTGCAATAGTGGAGCGGAGGTTTACAGGTATATCACTTTGTCTTATGAGTCCATGCACTGGTGTGTAATGGTTGAAGAAATGTACGTGTAAAGGTAGCCATGCACATTCAACCAGGGGCGGACTGGCCCAGGTGGCAGGGGGCAAGTGCCCCCTGGGCTGGTGGTATAGCCCACATCTATGGCCGCCCCCCACAGAAATGGGCTGGCCAGTGACGCTTTGCGGCCGGCGCGGTGATGCAGCAGCAGACAGCGGCGGACATAGTAAGTGATCTGCGGTGGCTCGATGGCACCCCCCGGGCATCAAAAATTTCTGATCGCACCTCCCACTCCCGGGCATCAAAAATTTCTGATAGCACTCCCCCCGGGCATCAAAAATTTCTGATAGCATCAACCCCCCACCCCCCGGTCCTCAACTCAGGGCTCATGGCTGGCAGACCAAAACTGCCACCCGGGGCCAGACCCACCAGCCAGCCCCTGCATTCAACCATTGAACAATCACCAATAAATAATCGTTCCGACAATATAGCCATACACAATGTAAGGCTGAACGCATCGACCAATATGTCTTCAAATGTCCCCATATACAGGAACAAGTCTACTGAGTGGTCCAATGCTCTCTAGGAGAGAGTTGCTTCCAGACACCTATGGCAGCAGCCTATTTCCAGGGGGGGATAAAAGGAAATCCAACAGGTCAGATCCTTTTTTCGCCCAATACCCAATATCATCTGAGAGAGTTGGAAGGCCCCGTACACATTAGACTGTCAGCCTAGTCTGCCAATATTGGCTGGTCAGGACTTGGGATGGGTGAATACTAAATTACTCAGACTCGCTAGACTCTAACCAGTAGGATCCCGATACTCACTACTCGTTGAGAGTCTAGCGAGTCCAATGTAAATGAATGGGGAAGCGAGTATTGCAGCGGTCCCTCTGCTGCTGGACCCCATAAAGGGGTCTGGCAGCAGAGGAAAAACCTGCAATTCCCCGTTTTATTCTTTAAAAGCCAGCAGCAATAAGCTGCGGGCTTTTAAAGAATAGTTAAAAAAAACCAGATTGAACCGGATTGAACCGATTTGTTTTAACATTGATGTCTATGGTACCTGATTGAACCTGACAGGGTCAATCCGGGACAATCCGGTTCAAAGAAGTAGAGGAATACAATTTACAATTGATTTTCATTGGACTCGTTACTGTGCGAGTAATCGCAATGAAACTCGCAGAGTAAGGAGTCGGCCGAGTACCCTACTACTCGCAGAGTAGCGAGTAGTAATGAGTAGATTCGCCCATCCCTAGTCTATACAACTTTAGTCTTACGTGTACAGGGGCCCTAAGTCAGTGTTGCCCATTATGATTGTTCAATTTTCACATTTTTAATTGCAACAATTGACAAAAGATCTTTCTGGCTATGTTCCTTTGAAGAAACATCATTCCAGGATGAAAGATCTTTAATAAAAAATAAAGATGTCCAACTTTTGGATAAAAACATTAAACTTGGCTGACTTCTTTCCGGAAGTGTGTTGGAAGTTTCAGAAATGCATGGTGTCAGTATGCCATTGGTTGGCTAAAAGTGAAGCGTATATATCTGCGGAACCCTTTAAAAAATAAGCAAGTTGATTCCTTTCTGATCCCAAAACGATGCTTCAGGGATCTACGTCCTCCATCTGCCACTGGTTTTCTTTGTTCTTCATCTTGTTGGGGAGCTATGGCCCCATGCTACAGGGTCAGATATCCCATAAGGTCAATCTAGGCCATGACCTACGGCACAGCAATCAGGTGGGTGTGTATACAGAAGAAACAACAACTAAACATGTTTACATGTCATCCCTTGGTTTCAGGAATCGATCCGGTGACCTCTTGCTGCATGGTCAGGTTTTCTCTCTGCTGAGCTGCACCCTGTTTTTGTCTCTATCCAACTGCTGATGGTTCTTTTGCTCTTTTCTTTCCTTTCTTGACTATGCTTCTATTTCAGGAGTCTCCACTACCCTTTTTGGGTCTGTCCTATCTCATCTTGGGAGGGGCTATTTATATCCCCCTTGCACCAGCCTTCTTTGCTGTCTGTCTATATTTTCGGGTAGCTAGGTGGTTGGAGTTCCAGCTCTTCGGCTAGGAGTTTATCCTGCATGTTAAATCCCAGTTGATTTAATTGCAGAAAATCTTTGAGTGGTACCCCTTACTTTTGTCTTAGTTTGGAGGTGTCAGAGATTTATAATATTCCATTTTTCTGGGTTCTTCTTATTTTCTTCTGTCTTTCCTGGGTTACTATGTGAAGACATTCCTAGGCCTGTGCCTCATCCTCTAGTTATATACCCTCTAGGTATATTTTATTTTTCTGTTATCCCTGTTTTTGTGTTGCACGTTGACTAGAGTTGGGGTGCAGTCAGACAGAGACAAATCAGGGTAAGATTAGGGATTGGTCTCTAAGTTCTCACACTATAATAAAAAGTTCACATGGAAAGTGTGAAGCAGTCATATGACATTAGTAGTAACACTGTAAATAGAAGCAAGCGCAGATAAGGTCTTATCATTTTAAACAGCTCAGCGGCTTTGAAGCCGTAAGTGTCAATGCTCACCTTGTAAAGTTGTGTAACACACAACCAGTATAATAAGCAAAATAGCGGCTGCTGCTGCTGGACCCACACTTCCACATGCAATGTGGTCAATAATCCAGAGATTCCTAGGGATAATGTGTTGTTGGTCCGTGCTGCCACAGAAAACACGTAGTCGAAGGCTTCAAATGATAACATCCTTATTCGATCCATCCAACGCGTTTCAGAGCCTGCTGTGCTCCTTCGTCGTGGAGTGTGTCTATGCTATGATGATCTGATGAAGGAGCGTAGCAGGCTCTGAAACGCGTGAGATGGATCAAATAAATTGGAAGCCTTCAACCACGTGTTTTCTGTGGCAGCGCGGACCAACAACACATTGTCCTTAGGAATCTCTGGATTATATGACATTAATAGGTTGGAGCAGAATATACCAAGCCCATGATTACCTTCTGATTGTCTGACTCTTACCTATCCCCAGGAGAGAAAAACCAGCAGGGTTGACTGACCCCCGAGGAGGAGAGGGAAACCAAAATCATATTCTGGTCTTCCACACGGATGGGTCACCTCCCAAACCTCTACACGAAAGCCTCCGACTTACAGGCCAATTACTAAGAGAAGGCGAAGACTACCGCGTCACTATAGCAGCATGTTCCTATATCATAGCAGGTCCTGTGTGATGCCATCGCTTACCTTGGTATGTCCCCAGGGTCTCTGGCAGGACCCATATACCCTGGAGGTTACCATATATCAGCAGGTTCCTCTTACCTTCTTAAGGAGCACCCAACTAGGCCCCCAGTTCCCCCTATGTTGCCAGGTTCCCTGTATGCTTTCTCTCTGCAAATCCTCCTTCTCTAGACCTCCTAACTTGGAAAAGTTCCCTCTATCTCCAAGTGTGGCATGTTCTCCCATGGTTGGCCCCTCCACATTTTGGTATACCCCCTCATCTCATCAGGTTCATATTCAACAGATCCTCAATCTAGTCCTCCTATCTAGGCAGGTTCCTCCTATCTTGGTATGTTCTCTTTAGCTTGGTAAGTCCTGTTTATCTTGGGAGGTTACTTCCAGCTTGGCCAGGTCATCCATGCCCAGCTAACTACACCTGTATTGGCCAGTCCCCTCTAACCAGGCAGATTCTCTCCATGTTTGCAGGTCCACATATTCTGTTTTCAGATATCTCAGTGTCTGTCTATCTGGAGGAGGATAGCTGATGTGCATCATCCTTCCTTGAAATCTTGGAGTCTCGCACAGGGATGAACTTACAAGTCACATCAACTTTTGAAGAAGTGGGCACAGAATTATGTGCTTTGGCCTAAGGTATAATTATGTGTAAATCTGGTCTTGGGTCTGGTCAAGTGTCGTACGCTACCTTAGTGTGTTCAGGAAGTTTATGTCCATGCCATGGACTGCCTTCTTGCACCACTAGAACTTCATGACAAATCCTGCTCTTCTACACCATGTTAGCTCTGCCTTGGACCTGGTAGGAAATCATGATGGAACTCTGCTATTCCCTTGGTCAACTCTGTATTGTACTCTGAGACAAACTGATCTCTGCCGCTGAGTCAAGCCTGAAATACAGCTGTATACTTCCTATATTGGATTTTGTTGCAAACTTAGCTCAACTAGATCTGTGAATCTACCCCACATGGATGAAAATGCTGCTTCATCTTGTCACATCCCCAGAGTCTGCTCCTGGAACCTTTGTGTCTGCCACCAGGTGCCGCTGTATTCACTCCAAAGGTGGGGCTAGTGATGTAGTACTCTGACTTGTGGATATGTTGTATGGCTGCCCAGCTGTCATCATTAAATCTGACTTCAGCCGATTAGAAAGTAGTGCAGTCTATTGGAATTCTCTATGTGCTTCTGCTGGTTGCCAGATACATTCTCTGAATCACTTGGTATTCCGGCTTTGTATTATTGATTTCCCGGGGTGACCTCTGTCTGATTTTGTACTATTCTCCAGCCTAATGATTTTTTTCTATTCTGACCTCTCTGCTTTGATCCTTCTTTGCGACTTTTCTATTCCTGGATTGCAACCCATCTATTGGCAGCAACCCCTGAACCTTAACAGATCACGGTATAGGGGTTAAAGGGTGTCTGGATATCTCGAAGTCCTACCTGACGGTGCAGTTTGCATTTAATCTGTCCGGGTACCTGTAACTCAGACGGATGTTACACATCTGTTCCTGTTGCTTCAAACCTGCTTGATCAGTGTCTTCGGTTCCAGATGTGCTCTTTCTGTTCCAGCCACTGTTCTACCATGTTCCCTTGTTGAACTATCCGTCCGTGTTGCTTATCAGATGCTGATCCAGCGTCAGGGTCTTCAAGGATCCATCTCATCTGGTAAGACATAAGATGGCTTTTGTGTGATCGATATGACATATTTTTCTCCTATAAGCAGTGGTGAATTACTTTAATCTTCCGAATGATGAATGCATTCAGTACCATGTTAAGATTGAGATTGTTGTACAAAGTCTGGATAACCTACAATCGCGAAGGAAGAAACAGGCAGCATTTGTCTATAATGAAACTAGGAGTATTGACAGTGATAAAAACTTCCAATATCCATACCATAGATAGGATCCTTCCTGAAAATCAAGAGCAGCTGGCATCTGTAGCCAGGGGGGTTAGGAAGTGTCAACACTAGCCCCTTTATAGCCGCACAGTACCTGGCTGGTAGACATACGGCACATTGAGGAATATTTGCATGTAAATTATAGAAACACAAATCACACATTTGATTGCTTATTGGAGAGTTAGCAGTCGGTGACAGCTGTAATGAGCGGCACGTCTCTCTCGATCCGCTCAGGCTATAATAAGATGGGATATGTTAATAGGAAGATTTTCTGATCATCATAATGGGAGACCCAGACAATGGGGTTTAGGGCGCTGCCCTCCGGAGGTCACACTAGGTACTACAAGTTTGTAGCACCGCCTCCTCCGCTTATAAACCCCCACCGTAGGAGACATCCTCAGTTTTAAACTTAGTGTGCTCGGAGGATCACGCTTTGCTTGCACTTCACTGCATTCTCACAGCTTACGTGATGGCGTATGAAGACAAGGTAAAATGGTCCCGCTCGGGACCCCCGACAGCCTCCCCGCTCACCCTCTGCGGAACACGCTGGTGGAGGTACCGGAGGGCTTTTAGCCTGGACACTTCTGTGTTCTCCCGGTACGCTGTCGCGCTCCTTCCTTTCCATCCCTCCATGGAGGCTCTGGTAAGGGGGAGCCTGGAGCCTTGCACAGCTCCGCTCCGTCCGAGGCCTCCCTAAATGGTGCTTACAGACCGGACGGAGCCAGCCCAGTCCGAGGCCTCCCTAAATGGTGCTTACACTCCGGACTGGTGCTGTACCCCCGTCCGAGGCCTCCCTAAAGGTGCTTACAGACCGGACCGGCACTGAGGCACCTGGTGTGTCTCCTGTGTGCCTGGGGGTAGTGTCTGTCACTGTGGTGTCATGACACTCAGACCGCGCGGTTACCCTCGGGTCCGCGGTTCTGGCGGTGACCCTGTGCTGGGGTCTCCCTGGCTGACCGCCCTGTGTGTCACAGGGGCTGAGGCTGCAGACTGCGAGTGTTTTGATGTGTACATGCAGTCTGAGAGTGTGTGTGGTGATATTCACACTCTTTTCCCGCGCTGCGGGCTCCGGCACCTCCATTGCTGAGGCAGTCTGGAGGAGGAGGAGGCAGCCCTTATGGTGACATCACCGCTGGGCGTGTTGTGTGTTCTTCCCGCGTGTTCCTGGCTCCGCCCACATCTTCACTGTCGGCGGCCATCTTCTCCCTCACTTCCCGGCTGGGATCTGGCTGCAGCGCGTGTCTGCACTTGCAAGGGAGACCGGAACTCGCGGAGGTCACACACACTCACCGCTTCCTCCTACCGCTTTACTGCGGTCGGTAAGCCACCGGGATTCCCGGGTTGTTTGTGAACTTTGGCTTATATTCCCCTCACTGTGGAGATGTCCTCAGTTGGGAAGCATGCTGCTAAGGCGGCAGTGGTCACCGTTTCCTGCGCTACATGCAACGGGACACTGGTGGAGGGGTCCTGCAATAACTGCGGACGCCCAGAGGCCCGATCTGCTACTATTGAGTCTGCAAATCCGGGATTATACCCTGAGGTTCAGGTGATCCCAGGGCCATGGGAAACGCAGAATAAGATCAATGAATCTCTGCTGTCCCAGATGTCCTCCATGTCGCAAACCCTGGAGGCACTGCATAGGAGACTGGAGAACCCAGCTACTCCTCCTAGTTACCCCCGGGTGTCTCTTACTTCTGCTGTAAGACCCCCTAAGCGAGCCCGTGAGGCTTCTCCTGAGCTCCAGACTCTCTCTGAGGAGGAGCGTTCCTCTGATGGTGAGGAAGATGATGGGGGTTCTACTCTTGGGTCTATGTCTGAACCTCCAGATGGGGTGGAGGATCTGGTGTCCTCCATCAATGAGACATTGCGTCTTGTCACTCCTCCTGAGGAGGTGACTGTACACCCCAAGGAGATATACCAATGGCTGCGGCCAGAGGCTAGACCAAGTGGCTCCTTCATGGACCACACTAATTTCGGAAGGGTGATTAAAGCTCCCAGGTTGCATCCTGGGCGGCGTTATGTCCGTAAAACTAAGGACAATCGCTTTCCCTTTCCCCAGGAGGCGCTCCAGGAATGGTCGCAGTCTCCCAAGGTGGATGCTTCCATGACTAGGATTGCTGCGCGCTCCTTGTTTTCTGCCTCTGATAGCTCCTCATTGAAGGATGCTACTGATAGACAGGTCGAGCAACTCGCCAAGTCTTCATATGAGGCTGTGGGGTCCTCGTTTGCCCCTAATTTTGCCGCAGTCTGGACCCTACAAGCGATTACTATCTGTTTGGATGGTATCACTGATCTAGCTAGGTCCAGTCCAGAGGTCCTGGCTCTCACTGAGAGAGCAAGGGCCTATGCGGACTATGCCAGGACGGCATCTTTGGAAACTGCCACTCGCTCTGCTGTGGCCTCGGCCAATGCAATTGCGATCCGCAGGCTGTTGTGGCTGCGTCTTTGGGACTCAGATGCCACATCTAAGAAGATTTTACAAAATCTTCCGTTCGCTGGTGACAGGCTGTTTGGCACCGAACTGGACAAATTGATAAAGGATTCTGCTGAGTCTAAGATACCGCAGAATAAGCCTAAGCCACGGTACACCGTGAAAAGGAACCCTAAGCAGTGGTCCTTTCGCTCCGGTTCACAGTCATCAACGGCGTCCACTCGCTCAGACCGAGGGGGCAAGCCTGCTACTCAGTGGCGTTCCAAGAGTCGTCAGAAGAAGCCGGCGGGGGCAGCGGCTGCCACCCCCAAGCCCGCCTCGACATGACTCGCTCTCTCATCCTGCCTCCCCACAGGTGGGGGGCCGCCTGTCCCGCTTTCAGGACCAGTGGCTCCTTCACATTCAAGATCAGTGGGTTCGAGACGTAGTCTCAAGAGGTTACAGGATAGAGCTGACGTCACAACCAATACACCGATTCCATCGGTCGGTTCCATCCCCAGAAAAGGCTCAGGCTTTTCACCTGGTGTTGGAGGGACTCCGCAGAGACGGAGTGGTGGTCCCTGTGCCCACGGAAGAGAGGTTCAGGGGTTTTTACTCCAACCTCTTTATTGTCCCAAAGAAGGACGGCTCTTTTCGCCCGGTGTTGGACCTCAAGTTGTTCAACCGGCACGTGTTGGTTCGGAAGTTCCGCATGGAATCCCTGCGCTCAGTGATCGCAGCTGTGTCACAGGGAGACTTCCTAGCGTCCATCGATATCAGGGACGCTTACCTTCACGTACCCATTGCACCAGCTCATCAGCGCTGGTTGAGATTCGCAGTGGGGGAAGAGCACTTCCAATTTGTGGCACTGCCGTTCGGGCTAGCCTCAGCACCACGGGTGTTCACAAAGGTGATGGCCTCCATGATGGCTCTCCTGCATGCGCAGGGACACGCCGTCATACCCTATTTGGACGACCTGTTGGTCAGGGCGCCATCGGAAGACCTTTGTCGGGTGAGCCTGGAGGTGACCATGAAGTCCCTGGAACGGTTCGGGTGGCTTATCAACATTCAAAAGTCGACCCTGGTTCCGACCCAGTCATTGACATATCTGGGCATGGACTTCCACACGGACTCGGCCCTGGTGTCCCTACCTCACGCCAAGCAGCTTGCGATCCAATCAGGAGTGCAGAATGTCCTCCTGTCTCCACAGTCATCCCTACGGGTATTGATGAGACTGGTGGGTCGCATGGTAGCGGCGATAGAGGCGGTGCCGTTCGCACAATTTCGCCTCCGTCCTCTCCAGCTGGAGATTCTTCGCAGATGGGACAAGAGGACGTTTTCTTTGAATCGGCTGGTGACGCTGTCACAACCAACCAGGGATTCCCTACAGTGGTGGCTACAGCCACATCATCTGGCACGGGGACGGTCCTTCCTAAAACCGTCATGGTTAGTGGTGACCACCGACGCCAGTCTGAAGGGCTGGGGAGCGGTGTTCTTGCACCACAGGGCTCAAGGCCTCTGGACTCAGTCGGAGTCGGCGTTGCAGATCAACGTGCTGGAGATCAAGGCGGTCTATCTGGCGCTCCTGGCGTTTCAGAAATTCCTGTCAGGACAACCCATTCGGGTACAGTCCGACAATGCGACGGCCGTCGCATACATAAATCATCAGGGAGGGACCAGAAGTGCTCAGGCCCTCACCGAAGTCCACCGCATTCTAGCTTGGGTGGAGGAAAACGGCTGCCTGATCTCCGCAGTTCACATTCCAGGGGTCGAGAACTGGGAGGCCGACTATCTGAGCCGACAGGGGATGGACGCCGGAGAGTGGTCCCTTCATCCAGACGTCTTCCGGGACATCTGCGGCAGATGGGGCACTCCGGACGTGGATCTGATGGCCTCACGGCTAAATCATCAGGTGCCCCAATACGTGGCGAGATCATGGGATCCTCAGTCTCTGGGGGCGGATGCCCTGATCCTGAGTTGGTCCAGCTTCCAGCTGCCATATGTGTTCCCGCCTCTAGCTCTGATTCCCAGGGTCCTGTGGAAGATCAGGACGGAATGCAGAGTAGCCATTCTAGTGGCTCCAGATTGGCCCAGGAGGTCCTGGTACCCGGACCTGTGGCAACTGTCAGGCGGACACCGGTGGGCTCTTCCAGAGCGCGCAGATCTTCTCGCGCAAGGCCCATTCTTCCACCTCAATTCCAGGGCCCTCAGATTGACTGCATGGCTCTTGAGGCCTGGCTGCTGACATCCAGAGGTTTCTCTCCTACAGTGGTTGCCACTATGAATCGGGCAAGGAAACCCGTTTCCAGGAAGATATACCACAGAACGTGGAAAATCTTTTTTACCTGGTGTGCCTCTGGTGGTCACTCACCGTGGCCGTTGTCTATCCCGACATTGTTGGCCTTCCTACAGTCGAGTTTGGAGTTGGGATTATCCCTTGGCTCTCTGAAAGGTCAAGTATCAGCACTTTCCGTGCTATTTGACAGGCGCTTGGCGCTCCTCCCGAAGGTCCGCCAATTTCTGCAGGGGGTGTCTCGGGTGGTTCCGCCCTACAGGCGGCCCCTGGACCCTTGGGATCTCAACATGGTCCTGGCGGCTCTGCAGAAACCGCCGTTTGAGCCACTGAGAGACATCTCTCTCTCTCGTCTGTCCCAGAAGGTGGTCTTTCTGGTGGCGATTACGTCTCTGAGAAGGGTCTCAGAATTGGCTGCACTTTCGTGCAAGTCACCCTTTCTGGTGGTCCACCAGGACAAGGTGGTGTTGCGCCCACGGCCTGTATTTTTGCCGAAGGTGGTTTCAACATTCCACTTGAACCAGGAGATTGTTCTCCCATCATTTTGCCCCGCTCCCGTTCATCAGGTTGAGCGCGACCTCCATACTCTGGATCTCGTGAGAGCTGTACGCATTTATGTGTCCAGGACCGCCTCCTTTAGGAGTTCGGATTCCTTATTTGTCCTCACGATGGGTCGCTGTAAGGGGTCCGCGGCTTCAAAGTCGACCTTGGCCAGATGGATCAAGGCTCCCATTCAGGAGGCTTACCGGTCTTCTGGTTTGCCTATCCCGGTGGGTTTGAAGGCACACTCTACTAGAGCTGTAGGTGCCTCTTGGGCCTTGCGACATCGAGCTTCTGCTCTACAGGTGTGTCAAGCGGCCACTTGGTCCAGCCTGCACACTTTCTCTAAGCACTATATGGTGCATGCCCATGCCTCTGCGGATGCGAGTTTGGGCAGGCGGGTTCTCCAGGCGGCGGTTGCCCACCTTTAAAAGGGAACCATGTGTTATCCGTCTTGTTGAGGAACTCTTCCCGCCCTGGGGTATTGCTTTAGGACATCCCCATTGTCTGGGTCTCCCATTATGATGATCAGAAAAAAGAGAATTTTGTTTACGTACCGTAAATTCTTTTTTCTTGAATCATCAATGGGAGACCCAGCACCCACCCAGTTGTTCCGTTGCATGTTTGCATTTGATCTGTTCTCTGTTGAGACAGTGTTTGCCGGGTTGTTGAACCGTCTGTGCACGGCATTCTTCCCGATGTTTCGGGTGTGGTTTATTTCTCCTCGCAGCTTATGGACTAAACTGAGGATGTCTCCTACGGTGGGGGTTTATAAGCGGAGGAGGCGGTGCTACAAACTTGTAGTACCTAGTGTGACCTCCGGAGGGCAGCGCCCTAAACCCCATTGTCTGGGTCTCCCATTGATGATTCAAGAAAAAAGAATTTACGGTACGTAAACAAAATTCTCTTTTTTCCGTTCGCACTCTGCCTGTGATACACTTCTCTCTGCATACAGTCATTATTCATCTCAACTCCTTAATATACAGCAGCTTCCCCCGGCTAACACAATGATTAGGAACACGAGCCTGCGCAGCGCGGGTGAGTGTGTGTTTTGCCGGCGGTTATATTTCATCTGAACCAGTGAAACTCTATGGGCGACTATAATATAGACAGTGCTGACCCACATTTATCAACATTACAGGGGAATTTTAACAGTTATCAATTGGGTTATCCATGATTGGGATGAAAGGGTCAGAATATGTTTCTTGTTTTCGAGAAATAGCGACATTCTAGGAATGTCTGTAATGTTGCACCTTATGCGTCTTCACTTTAATGGAAGTACGGTGCAATATCACACAGTCTATGAACAAGGTAGCAGTGATACTAAAAAAAAGGATAAAATAAGGTACAGCAGCCGATACTACTCTCCTGTTGGAAGGGGCACCGCAGCTATCCTGGTTCATCGACTGCTAGTGTGGAGTAGACCCAGGTTGGTAAGACAATTAAGCCCTATTGCACCTTAGTAGTGGGTAACCATGCACACGACTCACTACAATTTGGGACTAAAAGTATCAAACTGAAAAAGAGATGATAATTAGTTAGGCACCTTAACTGTGTACGGCCACAGCAATTGCCGAAGTCTGCGTAAGGAGCTTCCCGCTACACTGTGACACGTCATATTTGTTTGGTTAGGAAGAAATCTCATCCACACCTAAGTGCCACCTTGGCATGCTATGGACGGCAGGCCACACTTACATTTGTTCCCAAAAAGTTTCTTAGAACATTTTAACATTAGACAACTGCAAGAGTGTATTAGACTTTATTTCCACCTAAACTGCTACAGCAGCCGGTTTGTTGATTAAATTTACGGTATAGTTGAGGAAAGACTATTCCTCTGAATTTGCTTAAATTACATTGGGGCAGGAGGGGATATTCAGCTGGGGATTAGAGATAATTTATTGCAGGATTGTCAACTGTTGTGCTGAGCCACAGGCGGGCCCATATCTTATGTCGCTCCAGTTTTAAGGGTGTTATCAGGTAACACTGTGGCTGGTATAGACAGGCAGACTAGTAGGTAAATTTATAGAGATAATTTTAGGTGCATATTGTTGGTGCACCATGCTTTCCAGTCAAACCATCTCAGCCTCCTGGTTGAGTGTCTGTGTAAGATTTTAATAGTTCCACTTATTTGTTGATTGGGTATTTATATAACTTAGTAAAAATATTTCCGGTAGAACAAACTGGCGTCAGAGTCGGTGCCCATTTTGGGTTGAATCGGAATCGGTTTCAGAGAAATTGAGGAATGGAGTCCGATGTGTGGCTTACTGACTTCACAATCATGGTTATGGTGTCAGAGTGGTGGAGTCGAAGTTAGTGTGCATTTCGGTAGAGTTGGAGTCAGATTCAGAGAAATTGAAGATTCAGTCGGAGTCGGATGTTGACCGTCGTCCGACCCGACCTCACTCCCTTCCCTGCACAGATGTAACCCCGCTTTTACCGGAATACATTTCCAGCACTGCATTCAAGCTTTGGTGAGTGCTGCTCCTTCTTTTATCGATTATGCATGCAGCTGTTTCTTTGAGCTGAGCAACATCATTTATGTCCACTGCTGACAGCTGCAGAGACTTTGATAGAAGCCCTGAGCATTGTGGCTAGTGCTCGGTCTTCTTCTGTTTACATAGTAGAGTCGGATGTTTGGCTTACCGACTCTACAGCCCTGGTCAGAGTTGCTCAAAAAAAGGGGAAAAAATCCATCTCACCATTAATCGATGTAAAGGGACTCAAAGGGTGGTGCAGGGAAAGAAGATTCAGCAATCCAATTGAAGGTAAGTACAGTAATACCTCGGTTTTCGTTGATGTCGGTTATTGTCAGTTTAGGTTTTCCTTGTTTTTTTCCATGAAACATTTGTCTCGGTTTTTGTTGGCATGCAAATGTGACCTCGCTTCTAATTTCGCAATAAAACAAGTTGATCCATGTGATTCCCCTTCCAAACAATAATATATCCAACTCTCTCTTTCCTCCTCACCGTCCTTCATAGGGCAACACTAAAGGCCCGTCACACCTGGCGACGGGGCTGGAGATGTCGCCGTCCCCCATTTACATGGGGCGACATCTCCAGCCCCGCACCGGCGAGCTGACAGGCGGCATCGCCGCTGGGGTGTCTGAAAACAGCAGTGGCGATGCAGGACAATGGGAGTCTATGGCTCCCATCATCTGTCAACTCGCCGGCGGCCGGTTACATGGGGCGATGTGTGCACATCGCCCCAGATCGGTTGCCTGGTTTCAGAGCACTGCCGATATCGCCCCTTTACATGAGGCGACGTAGGAGCGATGTCGCCGCCGATAGGCCACACTCCTACGTTGCCTATGTAATCGGCAGCGATATCGCCCCGTGTGACGGGCCCTTAAGGGTGCCACCAGAGCAAGTGCAACCCCAACAATGAGGGTTTATCCAGAGTGGATTTCACCTTTGCTTTTAAAGTTTTTTGGCCAAATAATCCAAACGTTATTGAAATAGACAGAAAGCACCTTCAAATCCGCACCAAATATGCACCAAAAACTCACGATGCGGACAAGGATAATTTTGGTGGGTATTTCTGAGCAGATTGTGGAAGTCAACCATCGGCAACACAAAGTCAGTGTTCAAACGCACACTTAGGGTGCACCCAAAATGAGTACAAACCCGATATTTAGGTGACTGATATACTTCATATTTCTGCATCTTCTTACGAGACACCCATAAGTGGATATAGATAGTACAGTAACATGTAAATTACATGAAGGAAGTAGCTCAAAAACATTACGGAGGTCATGGATTTCTTGCCTTTTGATTCCTCAGCACATTAAAAGGAATATTAAGATCTGCTGATATAATCAGGGTCGGCCAGAAGATTGAGTGTAATATTCCTGGCAAATCTTCATAGGCACCAGTGCATCAGATCTATGATAGCGGCTCCCAGGAGCCCACAAGACCTGCCATAATAATGTGCTTACAGGATCTCCAAAGCCCAGGAGACAGCGTAATAACTGCTTTTGCTGTTTATACAGCCAGGGAGTAAATTGGATGCTTGACATTTCCTCTGACACCTATTGTTCAATGCAAGCATTCTGTACATGCAGTGGAATAACAGATCACAGACAGTACTTCATCAATGGGCCGCTTTGGCTTTTGCCTACTCTGGAATTTACATTTGCTTTTAACAGTGCTGCTCGTATTGTATATACTCTATATGTGTATACTAGGGAAGGACATACTATTGCTGCAACCTGTTCATCCCTGCAGGGGCCCAAGAGGTAAGGGGGCCACTACTATCCCCAAAGCCGTTGGAGTTATGCATTATGGATGAGCTATCAGACTAAAAAGGGACCATACAAGGGCCAACAAAAGGACCCATTTCTAAAGGTGTTATTTATATGTACTTTTCACTAGATGTCGGTAACAACCTATCCATCCATAGAGGCAAAGAAATCAAACCATAGATGTCCATAAATTATGTGTAATAATGAGATGACACTGAGAAAAAGTATTGAAATTTACTGAAATTTAATTAACACTTCATAGAAAAGCCTTTGTTTGTGATGATACCTTCAAGACACCTCCTATAATGAGAAACTGTGTCCTTCATTGCTCAGGTGGATTTTGGGCCATTCTTCCACACAAACACTCTTCACATCCTGCAGGTCCTGTGGATCCTTCTGTGATCTCTGAGCTTTAGTTCCTTCCAGACATTTTCTATTGGATTCAGCTCCGGTGATCGACTCGGCCATTCTAGCAGATTTATTTTCTTTCTTTGAAACCAATTGAGAGTTTCCTTGGCTGTTTTGTGAATGCATTTCTCCTTGAAAGCCTAAGAAATATGGGTCGTTCGAGACCTTGTTCAGAAGAGCAGCGTACATTGATTAAAAAGTTGATTGGAGAAGGTAAAACTTATAAAGAAGTGCAGACAATGATAGGATGCTCAGCTAAAATGATCTCAAATGGTTTAAAATGGAAGCAAAACCAGATAGACGCGGAAGAATACGGAAGACGACCATTCAAACAGATGGAAGAATAACCAAAAGGGTAAAGGTTCAGCCAATGATCAGCTCCAGGATGATCAAAGACGTCCCAATTTACCTATGAGGACTGTGACAGTTAGAAGACACCTGTGTGAAAATCATCTATCAGTAAGAAGTCCCCGAAAAGTCCATCTGACATGTACTGAAGAGAGAGCACATCAACAGCTGCTTTAAAGAGAAATGGAGGAACAATTTGTGGACTAATGAAAGTAAAATTGTTCTTTGGGTCACGGGCTGCAGACAGTTCATCAGACGTCCCCCAAACTCTAAATTCAAGCCACAGTCCACTCTGAAGACAGTGAAGGATCATGATATGGGCATGTTCTCTTACTACTGTGCCGGACCTATTTACCGCATACCAGGGATCACGGACCAGTTTGCATATATCAAAATACTTGAAGAGGTCATGTTGCCTTATGCTGAAGAAGAAATGCCCTTGAAATGGGTGTTTCCACAAGACAATGACCCTAAACACACCAGTAAAAAGCAAAATCTTGGTTCTAAATCCAACAAAATTGAGGTTGTGGAGTGGTCAGCCCAATCCACGGACCATAATCCAATAGAACACTTCTAAGGTGACATCAAAAATGCCCTTTCTGAGGCAAAGCCGACAAATGCAAATATATTATGGGGTGTAGTCAAAGCATCCTGGGCTGGAAGAACAGTTGACAGGTGCCAGAAGTTAGTTGACAACATAGATGTGTAGTAGTTCTAAAAAACTGTTGTTATACAACTAAGTATCAGTGATTCACAAGAACGCTAAATCCTAAAAAAAAAAAAGAGAGAGAGTACATATTTTGAGTTTGTAAAGACAAATGCAGACACTGCTATTTTTTTGACCAGCTCAATGTTAATTTTTTTTTTTTAGTATAGTTAAATAGTATATACATTTCTCCTCATGTTTTGATTTAGAAAACAGCGTGCAATGTTCCCTATGCATGGAAATAAAGCTATGCTAAAGATGTTAGGCTGTGGTCACACATAGAAATCCGTTTTTGGAAGTGATTTTCATCACCAATCCGTTTTTTTCTGGGTGCTTTTTGAGCCTCCTGCACTCCTGAACGTTTTTGGACTTTTCATAAAAAAAACGCATGCGCAAACGCATGCGCAAACGCAAGTGCGCATTTGCATGCGTTCGCGCATGCGTTTCCCATAGGGCCCCATGTTAAAAAAATGCATGAAAACGCATGCGTTTTTTAAATGATGCCAAAAACGTTGCATGCAACGTTTTTGACTCAAAAACGGACAGGGCAATGTTTGGAGCTCCAGAGAAAAACGGACAGGGTGTTTATTACATCCAATCCGTTTTTCTGTCAGTTTTTGGACTTAGAAAAAAAAAATGAGAAAACTGAAGCCAAAAACAGACTGAGGGCTTATGTGGAACCCCAGCCTTAGGCTTAACTCATGTTTTTGAACGATAGATAGATAGATAGATAGATAGATAGATAGATAGATAGATAGATAGATATAGATAGATAGATAGATAGATAGACAGACAGACAGACAGACAGACAGACAGATGTGATTAGAAGTCAGGGTACATGTGTGACGGCAAGTACAGAATGTTGGAGATGTGTTTAGAATTTTGCAGCTCATGTTTAATATCAAAAAGTTAATATTCTGCTTTGAAAGACTTGTCAAAACGAGGGACACAGCTAATATCAATATCAAGGTAGAATCATTAAATAAAAATGTCCATATTTTAGTAAGGCTGAAAAGACTAAGCTAAGCAAGACAGCATTGAGTACAGTCATAAAAGTTTTCACCTTGATTTGGTTATAAATGTTATAAATCAATTCATACTTTCAAACAAAAGCCTTTCAAAATTTTGGAATAATCATTTCCACAGACATCCGATATCCCTGTGCTTTTATATATGGTAATTTGCATTATTAAAGGGGTTTTTCTCTTTCAATTACATTTTTACCCTGGCTGAAGTCTAGTATAAAACAACATGGTGCGTTTTACGCCCCTTTCCTGGGTCCACTTGTAGAGGGGGTCCAGAGCTCTGGCACCCCCCCCTGGACAATACTGTGCTTTTGTGCACATATTGATGCTTTGTGGACTTGTTTGATATATGTTGACATGTTACATATCAATGTGTATAATGTTTGTGCTACTGCTCCATAGCACTTCAGGTAAACTAGAGTTAAATTAGCTAGTGAGCTAGTACACCCGGTAAGGGTGAAGTTAAAGGTTTCCTCTAGAAGTGAAAGTGTAATTAGGTTAGCTAGTGAGTCCACCCACTAGGGGTGGAGTGTAGGAGTTATAAAATGAGGATTCAGACATGTTCAGGACTGTCACAGTGTGTGAGAGTGTGTGAAGGACACTAAGTGCTGCGTCTGTGATAGATGTAATAGTTAGAAGCCCTGAAGAATAATTCGGCTGCATCTTCTGAATCACCCCAGGACCGTGAGTTCGAGAATCGGGACTTCTGTCCAGGAGGCATGGAAGCGGGATTGTCCCCTGCGTCGGTACGCGACCCCTACCCTTAGGGGAGTCTCCAGGGAAGCAACTGTCTCCTGTGACTTCAACTTAAACTCGAGCAAACAAATCATTATGGTTCTAGCAGTAAAGAAACTTTGTCTAACAGTAGACCTAATTGTTCCTCTGGATGGATCCCTGTGGGTGGGATAGGCCTGGAGCCAATAGAGACTGTATGAATTTATAGAGAGTTACTGTGGCGTTGAACAGAGAGGGGAGAGCTTCATGGTACCAGAACATTGGGAGCAGTTTGTTCTAAATTTTGTAGAAGTAACTGTCCCCAAGAATGTAACGTTTAAGCTGTGTGCCCATGTTCACAAGACTGTTATGTAAAAGTCTGTTGCAGAGGACCATCAAGTCTGTGCCATTGCTCCCAATCTCCCCCTGAACATATTGATGCTTATTTTGGCATGCATGACATTTCAGTGGGGATAAAGGTACAGGTTTTTACCAAAATCCTCTGTCTGCAACTTAGCTTCCTTGAGAACAAAGAACAAAGGATCAATATGTCCGATCCTTTTATCCTGACATAGGTTGAAAGAACGCCGGATGAACATCAAATTCATATTAGATGTCTATCAGCTGACCTTAGTGTAATGTATAAAGCCACTTTTAGAGATCATAGCTTATATTGAATGTGCTCCATTGCTTTCATAATAACCTGAGCTGGGGGCTTGACTCCACGAGGTAGAGAGACCGATGCCCATAACGCGGCCCCGTCCTGTCGTCTGTCCCCTTGTTGCTCCGAGGCTGGTCTCCACGAGGCAGGGACACCAGTGCCCAAGACGCAGCCCAGTGCCATCTGCCTGCTCTTCTGATGGTTTCCTCACACTGCCTACTCAGCTAGCCCAGGGTCCCATGCCACCTCCTCATCCCAGGCCTGTGTCCTTCTCCTTCTGGAGCCTGCATCCTCTGAGCAGGGCTTCTGGGAGTGCGCTTAGGCGGCGCACGCCGCACTCTTCTTAGATTTAAAAGGTCAGTACGCCCTGACCCCGAAACTGCCTCTCAGCTGATTGCTGAGAGGCTCAGTGTATATAAGGCACCTTTCCCCTATGTGAGTTGCCTGATAAACATTTATTGTCCCATAGGGACATTGCTAGTTCCCAGGTCCCCTTGCGTTGTACCTTGTCTTTGTCCCTAGTTTCCTGTCCTTCTGTCCTGCACCAAGTTAGTAACCCTTGTCTCATTCTTGAACTTGCTATACAACTGCACCTGCCTGTGCTTCGTTTGCAACGTGTAGCTGCTCGCATCTGTCTGCACCAAACCCGCAACGACAGCACCTGTCTTTCTGAGCCTGCAACTGCCTGTCTCCGCTGAAGATCCTGCAGCCTTAAAGACACTTAAAGACAACGACTGCGTCCCGCCTTGGCTGCTCTGGTGGAGCAATTACATCAGAGCCATTCCTACCCAGAGGGTTCATCTCTCACAGTTCACCTGTGGTCCAGTGGGTCCACTTCCACATGCTCACCTCCTGTGAGCACAACACTTTTCATACATCCTGTAGACTGAAATGAAGACAGACTTCTCCAGCAATGCCTCTCCTCCACCAGGAATGGGAACCAAGAGCTCCAATCTAGTGATTGTTGGGTTACCAGTTGTCGGTGACCCCGTTAGTGTTGGGACAACATCTCTTGGTTGGCAGATGAGATCGGTCTTTTATTCCATTCTACAAGTCATCATCATTAGATCAAAATTCAACACTTTGTTCGGACTCCTCCTGTCGTATAATGCCCCTATACTCAGTATTCATTCCTTTCCTGTCCTCTGCTTCCACTACAATAAATTCTGCATCTGGGAGTCCTTGAAGAGAAAAATCCCTTAAAGCTTTTGCCATCTCATATATACATCCATCCATCTATCTATCCATCTCGTACGTTCTTTGGTTTGGCAGTTTTCTTGCTCATACAGTATATGGACACAACATACAATTAATGAAGTCAGCTCGTCCTCAATATATTTCTTAGTTTATGCAAAACTGCAACCCCCGGCTCCAGTTCTTTTCTAGTCGTCACCGGAGACATAAAGGTCAACAAGCAACTGAGCATTAGTGGTGGAAACAGATTTTAATCCTCACTCTGTGGATTTGTTACTTTGTTGCTTGAGGTGTTTTAGCAGAAATTATCATTTTTATTAAAGGAGGGTATACAAGATTAGAAAAATATGTCTGTTTTCTTCCAGAAACAGTGCCTCACCTGTCCACAGGTTGTGCCTGATTTTACAACTCATATATACTCTTTTTAATAGAGGTGAGGTGCAAAACCAGACATGACCCATGGTCAAATATGTGTGGCACCCCTGCGTTTGGCTGTCCTAACAATAATTATAATACCTTGTCTTTGGGTTTCCAGTTCCCTGATGGAAACCCAAAGCATACAAAAACTTCCAAACTCTAACCAGGAAGCTGAGGGGCAGAAGAGACCCACACAAGGCAGACCTCAGCTTCTGGTCGGAGGAGGAGTTAGGATAGGGAGGGTAGAGGTAGGCAAGAATAGAGGTTTCAGTCTGTGTTGGGTCAGGATGCCAATAGGAGGATCAGCTGCAGTCAGGGCCACCAGACCCTAGGTGGCCAGGTTTTCAAGATCTTGCCACAGAATCTGGAGGTTGCTGAACTTTATGCCCAGAAGTCACCTTATTGGGACTTTCTGAGACACAGTAATATAAAGGGCCAGAGAACGAAGCAGTTGCTCACAGGTTCTGCGTTGCCTGCCTGGCTGGAGGTTATCCACTGCCTTAGAGGAGTATAGGAGAGCTTCAATTCACCTAGAAACTTTAACACTAAAGTCAGCAGGACGGCCACTGTACCACACTCCAGCAGAGCTGACTTCAGTTCTATCCAGACTGGCTGGACCATGAGCCTGGTGATGTGTGTACTCTGGATCTGTGTAACAGCTACAGTAAAGGCAGAGCACTAAGACACTGTCTCTTGTGCCTTCCTTCCTCCTGCTACAACACCTACTATTACCCTCATCCTCCTCATCCCTCAGGGGTCAGCCTGGTTGGAGGGGTTTAAGCACTTTGCTGCTATAACAAACTATCTTCTGAGCACAGATCTGCAGTGATGGCCATTACTGGCTGGAAACTCTAACTGCCATCACAAACTTATTATTTTTGTTTTACTCCAATTTCTTTTTTCCCTTTCCAATGCGAGCCAGGGCCACAGCACTGGGCGCAGCCACCTTGAACCCGATCACTGGCCCAGTTGTTGGGTACCCCAGCCCTTTGTGCTCAACATATGGCAATGTTTCTGGAAGAAAACAGATACATTTTTCCGAGTGCAAGTCTACAATTTTCACTTCACAAAATCCACACGTTTTAAGGTGTACTCACACATTTCTACAACGCTCAATTCATGATAACCGTTCAGTCTAAACAGGCTGGCAATCACTCAACATATGAGCAAAAAGCTAATTTGTTGGGTAAAATTATCTTTTTGGCTTGTACAAAATAATTTCAATCAGCAAATAAATAGCGAATCAGCAGTTGTTAATTGCAGACAGTCGTCTAGTGTTAGCGGACCTTTAGGAGTCCCGTTACAGGTAGCGATGTTCCAGTGATCCCACCAATGATCTGACCTGGCTGGGATCGCTGGAACATCACTATGTGGTCACTGGTGAGCTGTCAAAGAGGCAGCCACCCATGTAACGACCTGGACATCATGGAAAAGAATATAAACTATTATTTTCCATGATGTCGAGGTCCTGCTACTGTATAAGCGGGAGAACGCTGGTAACCAGGGTACACATCGGGTTACTAAGCAAAGCCGCTCTGCTTAGTAACCCGATGTGTACCCTGGTTACCAGCACACTGTGCTTAGTAACCCAATGTGTACCCTGGTTACCAGCGCACTGTGCTTAGAACCTGATGTGTACCCTGGTTACCAGGGAACACATCGGCTTAGAGGGGTATCACAGACGCCGATGTATGCTGCCTAGCGGGAGACCGACGACCAAAAAATGGTCCTGGACATTCCACAGCGATCTCATCGCTGGTCACTGCGGCATGTCACACACAGCAACATCGCTAGAGAGGTCGCTGCAACATCACAAAACCTGTGACATTGCAGCAACATCGGTAGCGATGTCGCTGTGTGTGAAGTACCCCTTACACTTAGATTGTGCCATGAGTCAAGTCAACTTTTTCATAAAACAGTTTAGTACAGTGGATTAATTAGGAGAAGAGAGATGAGCTTTACAGACTCCACCATCAGATAAGCTTGTAAAGATGGCACAGGAGAGTGATAGTCGCTACCAGGGCTCTTTCTTCAGACACCCTGTCCACCTCCACAGGGTGGGTGATATTGTGTTTGGTGTGGTGGACCTGGTTGAGTGTGAGGGTTGGTCCAGTGCAGGTCATACCTTCCAAGTGACTGCATATCACCGATGTCTCGGGCGAACCAGCTCCTTCCAGTAATGAACAGGCATACAGTTCTTAACCAACAGTTCCTTTAGTACAACAAAGAACATGTGTGGTAGTGGGCACCGATCTTGTGTACATTCTCTTCATAACACTTATGATATTGCTCAATATAGTCTCTCATATTAAGTTCTCTACAAAGCTCATTGTTTTCTACATTCAGTTCTCTACAAAGCACATTGTCTTCTATGTTGAGTTCGTCACACCACGGACTACCTTCACTATCCACTTCTAAGGAGGAGCTCCAGAGGACATGTTCACTCTGGCAGGGATAGAAACCCAAGTCCTCAAGTCCAAGTCAACTCAGACCTTTCTTGTGGAAATGCTAACCTGTTCGGACAGGAGAGGGGTAAGGTAATCACCATGTGTTTAGTGAAGTGGCGATCACTCACATAAGCTGCCAAAGATTCTGTATAGAAAGGTGGGTCGATGCCACGTGATGATGGGTGCTTAACCTTGCCATGGAGAGTAAAGGACCCTGTGTACCGATCTCCCACCAGCACAGCTTCTAGGTTTGGGGCCATTTGTCCATTTGTAGCCTTTCAGACTTTTAGTTAGGAATAGTAGTTCTCTTGAAGGATTTCATGCTACAACATGTTTGCCTACTACTTCAGAGTAACAACCACGCCCTCTAACTGCAGTCTGCCAGCTAACTCGACCTTCAGGTTCGTTCTTAGCTGCAGTCAAAGCTTATCTCCATATAAGATGGCTTCATATTCGACTCTACCTATGTGCAAGTCTCGCGGCTGCACAGAGCGCCGGGTGCCAGGGGGCGCTGCAGGGAGAGCAAGTCACTTTCACTTACTGCTCCTCTTCACTGCATGTCTGCTGGGCCCCTGACTGTCCCTCTGCAGATGAGAGTGGAGGTGGGAAAATCACTTTCCCTCAGGGGCTATGCTGCCTGTGGGGACAGAGGGGTAAAAATCAGCTCCTGCCCAGACTGAATATAATACACTGCTAATGGGGGTGCAGGACCTGCGATAACGTCATGACCATGTGACCAATGTGGGAGGTGCCGCAGTTTTTGAAGCAGCATGATGCCAAGGAAAAGTTGGAGGAGATGGAGAGATGGAGGCTTGTGTAACAGGTAATGAGGGAAGATGGGAGATATGGTGTAAAGACTGGGGGTTCAGGATGTGTGATGTGGGGTATGGGCTGTGTGATGTGGGGGTACAGGCTGTGTGATGTAGGGGTGCAGGCTGTGTGATGTGGGAGTACAGGCTGTGTGATGTGGGGGTACAGGCTGTGTGATATGTGGGGTTCCAGGATGTGTGATGTGGGGTATGGGCTGTGTGATGTGGGGTACGGGCTGAGTGATGTGGGGTACGGGCTGTGTGATGTGGGGGTACAGGCTGTGTGATGTGTCTGACATCACACACCACCTGATCCCTACCGGCCATCTGATTGGCCAACAGACGTAAGGTCAGGCCAGTGGATGTGTTCTTTTTGGGTCCCGGGACAGCCGTCGGATAGTTGAGTATGTTACTTTTTTATTTTTAACACCTTTCATTAACATTTATTTCACTTTCGCAGTGTATATAGATACACTGTGAAAGTGAAATGTACTACTCACTACTCCTAACGAGTAATCACAAGGAAACTTGCAGAGTAGTGAGAAGCCCGAATACCGTGCTATTCGGCGAGTACCAAACAGTTTTGAGTATACTCGCTCATCCCTCTGTGATACATAGAGGCTGTGAAATGAAACCCAAAAATACATGCATGAAAAGGGAAAAGTAAGCAAAATGACTCCCAAAGATGTCCCTAGGGTATAAGGTGTTGTTTAAGATATAAGATTCCAATACATGACAAAGTGCTAAAAAAGAAAAAACATTTTACAGGAAGTGCCAATACCTCGATACCCGCCACTGATGTGAGGGGAAGGACCAAAGAAAGATCAGGGGAGTAGAAGACAGTGTTATGTATATCAACCAATTCCACAACCCTGGAGGTGGTCCAGTAAATCACGTCTGAGAGGGATCCACATCTATCGAGTGGGAAGAGGTTGACTATTTTAAAAGGGTTTCTGAGAACTCCTTTCCCTGGGGGCAGTTTCTTTTCCAAAAAAAATAATAATTTTTCTTACTCACCCTCCCCGTGTCCAGCTCTGTGCCTCAGCTGCTCTCAGTGTCTCTTAGAACTTGTGCACACGCTGAGTATTTGGTGAGTTTTTACCTCAGGATTTGTAGCCAAAACCAGGAGTGGAACAATCAGAGGAAAAGTATAATAGAAACACGTCACCACTTCAGTATTTATCACCCACTCCTGGTTTTGGCTACAAATACTGAGGTAAAAACTCACCAAATACTCGATGTGTGCACATGTCCTTACAGTCTGCAGTGCTGCAGACAATCAGTGGCCTCAGCAGCTGTGCCCAAGTAGATGGCTCCAGACACTGATCTCACTGTCAATCTGCTGTCAGCACTGCAGACAATAACAAACACTGGTATGGAGGGATTTTCTGAAAGTGTTAAATTCCTTTATGTTTTGGTCAAATGTGTAATATTTGGAGTTTTGACCAATAGGCAGGTAAAGGTCTACAACCAAGTGGGCAATCCACAGAAGCCAATATGACAGCCAGGGGGACTCCAGTGAGAGAAAACTTTTTAGTACAGTTCCTGTCCTACTACAATATGAAGCAGAGCCGCACACTGCAGTTCTAGGATCTATACATTGATAATTGATAAAATTATACCTGCTCCTTTGAAGATAGGTTGGAGCCAAAGAGTTGCACACGTTGAGTATTTGGTGAGTTTTTTGCCTGATAGTTTAAGCAAACCAGGAGTGGGTGATAAATACAGAAGTGGTGACGTGTTTCTATTATACTTTTCCTCTGATTGTTCCACTCCTGGTTTTGGCTACAAATCCTGAGGTAAAAAAACTCACCAAATACTTGACCCATAATACCACGTGCACATGTTGAGTATTTGGTGAGTTTTTACCTCAGGATTTGTAGCCAAAACCAGGAGTGGGTGATAAATACAGAAGTGGTCACGGTTTCTATTAGACTTTTCCTCTGATTGTTCCACTCCTGGTTTTGGCTACAAATCCTCGGGTAAAAAACTGTCCAAATGTTTAACGTGGGCACGGGGCTCATGTCTATTCAGTGAGCTAATTGTGAAGTAATAATGTGATATAGCAATTTGGAAGGAACCCCAAAGTCTGTGGAACATCTGCTCATCTACAACCCTTGCCCTCAGAAAGTATAACTAAACTAATGAAATAAATCTATTACTTGTTTTTTCGCGGCCGCAACTGCCGGAATCGCGGCTATACATTAGGCGGCAGATGCGGTAAATCTGCTGAATCTGCCGCAATTTGAAAAAAACGCTAGTGTGAAAGGGGTCTAAATTGGGTTGTCCATGATTGGAAAAACATGGCTGCTTTCTTTCAAAAAAGCCTTGCCCAATATTGGTCCATAAATTAAACATGGCAGCTGTGTTCCATTGAACTAAACGAATGTACAGGAACCAGGATAGAAAGTGGATCTAAATCTGCGGCGCTGTGAAAAGGTGAAGATCCTGATGCACTGAAGTAAAGTCTGGTGGATTATTTTGACGCGTTTCGAAGTGAACCTTGCGTCTTCTTCGGGAGATGCCGGCAGATGATTTGGTGACTCTCCTGAAGAAGCAAGGTTTGCTTCGAAATAAACCTCAGCATTTTACTTCAGTCCTGGACCTGGACCTTCATCTTTTCACAGCGCCACAGATTTAGATCCACTTTCTATCCTGGTTCCTGTACATTTGTTTTGCCTTTTCACACATGAACTCTGCAGCAGTTGTGTTACACATTTCCGCTGGTTGTGACACACAACGTCACAAGGTGAGCAGACTACAATGTCTATTTGAGTTTTATTTGGCTAAGACCCTATTGCACTATTCTATTCACAGCTACTCACTACTGAAATGAATGGGACTGAGCTGCAGTAACATACAACCTGTTCAGGGTCGTATCTACAACAGGTGCAGGGGTTGTAATCACACCCGGACCCTGGAGCTTACGGGGCCCCAAAAATAACTTTGACCTTGAAAAAGACTATTGCTATTAAAGATTTGCAATAATTGGGGCCCTGGTTGGATCTTTCACATCAGGATCCGTGAGCTTCAAGTTTCGCCACAGAATCTGTTAACACGTGTAGAGCTGTTTTTGGAGAAAGTAGCCATGATTTTTCTAGGTCACAATTCAATACATTTCTATGGGAGCCTCATTCTGGTCTTATTCTGGCCTCATAGGCATGTATTAAGTGCTTGTGATGTAATTTCTGACTTACAGCCAGTCAGAAATCACAGGCACAAGATGGCGCTGTGGGACCAGAGGTGAAGACGCTGGAAGGTGAGTATATGACTGGTGGCAGGGGGGCTTATATTTAAAGCACCATTCCAGCTCTGAGAAAAAAAAAACGCTGTAGAGGTGCTTTAAGAGCAAGTCAATTATGATGGAGTTTAGAAATAGTTAAGTTATCCATCCTGAAAAAATTAGCACAAAGGATGTTGATGTGGAATTAATGTATTTTCGAGACAAGAACATTAGCATTAATTCCTTGTGAGGAGTAAATGAAATGTCACTGTGTTCATGCTACAGGGACAAAATGACACTGGAATTAGTAGTCGTGACAGCGCTCTGGAATTTCTGCAGCCGTCTATCTCGCAACTACGTGCAGGGGATTACTGCAGATTGACTTGCATTATGACAGTGGAATGGTTGATGAGTTAAAATGGCGTGTCACGTTACAGAACAGAGTTAGAGATCACCGTAACAGGTTGAAGTGATCTCCTTTCAGCAAAACGGATACTGTCTTTCAGCCCTTCTAGCAATTCCCTTTACATGGGCGAAATATAGCAGGCGCAAAGTGGATGAGATTTTAGTTAACCTCATCCAGATACTGCAGAAAGGCTCAAAGCAGACATTGTTTTGGTGCAGATTGTTTTACCCCTTCATGCCCCATGATGGCAATTCTTACATTTTCAGTACTTGCAGTTCTTAGTTCAGTGCAAACCCAGCCATGGTACTGTACTCTTCCAGTGAGCAGCTTGGGCAGCCCTCAGATAGTCCAGGCACACTCCACTGAGACACCTTTTATAAGCCTTTCTCTGCTGCCCTGCTCTCTGCGCTGATTTTCTCTCCTTCCTTTCCTTGCGCCTTCGTGCTACAAATCCCTAGGCAAGCGACTGCAGCCCTGCGGAGTGACAGCCAGCATGTCCTCTTGACCCTCTATAGTCACTGTGCCTAGGAGTGTACACGGTGTTGGCCACTGCACTTGCAGTACAGTAGCCTCCGGTTTCACACCAGATTGGGGCCGGTCCCCTCATGCAGCTAGCTCTTCTACCACAACCTGGAAGTCGGCTGTAGATTCGGGGTTCTCTCTGGCCACCTACCCACTGGTACCACTCCGCACCAGCTCCAGCATCCACTAGAACTCCATCTTGCTGCTCCTTCTTCCTAATTTTAACCTTGACGGTGTTCCCACCCCCTCAACCTACTCCTTCCTCCAGCCAACAGATGGGGTCTGCTCTAGGTGAGTTTCTTCCACTCATCATCACCTGGCCTGGAGCTTGGAATGGCGTTGGGTGTAAGATGAGTGCCTCAGTTTAATGGCCTGTCTTAGCTAAGAGCAATGGCACCACACTTGTAGAGTAGGTGCAATACGACTGTGGTGACGAAGATGCAGAGGCCTAGAAAATGAGAATGCGCATAGGGTCTTAACCCACTTAGGAGACAAATCACATATAGCATAAAAACTGCTTACCTGGTTCGGTTGTGAAGCCCACAACCAGCTTGATCGCTCAAAGCAGCAGCTGCTGCAAGGACCACACTTCCACAACGTGGGAATGAAACTCTATCCGGGACCAAGTGCCTCCAGGTCCGCGCTGCTGCCTCAAAGGAATATCAAAGACACCGGAATGCTTTGAGTTAAGTAATTTTCTGCTTTATTTTCCGATGCGTTTCGGAGCTCAAAACCCAGCTTCTTCCTCAGGGAATGACCATTGAGGAAGGAGCTGGGTTTTGAGCTCCGAAACGCGTCGGAAAATAAAGCAGAAAATTACTTTACTCAAAACATTCCGGTGTCTTTGATATTCCTTTGAGGCAGCAGCGCGGACCTGGAGGCACTTGGTCCCGGATAGAAGATACAGAGGCGTCACACACACCCAGCTTTCTGACACTGAACACTACATTGTGGCCCAAAATTGTTTTCATGATCTTCAGATTTGATGATGTCTTGCACACAGTAAAGGCCCCATCCAGTGCCAGAGGTAGCAAAACAACCCAGAACATCTTTGAGCCTCCAGCATATTTCACTGTAGGTCCTGTGTTCTTTTCTTTGTAGGCCTCACTCCTTTTTTGGTAAACAGTAGAATGATGCTTTACCAAAAAGTTCTATCTTGGTCTCATCTGTGCACAAGATGCTTTCCCAGAAGAATTTTGGCTCACTTACATACTTTTTGGCAAACTGCAGTCCAGCTTTTTTTCTGTCTCTGTGTCAGCAGTGGGATCCTCATGGGTCTCCTCCAAAGTGTTTCACTTCATTCAAATGTGGATGAACGTTTTAATGCTGACACTGACGCTCCTGAGTCTACAGGACGGCTTAAATTTCTTTGGAACTTGATTCTTGTGGCTTATCCACCATCTGAAATATTCTGTGTTGAAACTTTTCATTAATTTTTTTTCTGCCGTTTAAACTTCTTGATTATATTGCACACCTTGAACAAAGGAACATCAATATCTCTGGAGCTGGACTTGCAACCTTGAGAATATTGATATTGTTTCAACAAGTTTGGTTCTCAAGTCCTCAGTCAGTTTTCTTCTCTTTCTGTTCTCCATGCTTAGTGTGACACACACAGACACGCAATGCAAAAATTGAGTCAACTTCTCCCCTTTTTTACCTGGTTTCAGGTGTGATTTTCATATTGCCCACACCTGTTACTTGTCACAGGTGAGTGTGAATGAGCATCACACAACTGAAACAAAGTTGTTACTCACAATTGTGGAAAGGGTCCAATAATTTTATCCGGCCCATTTTGGGTGTTTTGTGTGAATTATGTCCAACTTCACTTTTTTTATCGTTTTTTTTTTTTGCATTGTTCCAATACACACAAAGGAAATAAACATGTGTATGACAAAGCGTGTAATTGCAACAGTTTTCTGGGAGAAATACTTAATTTTCTGGAAAAATGTCAAGGGTGCCAACACTTTCAGCCATGACTGTATATACAACTGTAGCTGCAGTGAATCAGAGTGTTTAAGTATTTGCTGCAAGTGTTTCCTAGCAGAGGGCACAGACACAGATCAGTCATTAGTAAAGTATTGGACTCCCCTCGCCAACCAAATACACAGACGTTGGGGGCGATCTCTGCGGACTTTCACCTATTTTGCTCATTAGCCAGAATGCTGCAGATGCTGTTTGTATTCTGCGACAGGCAGCCTCCTGCATTTCAAGGGTCGTGTGACATCTGCACTGAACGCAATATGATTACTAGACCTTAATGGCGTGTCTTTTAATAAAGCCGCTCTGTAAATAAAGATTATAGGGCAGCCTGTTTTCTTGGGGCGAGCTGCAACAGATTATTATTCCTGTACATCAAAGCGAGCAGCAAATTTCTCTAATTACAGCCTGGGTGTTCCAAATTACAATGTAGAAGTGAGGATGCGCGCTGCATACAGAGTGCTCTGCACTGCTCCCAGCCCAAAGCCAGCCTCTGCCCATCTCTGTTATCTGAATGCTGGCATCTCCACCAGGTCTGGAAGGCAATTGCTGGTGCCCATGACTACTGCAGAATATGGCTTGCTCCAAAAAATGACAAATTAATAATTTTTGCGATATTTTTCATTTCTTTTACTTTCAAAGATTCTATCGCCAAGGTTAATGATAACAGTGATACATACTGAAAGTGTGCAATTTGAAAGAACAGCAGATTTCCTACTTCTGAGCTGACATTGCTCAATTGATTGAATACTTGTTTTAGCCTTGATTGTCTTAAATGGGAAAAGTAGTGTTGTGACTAAAGTGTTCTCATCTTGCTGTCCTTTCTGTGCTGTATACTGTATTTGTTACATTACTGCATATAGTTTGAAGTACTCATAACTAACACTGGGTGTCACTGTTGCATAAGTTAGAATTGATTGCAGCAGAAGGGTGTGGCTGAGGCCGCATGGTGGGTTAGAAGAGCCTGCTGTACATGAGCAACCTGAATAATCTCACTGACAGACTGCATAGTATAGAGTTATAGATCCCCAAGGAGAAAGCATTATAGGGGTGGTCCAATATATATCCATAAGTCTGTAGTCACTCTATGTGACTGCAGACTTGTGAATCCTTACATGGAATGGTGGTCACATGGCTGCGAGTATGCGATATGTGTACTCTCGGCCAGAATCTGACTATAGGGGTGCCACCTCACTCAATGTAAGTGTATTGCTTTGCCTTAGTGTCTGCCTCCTGTAGGTATATATGCCCAAAAAGGGTGCATTACAGAGCACACAGTGACCCTGTCTGCACCATTATAGTCAATGGCCCCGTCGGCACATATTTGGCACCCCTGAGGGTCCAGTCGCCACAGAGGTACTACACCTTAGCCAGAGGTGTGGTACCTCCAACCCCAAGTAAGGAGAGGACACTACCCGGTACCCAGAAACATTGCATGCACCACTAGGCACTCCAAATCAGAAGGGTGGGAGGACTGATCAAACCCCCATTAATGGCTGGAGATGGGACTAGGATAGGGTGATGGGTGCAACTGTAGGAAGAGGAGCCACTTAGATGGAGTGACAGGAAGAGGAAGAGAGTTTAGAGGGGAACATCAGGAAGTGAGAAGAGAGTTAGTTAGTGAGTGAGAGGAGAAGAAGGAGGAAGGAGCAGGAGAGTTGAGTTCCAGTGAGGGAACTAGAAAGGACTGCGAACCTGGGGACTGGAGCCGGAGGAGCTCATTCTGGGAAAGGAGCCAGGCAGGAGCTTCAGAGAAAGAAGGGGTCCCAGAGGCACGGGAAGTGAGAGATCCACCCACGGGGCTCGCATCCATTGTTGGTCCCAGGGGAGTGGAGAGACCAGGGCTGCAGAGGGTCACCGGGCCCAGACTAGTGGAGAAGACTTGAGGCCTCAGCTAGCCAACCGGAGGCTGCTTCATCTCCAGGAGCAACAGCCAAATCCACATAATTTGCTGCAAAGGAGACCAGGTAGGGCCAAAGGGGACAGAGCGAGAACGTCACCCAGTAGGGTCCGTGGCCACTGGCGCAGGACACTGAGCGTGAGGTGCACGGCAGGAAGGAGAGAGCCAGTACTAGTGAGATGACCCGGAAAAGATGCACAGAATGGGGTGTCAGCTAAATGTTTTCCAATCTACCTGAGAATGACTGGATCCTTTGTTCATAGGACACATCACCCGGCTGGATGTGGCTGCTAAAGAACTGTGAGTAATGAGTCAAACTGCACCAGCTGTGTCCTCCAATTATTCCGGCATCCCCCCAGCCCTGCACTATAACGTCACCACCATATGTGCATTGCCTTTCACACCTGCCCCGGGGTACTGCTCCAACTACGGGGAGTAACAATAACCGGCTACATCATCATGTGTCCCTGGAGGTCTGGACTGCAGCGTCAGTCATCCCTGGCCGAGCACCGTAGGTGGCGTCATGACAACAATCTCCAAAATCCCTATTACCCAAACTTTTATTGATATCGCCAGGGTCACGGAGCTGGGTCTCGACCCCTGTGACCCTCCCAGCAGAACTGTAGCCCGGTTCCAAGTATCCCACGGCCCTGGGGGGCGTGTCACATACATCTGAATACCGTTTTGCAGGACGCTTGGATGTATGCTCCGATGGGGAAGACAGCAATGTCGTATAACACGCTCACCAGGGCCACAGGGCATCGCCATAGACCTAATGCTACAACTTTCAGGACCAAGGACAGGGGCTCATACTGTACGTACATTACGTGCAGTATCTCCTCTACTGTCAGGAGCCGCCGCATTCATTCATAAAATTCACAAAGCCGACAATAGCCGGCATTACTATACTGATTACATTAACCCCTCTCATGCCCACCTGAGTGGACAGCATGTCTCTTGGTGGGGTGGGCACCCCCTAGAGACATGTTACCCACAGCTATTATTAACATTTAACCCTTTATTCATCCCTGCAGCAGCAGGGATGAACAAAGCATACGGCTGCCGCAGGCATTCACATGTGCCTTGCGGCAGCCGCATGGGCTCCTATAGGAGCCCATTATAGCAATCTGCCTCTGGTCTCTTAACCGCTGCGAAATCTGCAGCCTGCATGATTTTTAGCGCAGGCTGCAGATCCGCAAGCGGTAACCGGATTGCATGTAGTGCAATCTGGTTACTATAATGGTCTCCTATGGGGAGCAGTTTCTGGTCCGGTTTTGAGCTTTTTGACAGCTCAAAACCGGATCAGGATTTCAAAATTGTGCCGCAAGTGTGACCCCAGCCTATCTCAGGAATAGAGTCCACCATTAAAGTGGTCATGTAGGTGACTTTACTGGTTGCCATTCTACGAGTCCAGCTGCTAGATAGACATGTATGCTATTTGGAAGGTTAGGAGGCCACTTCATACCTATATTCTCTGTAGATTTTCTACCATGATTGTGAGGCACCCCTGCGAGGGATTGCCACAGGACCCACCGGTGCAAAGAGGGATTTACACCTTGGCACACACAGCACACAACACCTTCTACCCCAGATCTGGAGGGGAGCCCAACTGGCTGTCCTTAAGCCAGATCCCCTATAAAGATCCAGGCCTGAGGGAAGGAGTCAGTTAGTTCCAGTCAGTCTGCACTCAGCAGTGAAGAGAGCAGTTAGTGAAGGAGCTGGTTGCTGGGACCAAGCCAGGCCCAGAACCAGGAAACATGAGCCCTAGGGAAAGGGACGGAGGCCAGTGGGAAAACTGAGAGGTAGGAAGAAAGAAGAAGGGAACGTACCTGTTATCCCTTTAGCTACCCGGACACCGGAGTCCGAAGCTACTATTCATCTATAGTGTAGCAGCCAAAGCCCGGACAGACCAGGAGGATCTTTTCCCCCTGAAGTAAAGAATAGAAGACTCTAAACCAGACCAAGCATAGGACCAGGGACCTAAGCAGAGAATAGGGATCCTACAGAAACTGAGAGGGAGAAACAGCGGCAGGTTCAGCTCTAGGCAGAACTTACCCCAATCACAGCACACACTAGCAGAGGAGGCCTCACAACTCTCCAAGGTGAACGTCCCAAGCTGTACCGGAACCTGGTTACCCTTTTGGACCGTACCTGTTACCGGACATCAGTAAAAAGGTACCGAAACAAAGACAATTGTGTGTGTGTGCCTGATTCCGCCGCCTGCAGCGTTCACAGCAGAACCGCTACTACTACTCCCCACATCCATCCCGCTGCCCTGAGGTAAAGCTCCACCTGTGGAGAGCTGTACTGCCAAAGCTGCATTTCCATCACCTCAGTGGCCGGCCGCAGCGCTGATAACCCTAGTACCAGGTGCCACAGGTGGATTCCCCATCATCATCACCCCCATCCCCGCCACCGTCCAGGGCATGGAACCAGGAACTGACCAGCTGTGATCCCCCACCGAAGTAACCCCCTGTCCCGATATCCAAGTAGCCTCAACCCTGTAGACTGGATCAATTGTGTCCCAGGTGGACATACCTTTGAAGAGATAGTCTGGCTATGCTTACTTCCACATCTGATTGTGACATTCAGGTCTACTGATATATGAGCTCAGTCATGAAGTATCATGATTCAGCATTTCATAAGAAAATGAAAAAGCGGCACTCACCAGGCTGGGTAGGCAATCACTTTATCTTCGGTCCAGAGTGAACATAGTGCAGGGAGGGGAAGTAGAGGCGGTGGACGACGGCAGCTGTTTCTGACCGGGCTGAGCACTTCAATGGATCCAAGCACTCAGCCTACTACGAAACAGCAGCCGTCGTCCACCACCTCCACTCCACCTCCCTACACCATGTTCACTCTGGACCGCAAATAAAGTGATTACCTGCACAGCCTGATGAAGTTTGGAGCTATATTGAATTGTGCAACTCAAGTACCTCATTGTTCCTGGTCTGTTAACCCTTGGAGGTAATCAGTGGTCAGTGGGCCAGGTAGTGGTGCCCGGTTTCTCCTTATTTACTGACAGTATCATGATTCACCAGCCCTCTAAGCTTCTAACATGGAAGTGAGTGGAGCCAGAATTCCCCTTTAAACATTTATCCAGCCAATTTTCATAATAGAGAACTTAGCGATCACTTAGTCGCTTTGTCTTTATTAATACTTTCCATTGATGGTGGAGCTGGTATTGTTCATCCTCAATCGATGAACAATGTTGTTCCTTGCAGGACGTACCGGGAGTTGTATTGGTTTAGGCCATAATATATCTGGATTTATTGAGTGACCCATTAGACTGCAGGAGCGTCAGGGTATTGTTATTACTCCCCGCATTATCCATCCCGGGGAATTTTCCTTGGCGATCATCCAGACCCCTCAATCTCATTTGTGTGTGACTAAGAGACTCTTTACGGTGCGTCTGTAGGAGGAGAGGCTGTATTTCAATGGTATTTAATTGCTCAGGACTGGGAGATAAAGATGAGGGTTTTCACTGTTTTTTTTCAATCTTGTTTTTCAGATTTCAGATGAGTGTTTGATTCATTGCCATCTAATCAGCATATTTGTACATTCATTCAATTTTCATAACCGCCTGGCCTCACTGCGCCTCTTAATTAGCCAAACAAAGCTATTAAATCCTTACTTACATGATTGCAGATAAATGCTGTCCCAGTGTGTGATGCAAAGGAAATATCCCTGGTAGATAAAAAGAACCTGGGAGCAAACAACGCTCCCCCCCAATTCATTCCTGGGTGTCCAATCATTGCTCACATTACTGGAACGGTGGAGATATATTTCATGGTACCAATGAGATTTTAAATAACACCTTCGAGCCAGTCAAAGTGTCTAGTTTTTACTGCTATTATACTTCTAGTGCCCTCCTTCCCCCCCAGTATTCCGGCTTTAGTTTTTTTTTAATTCTTTATATTCAGTTCTTTCTAGGCCTTTGGGGGTGTGGCTCACAAGATTCCTCATGGGTGTGGCTTTACACAGCTATGCATAATTAGCCTGAGATATACAGAAATTGCCACCTTCACTATGTATTAATGTCCCCCATCCTGTTAAAAAAGTCTGTCATCATCCTGGTATATATGTTTCCCATCCAGGTATAAATAGTCCTCATCCTGGGCCCATCCTGTCATATATGTTTGTAATGTAGTTAGGGTTTGGGGTTCAGTGCCCCATCCTGATATATATGTCCCCCATCCTGGTGTATGGGGATATCCTGATATAAATATATACTGTATATATCCCCAATCCAGGTATATATCCCCCATCATGGTGTATATGGGGGCATCCTGGCAAACATGTCCCCCATTCTGGTATACATGTTCCCTATCCTGGTATATAAGGTCCTCATCCTGGTATAGAAGTCTCCATCCTGGTATATATGGTGTCCTCCTGGTTTATATGTCTCCATCCTGGTATATGTCCTCATCCTGGTATATATGTCTCCATCATGGTATATATGTTCCCCATACTGGTATATATGTTCCCCATCCTGGAATACATGGGCCCCATCCTGGTATATATGGGGGCAACCTGGTATATATGTCCTTCATCCTGGTATATATGAGCCTATCCTGGTATATATGTCCACATCTTGGTATATATGTCCCCATCCTGGTATGTATATTCCTCCTCCTGGTATATATCTCCATCCTGATATATATCCCCCCATCCTGGTATATATGGTGTCCACCTGGTATATATGTCTCCATCCTGGTATATATGTGCTCATCCTAGTATATATGTCTCCACCATGGTAAATATATTCCCTATCCTGGTATATATGTCCCCATCCTAGCATACATGGTCCCCTTCCTGTTATATATTGGGGCATCCTGGTATATATTGTCCCCCATCCTGGTATACATGTCCCCATCCTGGTATATATGGTCCTGCTCCTGGTATATATTTCTCCATCCTGGTATATATGAGCCTATCCTGGTATATATGTCCACATCTTGGTATATATGTCCCCATCCTGGTATGTATATTCCTCCTCCTGGTATATATCTCCATCCTGATATATATCCCCCATCCTGGTATATATGGTGTCCACCTGGTATATATGTCTCCATCCTGGTATATATGTGCTCATCCTAGTATATATGTCTCCACCATGGTATATATATTCCCTATCCTGGTATATATGTCCCCATCCTAGTATACATGGTCCCCATCCTGTTATATATTGGGGCATCCTGGTATATATTGTCCCCCATCCTGGTATACATGTCCCCATCCTGGTATATATGGTCCTACTCCTGGTATATATTTCTCCATCCTGGTATATACACTGTTATCATCCTGGTAATTATGGTCCTTCTCCTAGTATATATGTCCCCATCATAGTATACATATTCCCATTCTGGTATATATGATCCTCCATCCTGGTATATATGTCCCCCTTCCTACAATATATGCTCCTTTTCCTGATATATATGGTTCTCCTCCTGGTTTAATTTTCTGACATAATAACCTTTAGGTTTTTATTGGCTGTAAGTCATAATCATCAACATTAACAGAAATAAACACTTGAAATAGATCACTCTGTGTGTAATGACTCTATATAATATATGTCTTTCACTTTTTATATTGAATTAATGAAAAAAGAAAACTTTTTGATGATATTCTAATTCATTGAGATGCATCTGTATCTCCTGCTGACATCACGTATCCTGCTGACATCAGCATGCAGGTGATGACACAACGCACTGTGACATCACATTCCAAACAGTTCCATAAGCAATTGCTGAGGCTTTTGAGCTTCAGTTGTAGCTGACTTTCACTACGATATATTGTGGATTGCATTTTTCGGTATTTTCATATACTATTTTGCATTTTGCGTAATTGCCCTGTTGTGGTCATCTGACAACATGGGCCAGAGAGAGAAAAGAAAGAGAAAAACAGCAGGTCTGAGAAGAAAATCGACTGCCCCAGATGGAGAAGACATTGTCCATAACCAAGAGCTTCCACCAAAGGTTATGAAGATGGATTATATGAAATCTGGACAGGCCAGTCAAATTAGCATTCTCCCCATGCCAAATGATGGAAGACAGAAGAAAATAAAAATCCTGATTTTCCTAATACATAATTGGACAGAACAAACAGTATACAGGTCTGAGAAGACAACCGACAACCCCAGATGGAGAAGACATTGTCAATAACCATGAGATTCCACCAAAGGTTATGAAGATGGATTCTGTGAAATCTGGACAGGTCAGTCAAGTTCTTCTCCCTGCCAATGATGGAACACTAAAAAATTCATTTTTACAAACTAACAGAACAAACAGTATACAGGTCTGAGAAGACAACCGACAACCCAGATGGAGAAGACATTGTCAAAACCATGAGATTCCACCAAAGGTTATGAAGATGGATTCTGTGAAATCTGGACAGGTCGGTCAAGTTCTTCTCCCTGCCAATGATAAACACTAAAAAATTCCTTTTTACAAACTATACAGAACAAATGGCGCAGACTTTCATTAAACATCAGAAATGGAGCCAACTCCAAGAAATCTGAACACGTTGGTCAAGTACATCTCCCTATTAATGATGGGACAGAGAAAATATCATTGTTACAAACAGTTCAGAACAAATGGCGCAGACTTTCTTTAAACATCAGAAATGGAGCCAACAACATCATGGAAAGACTGAACGTAAAAAAGAGACAAACAACAACTGTGGGTCCAACCAGGACTAATAACACAAGACGCAATGAAATTGCAGAAGAGAAACAACTGGGAAAAAAAGGAAACAACGAGAAGATTCAGCCACCATTCAAGATGAATGTAGAGACCCCAGAAGAAAACAAATAAAGGCCACCGTCCCTCTCATTAAGATGAATGTAGGGACCCCAGACTCAAACAAATAAAGGCCACTGTCCCTCTCATTGAAGATGAATGTAGGGACCCCAGACTCAAACAAATAAAGGCCACTGTCCCTCTCATTGAAGATGAATGTAGGGACCCCAGACTCAAACAAATAAAGGCCACTGTCCCTCTCATTAAGATGAATGTAGGGACCCCAGACTCAAACAAATAAAGGCCACTGTCCCTCTCATTAAAGATGACATGTAGGGACCCCGGGTAACGCAAAAAATATAAAGACAACCGTGCCCTCACTGTAGATACATTTACCTTCCATAGTATCCTTGGAGAAGGCAGTTATGCCAAGGTCATACTGGCCACTGATAAAATACGTAAAGAAAGTGTGGCCCTCAAAGTAATAAAGAAGAAACGTATAATATGCTACAGCCAATCCCTTGTGGAACACACGGTCCTGCAGCTTAGCCACAAGAGCAGATTCCTAACACAAGCCTATGCGGCATTTCATACTGAAAACTACGCATACTTTGTCACCGAGCTGGCCAGCGGAGGGGATCTGCATGACTACATCTATGATACCACACCCCGATGAACCAAATAACATTTATAGCAGCAGAAATCGTTTGTGGCATACAGTTTTGCACAGTAACGGCATAATTCACCGGGACTTAAAACCGATAACATTCTGCTGACTGGAGATGGCCACGTAAGAATTACAGACTTGGTCTATCTATATGTGAATTTGATGAGAGATATAGGGCCAGAAGTTTCAAGGGAACACCTGGATATGGCCCTCCAGAAATGATAAGGGGAGACTTTTATGGTGCAGGTGTAGACTGGTTCGCCTTCGGAGTCATATTATACAACATGATTTTCCAAGATGATCCATTTCCAGGAGACACCACGGAAGAGATTAGGAGCAATGTCATGATCCATGAGCCATCATATAACAATTCTACTCCCCATGCTGCTATTGACATCATATCCAGACTCCTCTGCAAAGACCCTTCTGTCCGGCTAGGGGTAAATGGAGACATAAGAAATCATCCTTTCTTTTCAAACATCAATTGGACAGACATAGAAACTGGAAAAGCGCCATCACCAGTAATAATAGAAAGCAACATGAATGTCAGAATGAGCCAGCAGATCCTGCACCCTGCAGTGAAGACCTGAAAAAGCCAATTCCTGCTCAATACCAAAGGATATTTACCAGTTTTCCATTTGTGGGTCCAGCATGGAGCACAACTTACCATTAAGCTCATACTATTTGCTGAGCTCAGACCACCAAGCTCAGGTCCGCTGTGTCACTGTTCTGTTGAGCTCGCACTACCCTACTCTGGTCCACTCCTGTAGGGCCTATGTCATCCAGCTCAGCTCCGGTCCACTCCTGCTGTGTCTGCAACAACTTGCTTTGGTCCTATACAGCCAGTATCCAATGTACGGTATCTGACAACCTATGACTGATGATTGGAGCCATGTCCATTGTTCGGAACCTGATGACCACCTGCGCCCTGCTATGTCCGGAGCCTGATAACTGCTGCCTATGCTGAAGCCAGTCAATGTCCGAAGCCTGATAATGCTGCTGAGCGTCCAATGTCCGGAGTCTGATCAATGTTGCCTGAAGCCATGTCTGATATCCGATGACTGCTGCATGGAACCATGGGGTCATCTAAACAGCTTTTGAGACAGACAACACTAGCTACCACTAGGAGAGGTACATATCTATGCTTCTTTGTATGCAATGTTCGAATGTCACTAAAGGTGAATTCTTCTTTCACCCACATACCGGTAGAAGATTTGGGATACAAGGATTCTATACTTGTGATCCCAGTTACGTGGTGTACTTAATCAAGTGCCCGTGCTGTCTTAGGTATGTTGGGGAAACTACCCAGCATATCCGAGATCGCATCAGCAAGCATAAATTGACGATATGATGTAAGAATACGCTTTTCCCTGTCCCAGCTCATTTTATAGCGAAGGGACATAAGTCATTTGAAGGATCAGATTGTTCAAGAAGGGCTGGCAACAGGCTAAAGCTTCTCAGTGTGAGTCTTATTGAATACACCCCTGCAGACCCTTGAACTTAATGGTTTAAACAGGGAGTACGAGACATTGTACTAAAAATGTACACATACGTGCCATGCTCGCATTTGTTACTTCATTTATTTCCATTGCTATCCTGTCTTTTGCCAGTTGCCTAATCTTCTTATGTCACATTGTATAAGATGTCTTATTTGCATATGCTATACTGGAAATATTCTATTTCCTTATAAGAGCCATTATGAGTTGTGTAAGATACACCAACATACAATTTCTAACACTCTCTCCTCTTCTCTTTTGCAGAGACTATATGAATCCTAGAACAGGGTCACCTCCTGCACTTCCAGCCGGCATTTCACTCTCCATCACCAGCTTCACAGCGCTTCTAGGCGCTTGCGCTTCACATATGTATTCCACCGCACCTCTGGACTCTAATGCGCATGCGCGCACATCACCCAAGTGATCACTGACTTCCGGAAGTCACTTGACGACCAGCACCGGTTCCAGTCTTTAGATCTAAATACCGACAAAACTCTCTAGAAGTCCTGCCCCACTGCACACCACGCCGCTGCTACTACAGGTAATTATTACACAGGGCTTAGGCCTTATTCCCCAGCACAATGAGTATGCATTACAACCTGTCTTTTGGCACTTACAGCACCTTTAACCCTGCAAAGTCTCATCCGAACAGGCTCTGTTTCACCAGGGGTAGCATGACCTAGGCAATCTCCGTTAGGAAGTATGATCTTCAACATAAGTTTAGACACATCAGAGTGTCCCTTAGTCTTGTTAGGTGCTTTAACCCTGGTCCTATAACTTTACAGATTGGGACCTATTTAAGTGAGATAGCCACAATACATCTTAAGCTATGTCAGGCTTCATATCAGTCATATACTATATGATAACAGCCACAGTGAGGCTCATTGCTTTCCTTTTTTTACTCATAGATTCAGAAGGCCTGTCACATATGACAGATATATATTTTATGACCCCATGCATGAAACATAATTGTCCACCAGGTAAAGCTGATTTACAATTTTTCTTTTTCTTATCTTAATCAAATCTTTAATTTTTATGAATTATACCTTACTGATATACCATACGTTTGGTATATCACACCCCCTGGAACTGTCTAATAGGCATATTTATCTTGCAGAGCGCCGTTCACATCTCCATATAGGAGAACTCATTTGATTCTTTCAAAACGTCTAAGTGACCAGGTATCATAACTTTATGTTCTTGTCGCTGAGACGTTTTCTTATTATTTTCATGATGGTGTATCCTATACTGTGTGTTACTTCACACGTGCAACTATCATGCACTTATGTTGTTGTTTTTTGTATACAGAGATAAATTGCCTTGATGAAGACTCAATTGTAGAGTCGAAACGTTGGGAACTGTTTACTGTATCCTCTTGGCAAAATAGAGATTTTTTGCTTTATCATAACATCTGTTCATATTTCCTCCTGAAATAGATCCTCCTGATATTCCAGTGCCAGAAGACCCTGGACTGCGCCAACCCGTGATGACCTCCTACCATGCCACTGCCTGACATCAGCCAACCCGTGATGACCTCCTACCATGCCATTGCCTTACATCAGCCAACCCATGATGACCTCCTGTCATGCCACTGCCTGACATCAGCCAACCTGTGATGGCCTCCTGCCATGCCACTGCCTGACATCAGCCAACCCGTGATGACCTCCTGCTATGCCATTGCCTGACATCAGCCAACCCGTGATGACCTCATTCCATGCCACTGCCTGACATCAGCCAACCTGTGATGACCTCCTGCCATGCCATTGCCTGACATCAGCCAACCCGTGATGACCTCCTGCCATGCCATTGCCTGACATCAGCCAACCTGTGATGTTCCCCAAGCCTGGTGTGCAGAATTGACAGCCTGACATAATGTCCTGTTACCTTTTTACTGCACCTTGTCTTTAATAAACGTTATGTTCTTTATTCCTGAAGTTGTGCAGTGTCTTCAAGTCCTGACTCTTATCTTACACAGCTGCCACAGCCTCCGGTCACTGTCCTTCTGTCACAATGGTCTCTCTTACTTTGGAGACTCGTGACAGTTTTGGGACTTCTGTCTCATTCCTGTATTGAGACTTCATATTAAACGTATTTCTTTTGTTTGGCTGTTTAGGAGTTAATGTCAGTTTCTTTTTCTTTTGCTAGCAAGATAACTAGTTATTTGTCCAGGCGTGGCTACTTTTTGATTATTCACATCCTCTTTATATGGTCACATGATTCCAGCATCCTTTGCTTGTGATTGAGCTTCATTCCTGGCCTGGCTACCTGAGGAGATGGAGCTATTCTGGAGAGCTGACTACTGCCAAGCCTTCTGCTGCCAAGGAAGATGGCAGCAGGTGTAAAGTTGATTGTTCTTTCCCTGTCTGTCTTTCCTTCCCCTCTTGTAGATTTAAGTACACTATTGATCCTGTATCGGTCGCCAGGGCCGGGGTACTTGGAATCAGTCTGATGGGAGTCACAGTGGCAACCCCAGAAGCAATGGCTCTGACCAAGAATGTTAAAGGAGTAGAATTATGGAAAATAAAGTTTATCGTGACACCATCTGAGGTGTCTGGTTAGATTGGACCTGCACTGCTTGTGGTGATCCCGCAGGGGATAGATGTTGTGGCAGCTTGATGGACCATTCCCCTCAGATGGAGCGAGCACCTGGAGTATAGTAAAGGTGGTGATGTGAATGATGGTAGCAGTAGTTGCAGATGCAGGAATGCACAGGAAAAAGTGGACAGACACAGGAGTTGCAGTTCTTACTGGTCACCTTTACTTCCAGCTTAGTGCAGAGACAACCCAGCCAGGGTACTGTATTCTCCAAGGATGCAGCTTGGCCAGCTCACAAGTAGTCTGGGTCCACCTTGCTGAGACACGAATATAAGCCTTTACTTGCTGCCCTTTTCTGTCTGACACTTTACAACTCCTTTCCTTCCTTGTGGTTACAAGTCCCAAAGCAGGTGACTGTGGGCCCTTCTGAGCAACTGCCTTGCAAGTCCTCTTGGCCCTTTGTAGTCCCTTAGCCTGGGAGAGTCCATGATCCTTCACCTATTCGATAGGAGCAGTACCACTGTGGTTGACCGAACCACAGGGGCGCCACACTCCCGCTGGCCGTTTCCCTATTGAGGGCTAACATCAGGGCAAGCAAGGGACTAGGTATCCTGTGCGGCAATGTGATGAAAAAACCTGTATAGGGACGCTAGGGAGATCAGGGCACAGCCACAGGTGAGTGCAGGAGGTCACTTTCTTCCCCTTCCCGCTTTATTTGTCTCCCCCAGTATCTCCCCGTCTATTTGGTGTAGTGCACCAGACACCGTTGCGCCTTGCGTCTCTGTCACATGCTTTTTCCGGATACATCCTGCGTCCAGCATGACACCTTCCCTAGTGCAGGTAGGCCCAGGTCCCCCTGTGGTCCAGTGGGTCCACATACTAGTGCCACCTTGGACGCACGCCCCACTTCGTCATTGGCCTAGCAGCGTGGGAGTGAAGGCAAGCCCACTGTGACAATACCTACCATCATACCATCTAATCCTTTTCTTTCAAAACACAAACTATCAACTACAATACATTTATTTCTATACCATTAGATACTAATACTTCAAATTACCAGCATCATCAAGTTTAATATCATCAGTAAGAAGCTTGGCTTGCCTACCAATTTGAAGAACATTTCTCCATACAGAGGCGTACTACCACTGTTGACAGACCACGCACCCAGTACTGTGCTGAGATGTGCGGAGCTGCAGGACACTTGCACAGAGACCGAAGCAGCGGGGACCCAAGAAAGCTAAATACCTATATATTTAATTTTTTAAGCAGTGAGTACATGGTGACCTAAGAACTATGGAGGGCATTAAATGATCTTGGGCACTATGGGGCTTGCCATTACAGCTCGGTAACCGGGACCCTCACAACACCCATTTACATACACCCTAGAGTAGGGGACCGTGGGTGAACCCGCTGTAGGGAAGACCCAGTCCCGTGGGAAGAGTCACGAGGGTAGAGAAGTGTGTGGGTTGGAGGACAGTTAGTTAAAGAGTGAGAGAGAGACATCGACGAAGGAGGAGGTCATCGTGAGAGAGAAGGGACCCTAGGGGCACCAGGAGTTGTGGTATGCCTGAATCTGAACCCGGTGATACCGACCACAGGGGTCTGATCCTGGACAGAGATCCGGCTCTGGATACAGTGTGGGTGTTCACCACCGAGCCATTAAACTGGAGGTCTAAGGCTTCTGCAGGACGTCGCAGCCAAAGACCTGGCGTACACCTCGAACAGGCATACCGAACTAAGGTCAGTGGGACCTAAAGGGGAGTCCCCCACCGGAGAATCTGTGAGAGCTGGCTCGAGGCTCAGCAAGTGGAAGGCGCTGCACGGTAGTGAGAAGAAAGCGCAGTGAAGGGACCGGCAGGGAATGGCAGGCACACCACCGAGAGTCCTGAGTGAAGCATCCTGGTTCCCTAGTGACTACCCAGGCCAGGCATACACAAAAAGACTATGTTGTCTGTCAACCTTCCTTAAGAACTGCAAGTAAACCCGATCAGAGTTAAAGACCTGTGTGGCGTACTTTATTACCTCCACCTGACGAGCCATATACTGCTGCAGTGAAAGGACAAGTAACAAGGCCTGGTGTAAGCTGTAACTATTACCTTCTACAACTACCCCGGGAATCCCGCTCCACCTACGGGGAGCGTAACCATCTGGCTGCCCTACCATCGCCGTGGAGGTCTGACCTGCAGCGCCGGAACCATAGGTGGCGTCACGAAACATTTTTTTATTATTTTTTCCCCGACTTTTTAAGCGACCACCAGGGCCACGGGACTGGGCACAGGCCTTAGTGACATCCCCCGTGAATCGTTGCCCAAGACCGGGTACCCCTCGGCTCTGGGGTGGGTCAGCTTTCTGGCATCACAAACAGGATCCCGTGCCTGGTAAAACCGGGTGCTGTGTGCCTTGAACTCTGTTTTCAAAAAGACTTTATTGGTGAACTCCAAAATGGAGGAGTCAGAGACTTGACACAATGTGCACGTCCGGGGGGCGTGCCTTAGTCCCTCATCGTAGGACGGCCCTGCAAGAGGCGTGAAAATCCAGACCTGCCCGAGTTGCCAAGGAAAAACCAAGGGGGCGGGCCTGAGATTAAAGTGTTCCTGCCAGAAATTATAAATGGCGGCAGGAAGGGTGAGGCCAAAAGAATAAGGCAAAGCACGGGTGTGGTTGACGGGTCAGCAACAATGGCGGCAAGAAAACAGCAAAGCCCGGCCCGCGAGGTGGAGGAAGCAGGCAGTCCTGAAGTCACTGAGGAGTGTGCCGCTTCACTCCTGACCAGGGATGGTGATTCCGAGTTCTGTGAGGCCACCTTGAAAGACCTTAGGACCCAGTTGAACGAGACCCTGGATTTGGTCTTCCGGCGCTACAGCGCCGACACCTATTATGCTTTAGCCCAGCGTGGTGGCTGCATTATAATATATGGTGGACTATGTGAGTGCATTATAATGTATGGAGGACTATGGGAGCTGCATTATAGTATATGGAGGACTATGGGGGCTACATTATAATATATGGAGGACTATGGTGACTGCATTATAATATATGGAGGACTATGGTGACTGCATTATAATATATGGAGGCCTATGGGAGTGCATTATAATACCTGGTGGACTATGGGGGCTGCATTACAATATATGGAGGACTATGGCAGCTGCATTATAATTAGTGATGAGTGAACATACTCGTGACTATTCCTTACTCAAATGGTTACTAAGCTATTTGACCTGCTTGGTACTTGGCGAGTATTTAGCAACCTCATCTCGCAAGATTCGAGTGACCTGCTCAGCATGTTTAGTGCTGTGACCTGGGAGTCAGAAATGTATCCAGGCATCTTCCCCATGCTGTCCCCATTTCATTTGAGTGCTATATCCATCCATTTCAGTGATTTTCCTGCCTCTCAGCCCTCCTGGTAGTGTCTTCTGGATGCTGAGGTTTCCCTTGACTTCCACTAGACCCTATCAGAGCATCCGACCTTCTCGATTCAAGTACTAAGCACTTGAACATGTTAGTGTTCGCTCTTCATTACTGTTAATCTGTTAAACACCGCTTTGATAGCAGCATTTGCCGTGCCCTGGAGGGTGGGGACGTCATTCTATGTGCCCATGACATGATTGCGGTGTGTCAATGGGTTGCCATGATGGCCAGGTATCTGCTGAAGATCCCTGAGCCTGGTATCACAATACTTCTGTGAAAGCCATCCTGTGGCTGGTGCTCATAGGAGCCTTTGATTCTTGCTATACTCAGCAGTACTGCGGTATTGCTGTATATAGCACAAGTGATTAGATGATCGCAGGCTCCCTATTTTTTTTCACCATTTAAATTAAACAAAAACTATGCATGTCTGGTATTTCTGTAATCGTAGTGACTTGGAGAATCACATTGCCAGGTCAGTTTTACTGTAGAATGAACGCTGTAAATTAAAAAAAAAAACACCTACAACTATAGAATTTAATTTTTACAAAATGTTGCCACACTGGGATTTTTTTTCCCATTTTTAATATATCACATGATAGCAACATACATGGTGTAATTCTAAAGCACAACTCGCTTTCATACATCTATGTGGAAAAAATAATAAAATGTTCTAATCAAGAAAGATAAAAGCACGGCGCTCACCAGGTAGTTGCAGCAGCTCGGCTTTATTCAAACCGAGGGGGTTTTAAATAAGTGAGGGGAGAGGGGTATGGAGGCGGCAGACTACGGCACGCCGGTTCACGGGGTCTCCACTTCAACAGGTCCTCCCTCTATTAATACAAAATAATAAAAAGTTATGGCTCTTGGAATTAGAGGAGGAAAAAATGAAAAAATAGATATTGGCCTTGGCATGAGAAAAAAAGAGGCTAGCCGGTCCTGCCCCACAGTATAACATTGGTCTGAGAGCTATCTGATAAAACATTGGATAGCACTTGCCTGAGGCATACATTAGTGTGAACGAGCGCTTATACTGACCGAGGTCTGGGCAGCTTGAATCAGATGCCAGGTTCCCTCTAAGGGTATGTGCTCACGGTCCGGAGGTTGGACTCAGCTCCTCCGGACCTGAGTGAAGCCGCGGGTGGCCGCAGGGAGACCGCAGCCGCCCTGTACTCACAATGTGCGGCGGGTGCAGGGCGGCTTCTCCCTGCAGTCTCTCTGTGGCAGCCACTTCCGACTCCGCAGCATGAAATTAACATGCTGCGAAGGAGCAGACTCCCGGCAACCAGCACCGCAGCTCCAAACACGCTGCGGGCAGGTTAAGCATAGTGAGGATGGGATTTCTTGAAATCCCATCCACTATGCTTACACTGTACTACGCAGCGTTTTGGACGCAGCGTCAAGACGCTGAGTATACTGATCGTGTGCACGCACCCTTAAAGGTTTGTTCTGACGGATATTACATAGTGATTAGGAACATTTAAAAATAAAAGTCTCATATATAAAGGGATGTAGGAAGTGCAATAAATCTATGTAGTCAGCACAAATTGTTATCCAAATATACACTGATAATTAGTTAGTCCTAATTTCTATCATAACAGATAATAATAAAAGCATTTACCTTTAGTGTAAACGCCAGAGAATAAAGTGTGCGGTGCTCAGCCTCACTTCCCACCACCCCAACGCACGTTTCGCCCCGCTTCTTCAGCTGATTATACAGTTTCATATTGCATTTGTCATTACAGCCTCATTTCCCTGCTGGCACTTATTTGCTGTATTTTTATCATTTATGTATTACTAATAAAGATTATTGACTTATGGCCTCTTATAGTAATTAGGACATTTGATTAGCAGTGGTTTGTATGCTAGATTTTAGCCAGGTGGGAAGTTACTCTGCTGTGCCTTGGTAGCGGCCACTTCCATGCCTGTCTCTCATTAGCTGTGGCTATAAGTAGCATTGCAGATTTTTCCAGCTGTATATTTATGCAATGCTGCCTGACAATGTATCTGTATTAGCAGAGCGTTAATCAGCGTGATGTCCACAACGAGCAACAGAGAATGTTCATTTATTGCCACCTTCATTATGTATTAATGTCTCCTATCCTGTTAAAAAAGTCTGTCACCATCCTGGTATATATGTTTCCCATCCAGGTATAAATAGTCCTCATCCTGGGCCCATCCTGTTATATATGTTCCCCATCGTGGTATATATGTGCCCCATCCTGATATATATGTCCCCCATCCTGGTGTATGGGGACATCCTGATATATATATACTGTATGTATCCCCAATCCAGGTATATATCCCCCATCCTGGTGTATATGGGGGCATCCTGGCAAACATGTCCCCCATCCTGGTATACATGTTCCCTATCCTGGTACATAAGGTCCTCCTCCTGGTATAGAATTCTCCATCCTGGTATATATGGTGTCCTCCTGGTTTATATGTCTCCATCCTGGTATATGTCCTCATCCTGGTATATATGTCTCCATCATGGTATATATGTTCCCCATCCTGGAATACATGGGCCCCATCCTGGTATATATGGGGCAACCTGGTATATATGTCCTTCATCCTGGTATATATGAGCCCATCCTGGTATATATGTCTCCTCCATGGTATATACACTATGTTATCATCCTGGTAATTATGGTCCTTCTCCTAGTATATATGTCCCCATCATAGTATACATATTCCCATTCTGGTATATATGATCCTCCATCCTGGTATATATGTCCCCCTTCCTACAATATATGCTCCTTTTCCTGATATATATGGTTCTCCTCCTGGTTTAATTTTCTGACATAATAACCTTTAGGTTTTTATTGGCTGTAAGTCATAATCATCAACATTAACAGAAATAAACACTTGAAATAGATCACTCTGTGTGTAATGACTCTATATAATATATGTCTTTCACTTTTTATATTGAATTAATGAAAAAAGATAAACTTTTTGATGATATTGTAATTCATTGAGATGCATCTGTATCTCCTGCTGACATCACGTATCCTGCTGACATCAGCATGCAGGTGATGACACAACGCACTGTGACATCACATTCCAAACAGTTCCATAAACAATTGCTGAGGCTTTTGAGCTTCAGTTGTAGCTGACTTTCACTACGATATATTGTGGATTGCATTTTTCGGTATTTTCATATACTATTTTGCATTTTGCGCAATTGCCCTGTTGTGGTCATCTGACAACATGGGCCAAAGAGAGAAAAGAAAGAGAAAAACAGCAGGTTTGAGAAGACAACCGACAACCCCAGATGGAGAAGACATTGTCAACAACCAAGATCTTCCACCAAAGGTTATGAAGATGGATTCTGTGAAATCTGGACAGGTCAGTCAAGTTCTTCTCCCTGGCACATGGGCAGAGAAGAAAACGAAAGGGCGAAAAACAACAGGTCTGAGAAGACAACCGACAACCCCAGATGGAGAAGACATTGTCAACAACCAGAGATCTCACCAAAGGTTATGAAGATGGATTCTATGAAATCTGGACAGGTCAGTCAAGTTCTTCTCCCTGGCAATGATGGAACAGCTAAAAATATCATTTTTACAACTAGCAGAACAATCAGTAACATCTAGAGACACGACACCCAATGAGAGACATTGTCAAAACGAGTTCTACAAGTTGAAGATGGATTCTATGAAACTGGAAGTCTCAAGTTCTTCCGCATGATGAACACAAAAATTTTAACGTAAGAACAAATGGCGCAGACTTCATAACTCGAAATGGAGCATCAAGAATCGACACGTGGTCAATACATCCCTGCCAATGATGGGACAGAGAAAATGTCATTTATACAAACAGTTCAGAACAAATGGCGCAGACTTTCTTTAAACATCAGAAATGGAGCCAACAACATCATGGAAAGACTGAACGTAAAAAAGAGACAAAGAGCAACTTTGGGTCCAACCAGGACTAATAACACAAGACGCAATGAAATTGCAGAAGAGAAACAAACTGGGAAAAAAAGGAAACAACGAGAAGATTCAGCCACCATTCAAGATGAATGTAGGGACCCCAGAAGAAAACAAATAGAGGCCACTGTCCCTCTCATTCAAGATGAATGTAGGGACCCCAGACTCAAACAAATAAAGGCCACTGTCCCTCCCATTCAAGATGAATGTAGAGACCCCAGAAGAAAACAAATAAAGGCCACTGTCCCTCTCATTCAAGATGAATGTAGGGACCCCAGAAGAAACAAATAAAGGCCACTGTCCTTCTCATTCAAGATGAATGTAGGGACCCCAGACTCAAACAAATAAAGGCCACTGTCCCTCTCATTCAAGATGAATGTAGGAGACCCCAGAAGAAAACAAATAAAGGCCACTGTCCTTCTCATTCAAGATGAATGTAGGGACCCCAGACTCAAACAAATAAAGGCCACTGTCCCTCTATTCAAGATGAATGTAGGACCCCAGAAGAAAACAAATAAAGGCCACTGTCCCTCTCATTCAAGATGAATGTAGAGACCCCAGAAGAAAACAAATAAAGGCCACTGTCCCTCCCATTCAAGATGAATGTAGGGACCCCAGACGCAAACAAATAAAGGCCACTGTCCCTCCATTCAAGATGAATGTAGGGACCCCAGACGCAAACAAATAAAGGCCACTGTCCCTCTCATTCAAGATGAATGTAGAGACCCCAGAGAAAACAAATAAAGGCCACTGTCCCTCCCATTCAAGATGAATTAGGGACCCAGACGCAAACAAATAAAGGCCACTGTCCCTCTCATTCAAGATGAATGTAGAGACCCCAGAAGAAAAACAATATAAAGGCCACTGTCCTCCCATTCAAGATGAATGTAGGGACCCCAGATGCAAACAAATAAAGGCCACTGTCCCTCTCATTCAAGATGAATGTAGAGACCCCAGAAGAAAACAAATAAAGGCCACTGTCCCTCTCATTCAAGATGAATGTAGAGACCCCAGAAGAAAACAAATAAAGGCCACTGTCCCTCCCATTCAAGATGAATGTAGGGACCCCAGACGCAAACAAATAAAGGCCACTGTCCCTCTCACTGTAGATACTTTTACCTTCCATAGTATCCTTGGAGAAGGCAGTTATGCCAAGGTCATACTGGCAACTGATAAAATACGTAAAGAAAGTGTGGCCCTCAAAGTAATAAAGAAGAAACGTATAATATGCTACAGCCAATCCCTTGTGGAACACAAGATCCTGCAGCTTAGCCACAAGAGCAGATTCCTAACACAAGCCTATGCGGCATTTCATACTGAAAACTACGCATATTTTGTCACCGAGCTGGCCAGCGGAGGGGATCTGCATGACTACATCTATGATACCTCACCCCCGATGAACCAAGTAACATTTATAGCAGCAGAAATCATTTGTGGCATACAATTTCTGCACAGTAACGGCATCATTCACCGTGACTTAAAACCGGATAACATTCTGCTGACTGGAGATGGCCACGTAAGAATTACAGACTTTGGTCTATCTATATGTGAATTCGATGAGAGATACAGGGCCAGAAGTTTCAAGGGAACACCTGGATATGGCCCTCCAGAAATGATAAGGGGAGACTTTTATGATGCAGGTGTAGACTGGTTCGCCTTCGGAGTCATATTATACAACATGATTTTCCAAGATGATCCATTTCCAGGAGACACCACGGAAGAGATTAGGAGCAATGTCATGATCCATGAGCCATCATATAACAATTCGACTCCCCATGCTGCTATTGACATCATATCCAGACTCCTCTGCAAAGACCATTCTGTCCGGCTAGGGGTAAATGGAGACATAAGAAATCATCCTTTCTTTTCAAACATCAATTGGACAGACATAGAAACTGGAAAAGCGCCATCACCAGTAATAATAGAAAGCAACATGAATGTCAGAATGAGCCAGCAGATCCCTGCACCCTGCAGTGAAGACCTGAAAAAGCCAATTCCTGCTCAATACCAAAGGATATTTACCAGCTTTCCATTTGTGGGTCCAGCATGGAGCACAACTTACCATTAAGCTCATACTATTGTGCTGAGCTCAGACCACCAAGCTCAGGTCCGCTGTGTCACTGTTCTGTTGTGCTCCCACTACCCTGCTCTGGTCCACTCCTGTAGGGCCTATGTCATCCAGCTCAGCTCCGGTCCACTCCTGCTGTGTCTGCAACAACTTCCTTAGGTCCTTTACAGCCAGTATCCGATGTACGGTATCTGACGACCTATGACTGATGATTGGAGCCATGTCCATTGTTCGGAACCTGATGACCACTCCCTGCAGCCATGTCTGATGTCCGGAGCCTGATAACTGCTGCCTAGTGCCTGAAGCCATGTCCAATGTCCGGAGTCTGATCAATGTTGCCTGAAGCCATGTCTGATATCCGATGACTGCTGCATGGAACCATGGGGTCATCTAAACAGCTTTTGAGACAGACAACACTAGCTACCACTAGGAGAGGTACATATCTATGCTTCTTTGTATGCAATGTTCAAATGTCACTAAAGGTGAATTCTTCTTTCACCCACATACCGGTAGAAGATTTGGGATACAAGGATTCTATACTTGTGATCCCAGTTACGTGGTGTACTTAATCAAGTGCCCGTGCTGTCTCAGGTATGTTGGGGAAACTACCCAGCATATCCGAGATCGCATCAGCTAGCATAAATTGACAATTTGATGTAAGAATACGCTTTTCCCTGTCCCAGCTCATTTTATAGTGAAGGGACATAAGTCATTTGAAGGATCAGATTGTTCAAGAAGGGCTGGCAACAGGCTAAAGCTTCTCAGTGTGAGTCTTATTGAATACACCCCTGCAGACCCTTGAACTTAATGGTTTAAACAGGGAGTACGAGATATTGTACTAAAAATGTACACGTGCCATGCTCGCATTTGTTACTTCATTTATTTCCATTGCTATCCTGTCTTTTGCCAGTTGCCTAATCTTCTTATGTCACATTGTATAAGATGCTTATTTGCATATGCTGTACTGGAAATATTCTATTTCCTTATAAGAGCCATTATGAGTTGTTTAAGATACACCAACATACAATTTCTAACACTCTCTCCTCTTCTTTTTTGCAGAGACTATATGAATCCTAGAACAGGGTCACCTCCTGCACTTCTAGCCGGCATTTCACTCTCCATCACCAGCTTCACAGCGTATCTAGGCACTTGCGCTTCATGTATGCGTTCCACCGCACCTCTGGACTCTAATGCGCATGCGCGCACATCACCCACGTGATCACTGACTTCCGGAAGTCACTTGACGACCAGCACCAGTTCCAGTCTTTAGATGTAAATACCGACAAAACTCTCTAGAAGTCCTGCCCCACTGCACACCACGCCGCTGCTACTACAGGTAATTATTACACAGGGCTTAGGTCTTATTCCCCAGCACAATGAGTATGCATTACAACCTGTCTTTTGGCACTTACTGCACCTTTAACCCTGCATAGTCTCATCCCAACAGGCTCTGTTTCACCAGGGGCAGCATGACCTCGGCAATCTCCGATGAAGTATGAAGTTCTGATCTTCAACATAAGTTTAGACACATCAGAGTGTCCCTTAATCTTGTTAGGTGCTTTAACCCTGGTCCTTTACCTTTACAGATTGGGACCTATTTAATTAAGATAGCCACAATACATCTTAAGCTATGTCAGGCTTCATATCAGTCATATACTATATGATAACAGCCACAGTGAGGCTCATTGCTTTCCTTTTATTACTCATAGATTCAGAAGGCCTGTCACATATGACAGATATATATCTAGGCAGAGGTCCCCAATGTCAGTCCTCGAGGGCCGAACCAGTGCAGGTTTTCAGGATCTCCTTAGTATTGCACAGCAGGCAATGATTCCAATCCCTGTGCAATAGTAAGGAAATCCTGAAAACCTGCACTGGTTCGGCCCTCGAGGACTGACATTGGGGACCTCTGATCTAGGGTATTTTGATGACCCCATGCATGAAACATAATTGTCCACCAGGTAAAGTTGATTTACAATTTTTCTTTTTCTTATCTTAATCGACTCTTTGATTTTTATGAATTATACCTTACTGGTATACCATATTTTTGGTATATCACACCCCCTGGAACTGTCTAATAGGCATATTTATCTTGCAGAGCGCCGTTCACATCTCCATATAGGAGAACTCATTTGATTCTTTCAAAACGTCTACGTGACCAGATATTATAACTTTGTTATGTTCTTGTCGCTGAGACTTTTTCTCATTATTTTCATGATGGTGTATCCTATACTGTATGTTACTTCACAGGTGCAACTATCATGCACTTATGTTGTTGTTTCTTTTGTATACAGAGATAAACTGCCTTGATGAAGACTCAATTGTAGAGTCGAAACGTTGGGAACTGTTTACTGTATCCTCTTGGCAAAATAGAGATTTTTTGCTTTATCATAACATCTGCTCATATTTCCTCCTTAAATAGATCCTCCCGATATTCCTGTGCCAGAAGACCCTGGACTGCGCCAACCCGTGATGACCTCCTGCCATGCCACTGCCTGACATCAGCCAACCCGTGATGACCTCCTGCCATGCCACTGCCTGACATCAGCCAACCCGTGATGACCTCCTGCCATGCCACTGCCTGACATCAGCCAACCCGTGATGACCTCCTACCATGCCATTGCCTGACCTCAGCCAACCCGTGATGACCTCCTGCCATGCCATTGCCTGACCTCAGCCAACCCGTGATGACCTCCTGCCATGCCATTGCCTGACATCAGCCAACCCGTGATGACCTTCTGCCATGCCATTGCCTGACATCAGCCAACCCGTGATGACCTCCTGCCATGCCATTGCCTGACATCAGCCAACCCGTGATGACCTCCTGCCATGCCACTGCCTGACATCAGCCAACCCGTGATGACCTCGTGCCATGCCATTGCCTGACATCAGCCAACCTGTGATGACCTCCTGCCATGCCATTGCCTGACATCAGCCAACCCGTGATGACCTCCTGCCATGCCATTGCCTGACATCAGCCAACCTGTGATGTTCCTCAAGCCTGGTGTGCAGAATTGACAGCCTGACATAATGTCCTGTTACCTTTTTACTGCACCTTGTCTTTAATAAACTTTATGTTCTTTATTCCTGAAGTTGTGCAGTGTCTTCAAGTCCTGACTCTTATCTTACACAGCTGCCACAGCCTCCGGTCACTGTCCTTCTGTCACAAAGGTCTCTCTTACTTTGGAGACTCGTGACAGTTTTGGGACCTCTGTCTCATTCCTGTATTGAGACTTCATATTAAACGTATTTCTTTACTTTGGCTGTTTAGGGGTTAATGTCAGTTTCTTTTCTTTTGCTAGCAAGATAACTAGTTCTTTGTCCAGGCGTGGCTACTTTTTGATCACTCACATCCTCTTTATATGGTCACATGGTTCCAGCATCCTTTGCTGGTGATTGAACTTCATTCCTGGCCTGGCTACCTGAGGAGATGGATCTATTCTGGAGAGCTGACTACTGCCAAGCCGTCTGCTGCCAAGGAAGATGGCAGCAGGTGTGAAGTTGATTGTTCTTTCCCTGTCTGTCTTTCCTTCCCCTCTTGTAGATTTAAGTGCAGTGGTTGTCACTATTGCTCCTGCATCGGTCGCCAGGGTCGGGGTACTTGGACAATCCGGAGTATCAGTCTGATGGGAGTCATAGTGGCAACCCCAGAAGCAATGATCTGACCAAGAATGTTAAAGGAGTAGAATTATGGGAAATAAAGTTTATCGTGATGCCATCTGAGGTGTCTGGTTAGATTGGACCTGCACTGCTTGTGGTGATCCCACAGGGGATAGATGTTGTGGCAGCTTGATGGAGCAGTCCCCTCAAATGGAGCGAGCCCCTGGAGTATAGTAAAGGTGGTGATGTGAATGCTGGTAGCAGTAGTTGCAGATACAGGAAGGCACAGGAAAAAGTGGACAAACACAGGGGTTGCAGTTCTTACTGGTCACCTTTACTTGCAGCTTAGTGCAGAGACAACCCAGCCAGGGTACTGTATTCTCCAAGGATGCAGCTTGGCCAGCTCACAAGTAGTCTGGGTCCACCTTGCTGAGACACGAATATAAGCCTTTACTTGCTGCCCTTTTCTGTCTGATACTTTGCAACTCCTTTCCTTCCTCGTGGTTACAAGTCCCAAAGCAGGTGACTGCGGGCCCTTCTGAGCAACTGCCTTGCAAGTCCTCTTGGCCCTTTGTAGTCCCTTAGCCTGGGAGAGTCAACGGTGGTGGTCACTGCACTTGAAGTTCAGTGACCCCCGGTTTCTTGGTTGGTTCTGCAGATCCCAGACCGAATTGTGGCTGGTACCCTTGTGCAGCTCGTTCCTCTACCCGATCCCAACGATCGGCAGTAGATTCGGGTGTTCAGCCTGAGATTAGCAGCTGACCCTGGGTTCTGCCAGCTGCCTGATGTCCCTAGAACTCACTCTATCTTCCTTCCATGTTGTTCTCCTTCACTATCTAACTCCTCCCACCTCCTCAACTTAACTCCTTCCTCCACCAGCAGATGGGGACTGTTCTATCAGTAAGCCTCTTTCTCCCAGCATCCCCCTGGCCTGGAGTTTAGGCAGGTCTTGGGTGTGTGTTGGTGTATCTCAGCAGGGCTTCCTCATCTTACCTGAGAGCATGATCCTTTACCTATTCGATAGGATCAGTACCACTGTGGCGACCGAACCTCAGGGGCACCACACTCCCGCTGGCCGTTTCCCTATTGAGGGCTAACATCAGGGCCAGCAAGGGACTAGGTATCCTGTGCGGCAATGTGATGAAAAAACCTGTATAGGGACGCTAGGGAGATCAGGGAACAGCCACAGGTGAGTGCAGGAGGTCACTTTCTTCCCCTTCCGCTGTATTTGTCTCCCCCAGTATCTCCCCGTCTATTTGGTGTAGTGCACCAGACACCGTTGCGTCTTGTGTCTCTGTCACATGCTTTTTCCGGATGCATCCTGTGTCCAGCATGACACCTTCCCTAGTGCAGGTAGCTCCAGATCCCCCCTGTGGTCCAGTGGGTCCACATACTAGTGCCACCTTGGACCACGCCCCACTTCGTCATTGGCCTAGCAGCGTGGGAGTGAAGGCAAGCCCACTGTGACAATACCTACCATCATACCATCTAATCCTTATCTTTCAAAACACAAACTATCAAATACAGTACATTTATTTCTATACCATTAGATACTAATACTTCAAATTACCAACATCATCAAGTTTAATATCATCAGTAAGAAGCTTGGCTTGCCTACCAATTTGAAGAACATTTCTCCATACAGAGGTGTACTACCACCGTTGACAGACCACGCACCCAGTACTGTGCTGAGATGTGCGGAGCTGCAGGACACTTGCACAGAGACCGAAGCAGCGGGGACCCAGGAAAGCTAAATACCTATATATTTAATTTTTTAAGCAGTGAGTACATGGTGGCCTAAGAACTATGGAGGGCATTAAATGATCTTGGGCACTATGGGGCTTGCCATTACAGCTCGGTAACCGGGACCCTCACAGCACCCATTGCATACACCCTAGAGTAGGGGACCGTGGGTGAACCCGCTGTAGGGAAGACCCAGTCCAGTAGGAAGAGTCACGAGGGTAGAGAAGTGTGTGGGTGGGAGGACAGTTAGTTAAACAGTGAGAGAGAGACATCGACGAAGAGAGAAGGGACCCTAGGGGACCAGGAGTTGTGGTATGCCTGAATCTGAACCCGGTGATACCGACCACAGGGGTCTGATCCTGGACAGATCCGGCTCTGGATACAGTGCGGGTGTTCACCACCGAGCCGTTAAACCTGTTCCCAGGCTTCTGCAGGAAGTCGCAGCCAAAGACCTGGCGTACACCTCGAACAGGCATACCGAACTAAGGTCAGGGGGACCTAAAGGGGAGTCCCCCACCGGAGATCTGTGAGAGCTGGCTCGAGGCTCAGCAAGTGGAAGGCGCTGCACGGTAGTGAGAAGAAAGCACAGTGAAGGGACAGGCAGGGAATGGCAGCCACACCACCGAGAGTCCTGAGTGAAGCATCCTGATTCCCTAGTGACTACCCAGGCCAGGCATACCCAAAAAGACTGTGTTATCTGTCAACCTGCCTTAAGAACTGCAAGTAAAACCCAATCAGAGTTAAAGACCTGTGTGGCGTACTTTATTACCTCCACCTGACGAGCCATGTACTGCTGCAGTGAAAGGACAAGTAACAAGGCCTGGTGTAAGCTGTAACTATTACCTTCTACAACTACCCCGTGAATCCCGCTCCACCTACGGGGAGCGTAACCATCTGGCTGCCCTACCATCGCCGTGGAGGTCTGACCTGCAGCGCCGGAACCATAGGTAGCGTCCCGAAACATTTTTTTATTATTTTTTCCCTGACTTTTTAAGCGACCACCAGGGCCACGGGACTGGGCACAGGCCCCGGTGACATCCCCCGTGAATTGTTTCCCAAGACCGGGTACCCCTCGGCTCTGGGGTGGGTCAGCTTTCTGGCATCACAAACAGGATCCTGTGCCTGGTAAAACCGGGTGCTGTGCGCCTTGAACTCTGTTTTCAAAAAGACTTTATTAGTGAACTCCAAAATGGAGGAGTCAGAGACTTGACACAATGTGCACGTCCGGGGGTGTGCCTTAGTCTCTCATCGTAGGACGGCCCTGCAAGAGGCGTGAAAATCCAGACCTGCCCGAGTTGCCAAGGAAAAACCAAGGGGGCGGGCCTGAGATTAAAGTGTTCCTGCCAGAAATTATAAATGGCGGCAGGAAGGGTGAGGCCAAAAGAATAAGGCAAAGCACGGGTGTGGTTGACGGGTCAGCAACAATGGCGGCAAGAAAACAGCAAAGCCCGGCCCGCAAGGTGGAGGAAGCAGGCAGTCCTGAAGTCACTGAGGAGGGTGCCGCTTCACTCCTGACCAGGGATGGTGATTCCGAATTCTGTGAGGCCGCCTTGAAAGACCTTAGGACCCAGTTGAACGAGACCCTGGATTTGATCTTCCGGCGCTCCAGTGCCGACACCTATTATGCTTTAGCCCAGCGTGGTGGCTGCATTATAATATATGGTGGACTATGGGGGTGCATTATAATGTATGGAGGGCTATGGGAGCTGCATTATAGTATATGGAGGACTATGGGGGCTACATTATAATATATGGAGGACTATGGTGACTGCATTATAATATATGGAGGCCTATGGGAATGCATTATAATACATGGTGGACTATGGGGGCTGCATTACAATATATGGAGGACTATGGCAGCTATAATTAGTGATGAGTGAACATACTCGTGACTATTCGTTACTCAAATGATTACTAGGCTATTCGACCTGCTTGGTACTTGGCGAGTATTTAGCAACCTCATCTCACAAGATTCGAGTGACCTGCTCAGCATGTTTAGTGCTGTGACCTGGGAGTCAGAAACGTATCCAGGCATCTTCCCCATGCTGTCCCCATTTCATTTGAGTGCTATATCCATCCATTTCAGTGATTTTCCTGCCTCTCAGCCCTCCTGGTAGTGTCTTCTGGAAGCTGAGGTTTCCCTTGACTTCCATTATACTCATTACTTGACTAGACCCTATCAGAGCGTCCGACCTTCTCGATTCAAGTACTAAGCACTTGAACATGTTAGTGCTCGTTCTTCATTACTGTTAATCTGTTAAACGCCGCTTTGATAGCAGCATTTACCGTGCCCTGGAGGGCGGGGACATCATTCTATGTGCCCGTGACATGATTGCGGTGTGTCAATGGGTTGCCATGATGGCCAGGGATCTGCTGAAGATCTCTGAGCCTGGTATCACAATATTCCTCTGAAAGCCATCCTGTGGCTGGTGTTCATAGGAACCTTTGATTCTTGCTATATTCAGCAGTACTGTAGTATTGCTGTATATAGCACAAGTGATTAGATGATCGCAGGCTCCCTATTTTTTTTCAACTTTTAAATAAAACAAAAACTATGCATGTCTGGTATTTGTGTAATCGTAGTGACTAGAGAATCACATTGCCAGGTCAGTTTTACTGTAGAATGAACGCTGTAAATTTAAAAAAAAAAAAAAAACACCTACAACTATAGAATTGAATTTTTACAAAATGTTGCTGGGATTTTTTTTCCCATTTTTAATATATCACATGATAGCAACATAAATGGTGTAATTCTAAAGCATAACTCGCTTTCATACATCTATGTGGAAAAAATAATAAAAATGTTCTAATGAAGAAAGATAAAAGCACGGCGCTCACCAGGTAGTTGCAGCAGCTCGGCTTTATTCAAACCCTGGGGGGTTTTACATTAGTGAGGGGAGAGGGGTATGGAGGCGGCGGACGACAGCACGCCGGTTCACGGGGTCTCCGCTTCAACGGGTCCTCCCTCCATTATTACAAAATAGCAAAAAGTTATGGCTCTTGGAATTAGAGGAGGAAAAAATGTAAATGAAAAAATAGAAATTGGCCTTGGCATGAGAAAAAAAGAGGCTAGCCGGTACTGCCCCACAGTATAACATTGGTCTGAGAGCTATCTGATAAAACATTGGATAGCACTTGCCTGAGGCATACATTAGTGTGAACGAGCGCTTATACTGACCGAGGTCTGGGCAGCTTGAATCAGATGCCAGGTTCCCTCAAAGGGTATGTGTTCATGGTCCGGAGGTGCTGCGTGTTGGACTCAGCTCCTCCGGACCTGAGTGAAGCCGCGGGTGGCCGCAGGGAGACCGCATCCGCTCTTTACTCACCATGTGCGGCGGGTGCAGGGCGGTTTCTCCTTGCAGTCTCTCTGTGGCAGCTGCTTCCAACTCTGCAGCATGAAATAAACATGCTGCGGAGGAGCGGACTGCCGGAAACCCGCACCACAGCTCCAAACACGCTGCAGACGGGTTAAGCATAGTGCGGATGGGATTTCTTGAAATCCCATCCACTATGCTTATACTGTACTACGCAGCGTTTTGGACGCAGCGGCAAGACACTGCGTATACTGATCATGTGCATGCACCCTTAAAGGTTTGTTCTGCCGGATATTACATAGTGATTAGGAACATTTAAAAATAAAAGTCTCATATATAAAGGGATGTAGGAAGTGCAATAAATCTATGTAGTCAGCACAAATTGTTATCCAAATACACTAATAATTAGTTAGTCCTAATTTCTATCATAACAGATAATAATACAGGCATTTACCTTTAGTGTAAACGCCAGAGAATAAAGTGTGCGGTGCTTAGTCTCACTTCCCACCACCCCAACGCACGTTTCGCCCCGCTTCTTCAGCTGATTATACAGTTTCATATTGCATTTGTCATTACAGCCTCATTTCCCTGCTGGCACTTATTTGCTGTATTTTTATCATTTATGTATTACTAATAAAGATTATTGATTTATGGCCTCTTATAGTAAGTAGGAAATTTGATTAGGTTTGTATGCTAGATTTTAGCCAGGTGGGAAGTTACCCTGATGTGCCTTGGTAGCGGCCACTTCCATGCCTGTCTCTCATTAGCTGTGGCTATAAGTAGCATTGCAGATTTTTCCAGCTGTATATTTATGCAATGCTGCCTGACAATGTATCTGACATGTCTGATTCAGAAACATTTGCGCCCATAGCCAGCAGTAGTAAACGTCACCTAATATTCTCTGCATTTTACATTTGCAGTCATCTAGATCAATGTAACTCATTTTTGCTAAAGGTCATTGATTTAAAAGCATTTCCCCTAAAGTAAAAACTACCTTGCTATAAAAGTTACTGAGTTATTCTTGTGTGAATTTTTAATATTCCATTAAGCAGTTTTTCGAGGGTTTCTAGTGTTAAGATTTAGGAGGTTTAAGAAGAATAGACATGTAAATGCTGCAGAGTAGAGATAACGCTGTATTTGCCACAAAGCACTGGAGGTCCAATGCCCAAGGCGGCACCCTGTGGAGGGCAGTGCAAGGAGCAACTGCTGCCATCCATCAGAATTGCTCCAGACGTAGATAACAGGTTGAGACGAAATAGGGTAGACCCATACACCTACTCTGTAGTCTGCGGGAGAATAAAGGGAAAGGGATTACCAATAGTCCTCTATCTCCTCTGTAGAGTACAGAACAAGGATGTACTCTAGGTTCAACCACAACGACTGTCAGAAAGTGACACCAATGAGTGGTGACTAAAGGGAAGGGAGCAGAGCCCAGTCCTGGAGCCGAGACAGGATGAGTAACAATAACAATAATCCTAAGAGAAAACGTTCAAAATAATAATTATTAGTCATGGTTAAGAAAAAAAGCAGTGTATTATTGAGATCTGGAATAAGGCAGAATATATACACTGAAGGGCAAAAGGGTTACAATGTTTTGAAATTTTGACTTTCAGGCTCCATATCTCTCCAACCAATACAGTTTTGAGCGTGAGACCAGGGGCAGACCTACCGTGGTGCAGCTGGTTCAGCTGCACCAGGGCCCCGACTGGCTAGGGGGCCCCTCAAGCCTGCAGGGGGGCCCCAGCCGACCCCCATGTCCCTGTGCCAGAGGAGAGGGGGTTAACTGAGGGAAGCTTCCTGATCCCGCCCCTCCTCTCCTCTGCTGCCCCGGCTCCCAGGACTGCGGAGCACGGATCAGGTAGGAGATGCTGCAGCAGCTGTAGCAAAACGCTTGACGCCGACATCTGTTCGCACCTCCCAACCCCCCCACCCTTGCCGACTCCACTAGTACCCCCCCCCGGACCTCGCCGACTCCAGTAGCACCCCCCCGGTCCTCACCATCAGCTGCACCAGGGCCCTCTAGGGACAAGGTCCGCCACTGCGTGAGACTACCTTCATTTTATAGACAATCATCTTCGCTATCTCATATATTGTTACTGTTTTGCTACATTGTGTTTGAAAAATCTTTTTCTTCCTGTATACTACACTGTACAACCTGTTCTCACATTCCCTAATAGCTCCATATGTTATTAGATGGATTCCCAATCCAAGGTCCCTTTCCCATGTCCAAGATTCCCATTCCCAAGGTCACTGGTTTGAATTAAGGAGCAGCCATATAGATTTCCAAAGAAAAGAGAAACAGCATCATCCAGCTCATCAATAGTTGTCTTTTCTCTCAGTCAAGAAAATTGTCAAACTGCATCATACGAGGCCATGACAGCTGGAAGAATATGAAATGAAATTTGTCTATCCAATCAAAAGCCAAGAGGTGGCGTCCAGGCAAAATTTTGGAATGAACAAGTTGAATCATCACAAGGTTTATCAGTTCTGGTGACAAACACAACAGTGGAGGCGGCTCATAAGCTTCATAATAGTGAGATCACAGACATCCAGGCAAGCATCATGTAATGCACTTTACACAAGTCCGGAATGGTGGCCCAAAGAAAGGTGAAGAAGCCTCAACTTTAATATCGTCAGAAGAAGCATATGTTCAGGTTTGCAAAAAAGTATGCAGAGTGGACAGGAGAAGAGTGGAAACGGTGATTTGGAGCAATGAGACGAAAGTCGATAGACAGTTCTGATGGAGGCAAATGGGTCTGGAAGAAATAAAGGAAAAAGGGGCTAGCGGATCAAGAAATTGAAGGAACTGTCAAGTTTGGAGGAGGAAGCCTGATGATATGGGGTTGTTTCAAAGCCAAAGGTGTTGTAATACCTCACCAGGATCAACGATGGTCTTAGTATTGCGCTATATGTGGGGATCTTACAAGATGAGTTACTTCGTACTCTTGAGTACTATGGGTACGAAAGAGATGAGAGTGTTCCGGCAGGACAACGACCCGAAGCATATGTCGATATTGGTTAAGAAATGGTTCAATGGCAATGAAGTAGAGGAGCTGGATTGTCCCCCACAGTCCCCAGACCTCAACCCAATCCAACACTCGTGAGTGGAGTTGTAGAAAAAGCTATATACTCAAGCGAAGCGACCAGTAATCACCAACATTGGGAATGTGTAGGCGAGACTGGGGATCAGATTTTAGTTGAGACAATGAGATGCTTGAATCTGATAGAGAGCTGCCCAGAATGATTCAGGCAGTGCTGGAAGACAAAGGGGGATTTACAAAATAATAAAAATGTAAATTTAAACTTTAAGGAGCAAAACAGTAACAATGAGATGGCATGACAAGAATCTGCATAACTAATCATATGCTAAATTTGCTGCAAGTCAAATTGATGTATGAGATAGCCAAGATGATTGTCTATAAAATGAAGGTAGTCTCACACACAAAGCTGTAGACTGGATGGGGAGATATGGAGCCTGAAAGTCAAAAGGTCAAAAACTGTACGAACTTAAAAAACCAGGTGGAAGGGAGCAGGACCCAGCCCTGGAGCGGAGACAGATAAGTAACAGTAATAATAACCCTAAGAGAAAAAATACAGAAAAAAATCAAATTAATATTCATGCAAAGAGAAGAAAAAAAAGCAGTGAATTATTGAGATCTGTTGTCAGGCAGAATATACAATATATGTTCATTGATCTAATTGCTGCCTCTGCTGGCAGACCTATGTAAAACCAAAAATTATGATATCCTGATCATTTGTAAGTAACGACAGGCTCACCCCGCCACATTTCACATGTTCAGGCATCCTGGGCTTTGCTGCTTTATTAAACATTGATTTACCATTATGGAAAAATAGAGATCTGATGACGATAAAATGTCTGGAGGGATAAAGGGCCGGTGTCTTGTATCGCTGCTCATTTCTTACTGCTGATCCTAAACATATTTATGGTTTTTATGTTCTTCCCAGTCCTTAATTTGCAGCCCCCACCCTGATCCCGGCTCCCAGCTGCATTGAGAATTATGGCGGACTGTCACTTTACAATATTGAATCTCCATCTCGTAATCCCCTCAACCTTCTACAAGTCAGGCTCAAGGTCTGCTTAATCCGTCTTCCCGGAGCAAAGTGGAGTCACAACTCTTGAGTGAAATTTCAGTAAATATCAGGAGATTAATCTCAGCTACGGCTACCTGGGCACGTGCCGCCGCCGAGGCGTCTCTTACTGTATGTCCCAGATCACTTCCAGGGAGAATGTGATACCGCGCTGGATACAGTCAGGGCGCGGTGTCATCAAGTACGAGGAGGCACAATTTACATATAAATGACTCCATTAAATCTACGCATGTTATAGTATGCCTGAGCAGACAACACGCAATCCCCGGTGTTTTCCCGCTTTTCTAATTAATATTAATTGGAAACATATAAGAAATATTACTCTGTCACTTTAAACCCCTTAGAATAGGAGGATTTCATTGGGAAAAAAGTGTCCCCGATTAAACCTATATTTCCCACATTTCCTAATTATTGATGGAAGGTGTCAATGCTCCGGATCTACATCCTGAGATGAAACGCTCTTAAAGAAGTTGTCCACCTTTGGGAACTATATATATATATATTAGGTTTTTGCTACCTCAGCTGACAGTAACTTAACCCCTTCACAACCAAGGGTGTATATGTATGCCCTTGGCTACCTCCCTGCCTTTGATGCGAGCTCAACGCGATCTGATCAGCTGACGTGTATCTAACAACACCGTTCGGATCGGCACCTTACATCACTGTGTCAATCACTGACGGCACATTCTAAGGGCCGCTTCACACTGCGGCGTGATCCGGTCCGGGTCTGTCTGGGAGGACCCTGACAGCTGCGGACCGGATCAGCACACAGGACTGGGGGGCTATTATGCCTCCCGGTCCGGTGTGCAACGTACGCAGCTGCAGCCGCTGACAGGTCAGGACCGCGGCGCCCGCGGTCCTGACTTATCAGCAGCGGGAACTGCGTGCGCTGCACACCGGACCAGAGGGCATAATATCCCCCCAGCCCTGTGTGCTGATCCAGTCCGCAGCTGTCAGGGTCCTCCCGGACAGACCCGGACCGGATCACGCCGCAGTGTGAAGCGGCCCTAAAGCCGTTGATCACGTTGTTCTCCGCTGGCATTGGCGGCCCCGTAATGCGATCATGGGCCCTCGATGTGTTACGATGACAGCGCGGGGTTAACTGATGACCCCGGATGCTATCATGATGCACTCCTACCAGTGATGCCCGAGTGGTGTCGCTGGTAAGAAATGATCATTTGTGCTGTGCATAGGGATAGTGACATCACTGCACAACACAGGCGATCGGACAGTGTAGTGTTGAGGTGACCTAAGGGGCAGTGTAAAATAAAGAATAAGTTTTAAAAAAAGTTTTAAAAATATGAAAAAAAAATATTAAGTTCAAATCCACCCCCCTTTTACCCCATTGAATATAAAACTATTACAATAAAAATGTACACATATTTGGTATCGTCAAATTCAGAATCGCCCTATCTATCAAAATATAAAATCAATTAATCAGATCTGTAAACTACGTAAAGGAAAAAAGAGTCCAAACACCAAAATTGTGTTTTTTTTGGTCGCCACAACATTGCAATAAAATGCAATAACGGCCGATCAAAACAACGTTTCTACCCAAAAATGGTATCATTAAAAACGTCAGCTCAAGACAAAAAAAATAAGTCATCACACAGCCCCAGACCCCAAAAAATGAGAACGCTACAGGTCACAGAACATGGCAACAAAAGTGCAATTCTTTTTCTTTAAAAACTTCAGAATTTTTTTCAGCACTCAGATAACAGAAAAGGTATACATGTATGGTATCTACAAACTTGTACCGACATGAAGCATCATACAGGCATGTCAGTTTTACCATATGGGGAACATAGTGAGCAAAAAAAAAACAACATAATCGTGTAATTGAACTATCTTTGCAATTTCACGGAACTTGGCATTGTTTTCCCGTTTTCAAGCACATTATATGGTAAAATGAATGATGTCAATCAAAAGTACAACTCGTCTCGCAAAAAACAAGCCCTCATATGTCTATATTGATAGAAAATAAAAAAGTTATGGCTCTGGTAAGAAGGTGAGGGGAAAATGGAAAACGGAAAAATTGCCCGTAGGTGAAAGGGTTAATGTAGGCAAAGACACCCTGAATCCAACAATGTTTCACATAGATTACTGGCTGAAGCCATTATGACACAATCAATTTAGTTTTAGGCACTTGTTGGACTGCCCTGCCCATGACTTTCTTAGTCCTGCAATGGCTATCACAGGGTAATAAAGCCATTAGTTTACATACATAATTGCACATACCCTGATAAGAGAAACACAGTTGCATTTTGTTTTTTAACCCTTACAGAATGCTGTCCTCAGCTTACATTATTTTTATTGTTATTATTATTATTATTATTCATTTATAGAGCAACATTGATTCCATGGTGCTGTACATGAGAAAGGGTTACATACAAATAGTGACGGACTGATACAGAGGGGAGAGAAGACCCTGCCCTTGCAGGCTTACATTCCACAGGGCAGTAGGAAGGGAGACAGTAGGTTGGGTCTGCTCTGGTGGTGGTGGAGCGCCGAGGCCATTGGTGGTGGAGCGCCGGGTCCATGGTGGTGGAGCGCCAGGTCCAGCGGTGGTGAAGTGGCACTGTGGTCATTGCAGGTTGTAGGCTGTTCTGAAGAGATGGGTTTTCAGGTTCCGCTTGAAGGTTTCGAGTAGGGGACAGTCGGACGTTTTGGGGTGCAGAGTTCCAGAGGATGGGGGATGCTCGGGCGAAGTCTTGCAGACGGTTAGATGAGGAATGTACAAGTGTGGAGGAAAGAAGGAGGTCTTGGGAGGATCGAAGATTACGGGTTGGATGATATTGGGAGATTAGTTCAGAGATATATGGGGGGCACAGATTGTGGACGGCTTTGTAAGTCAATGTTAGTAGTTTGAATTGGATATGCTGGGAATTGGGAACCAATGGAGGGATTTGCAGAGGGGAGAAGTGGAGGAATAGTGAGGAGAGAGGTAAATTAGTCAGGCAGCAGAGTTAAGGACAGATTGAAGAGGTGCAAGAGTGTTAGCAGGGAGGCCACAGAGGAGGAGGTTGCAGTAGTCGAGACAGGAAATGATGAGGGCATGCGCTAGTAGTTTAGCAGATTGAGGGTTGAAGAACTGACGGTTTCTGGAAATATTTTTGAGTTGGAGGCGGCAGGAGGTGGCAAGGGCTTGGATGTGCGGTTTGAAGGATAAGGCAAAGTCAAGGGTTACTCCGAGGCAGCGGACGTCAGGTATAGGGCACAGTGTGATGTCATTTATTGTGATAGAGAGGTCTGGTAAGGAAGGTGTGTGAGATGGAGGGAAGATGAGTTCGATTTTGTCTACATTGGCTGTTAGGAAGCAAGATGAAAAGAAGGAGGATACGGCTGATAGACAGTCCGGGATTGTGGACAGCAGAGCAAAAACCTGCTGACAGATTCCCTTTATGTGTATATATTTAAAGCTAAATAAACTCTTTTTAGTTTGGCTTTTGCAGGCTCTTTGTTTTCCTGCACATTCAACTTTGATGTGGTCTGTTTTCTTAACAAGTTGGGAGAAGCGCAGACAGATAAAAGAGCTATAAAATCTCCCATTATTAATCTAAATTAGGTCATTGATGTATCCTCCGTTAACTCATTCCGCGAGACATTGCAACACAGAGGCTATAGAAAGAAAATGGTGCAACTTTTTTAAAGGGAATCTGTCAGTGGGTTTTTGCTATGTAAACTAAACAGAGCATGAGGTAGGAGCTGATACACAGATTGTAGGCGTGTGTCAGTTATTAGGTTTTGTGCTGTTGTTTACTTGTAATGAAGGTTTTATCACCAGGCCAGGATTAAGTAACTGCTGGGACTACAGTTTACAAACCTGCTAGATGAGATGGACCATGCCCCTCCTGTAATTAGCAACTCACTGTCAATAGACAATGTACACAGAAAGTTGTGTGGGGGTGTTGCTTTACGAGCTCTGTTACTACTGCATCTAAAAAGTCTAATTGTGTCACAACTGCTGCACCCAGTAATCTAAGTAATACATTGTTGGAATAAGGGTCTCTTTTCCTACATCATGCTGCAGTCAGATAAGGTAGCAAAATCCTGGTGACTACTGATGAGCCAGCACTAAAATGCTTGAGTGCTTTATACTTGAGCAGGTAAGATGTTCATACAGGCTCAATTCAAGTAACAAGTACAATGGAAGTCAATGGGATACTCAAGCATTTTTCCAGAAGCCCCTAACAGGAGGGCTGTGAGGGCAGGAAAAACACTTAAATGGATGGAAATAGTACTCAAATGGAATGGGAGCAGTATGGGGAAGATGCCTGGATGCATCTCTGACTCCAAAGTTGCTGCTGGGAACTAAATAACTAAATCATTTTTAAAAAATGACAGGGGATTCCCCTCTTTTTTATAACCATCCAAATTAAAGTAGGCATTGGGGATTGATATTATCAAGATGGGATGGTGCATGGTTATTTGGCCTTCCCAGCCTAAATATAAGAGCACGCAGCTGCCCCAGAAGTGGTGCATCACATTAGTTGCTCCAATTCTGACACTTTGCCTGGCTCTTCCGGATTGCCCTTGTGTGGTGGCAAATGGAGTAATAGTTTGGGGGTTGATGTTAGCTGTGTAGTGTCAGTTGGTATCAAGTCTAGGGGTTAATAATGGAGTGATGTCTATCAGACGCCTCCATTACTAACTCAGTGAGTAAAAAGAACAAAAAACACACACAAAATTATGTGCTCCGAAGAAGTCCATTGAATCTGACGTAGTCCACAAATGGGAACCTGAAAGACATAAAAAGAGAGAAATAAAGATAAGAGACAGTCCCTTGTTCAACAATTTATTATCAAACATAAATCCCTGCAGCTCCGACATAGTCCAAGGCATTCCCAGGTTCCCATTTGTGGACTTGGTGGACTACTTTGGATCTTCATGGCTTTTTTTATATAAATTGGTGAACCAGCACAAGAGTTTTTAAAATATAATATTTGTCTGTGTGCTTGTTTGTTTTGTCACTATTTTGGGGTTAATAATGGTTTCATAGTTTTTCAGGTTGAAGGTAAACTTTAAGTTAATCTAGTTCAACCCATAGCCTAACATGTTGATCCAGAGGAGGGCAAAAACCCCAAGGGGCAAACACTAAGATCCACATTAGGGGGAAATATTCTCTCCTTATTCCATGGGGTGACTGATAGATGCCTCTCTGTTACTATCACCGGGGCTTTTTCAGTGAAACAGAGAAGAAAGAAAACCTTTGGCACTACTTACAGCCTTGTATCTTTGATCTGTCCCGGAGCCCCGTAAGTCCCATCCAGGATTAAAGGGTGCCAGCTGATAGTAGAAGTAGTGGTGTTATCCAGTGTAGAAAAGAATCCAGCAGCACTCTGAACCTTAAAAAAACTTCCAGCTTTATTTAAAGAGGGTGCATAAGCAAAACAGGGAGAGGTGCAGGGAGTATGAAGGACAACAGCCTGTTTATGGTGCTTCAACCGGTCATGCCTCTAAGGGACCGGTTGAAGCAGCAAATGTGGTACACATGCAGTTGCCTACAAGGAATGATAGTAATAGACAGCAGGACCAATCTTAGTGGTCTTATCTTGGAAATATGCTGCCCATGTAGATATATAGACCTACAAGTATAATGCACTATTCCGAGCCTTGGGATTTAACATGGAGGGGAAGCATCTGTGAGATTAACAATAAAGGTGCAACATCATACATGGTACTGAGGAGATATGTCAGCCTTGGTCAGATACATAGAATCATTGTTCATCCATAGACGTGTTTGCAGTCAGTCGTCCCCGTGTCACTGTGCTGTACTACTCTCGCTGCACACATTAGGATTGGAAGGTTTGATGTGAGCTTTTTCTGTTTCACCCTATTGTATTGTAAATGGTAGTGGCCTGGAAAAAGAGAAATTCTGTCCTTAGAACAATGGGCTGTGAACTCTGCAATGAACCCAGCCGAGCTCGCTAAATGGCATGATTGAGGTGAGTGGTAGTTTGGTAGTTATTATTGGGTTATTGGGCAGACAAGAATGACAGCCAGAGTGCGCTCACAGAGAAAGGAAGTCAGGTGTAAAGCCGCTGTGTTAAGGAGAAAAACAGAAGGATACACTCTATTTTATTACATTATTATTTATAGACAAATTCTAATAAATTGTAGATATGAAGTAGATAGATAGATAGATAGATAGATAGATAGATAGATAGATAGATAGATAGATAGATAGAACAGAGAATGGAAATAGCATCGTAGACCTGGTTACGTTAGCGTGCAGCACCTTCCTTTATACCAAAATCTAATGGTATTTAGATAATAAAGAAAAAAAGTTCAGATGGCAGCACTTCTATTTTTGAAGCAAAAAAAGTGATTTATTAGCACAAAAGCCTGTGTGTTTTTTGCTAATAAAGCCACTTTTTTGCTTCAACAATGGAAGTGCTGCCATCTGAACTTTTTTCTATAGATAGCAGATTTATAGATATAGACACATATAGATAAATATATTGATAGATAATTGATAGAAGATAGATATCTACTAGTGCATCTCAATGAATTAGAATACCATCAAGAAGTTAATTTATTTGGTAATTCAATACATAAAGTGAAACACAAATCTTATATAGAGTCATTACACACAGAGTGATCTATTTCATGTGTTTGTTTATGTTAATGTTGATGATTATGGTTTGCAGCCAATGAAAACCCCAAAGGTCATTATCTCAGAAAATTAGAGTAGGGAGGATGAAGGGTTAAAAATGAGGGTGAATATAATATTGATTGATTAGTCAACGTGTTTCAGGGCTCCCAGAAACGCCCTGAAACATGGCAATATGATATTGATTTTTGATGATATTCTAATTCATTAAATGCACTAGTAGATAGATATACACGGAGATTCTATCTATCTATCTATTTATCTATCTATCTATCTATCTAAGGGTGGCTTCACACTGCGGTCAGGTCCGGTCTGGGCTGTCACCCCTGACAGCCCCGGACCTGACCGCAGTGTGCAGCCACCCTATGTCAGCATTTCCTAACTGCGTCAGTCAATCATCTCAAAGCATCAGAACAATACAATAACTAATAACACCTTACACCTAATGACGGTGATCTTCCATCGTGTCCATGCAGTGGTCTTCCAGTTTTCCATCTTACAGTTCTACAGCCGATGTCACACTACAATTTTGTGACCTGCCTGAAGAGTCGCCGGCTGAGAGTTGTAGTCGCACAACAGCTGGGGATCCAAGTTTTGTAAAGCATTGATTTAGGATAATGAATATAATGAATCAGATAATACTCCATTAGACATACAGTAGGCGGCGGACGCCCCGTTTTACACTACACTGACTACCAGCTCAATCATCATCATTCTTCAGCTACAGAAGCTCTAATCAATAACTTTGCATCATACTCATGACATTTTATGACCATCTAATAGCTTATAGCCCTATAAAGCAGGCGAATGACACTAATTTCATCATTTAAATGTAGATTTAAGAGTCATTGAGAACTAAATGGAAGTTGTTTAATCCCTTGAATTGTCTGGATCCTGCACAATGTACCTAGGAGTTCTGACATCCTGCCAGGATGCTAAATACTGTGACAATGCCTACGGCCATATCGTGCCTGAAGCCTTGCCGATACATTAAGTATAATGAACGGGAGGAAGGGTTCAAGAGACTCTTTATATATAAGTCTCCAGGACTTTTATTACTCCCTCAGTGATTTAGAAGAGACCCCTGAGAATAAGAACCCAATGAAGAAGTGATTTCCAGAATGGGATCATTCTAATTAATGTTTCACACATCACAGACGTTTATGACACTCTCCACCGAGGTGCCGGAGTTCAGAGTAACGTCCATAGTCATATGGACAATCATTAATTTAATAGTCCTGGTCAACCCTATCAATCCCTATCAGTCTTATTTAGAATCCACTTCTCTCAACACGTGAAGTTCCCTATAGGACCAGTTGGCCACCCAACCCCATATCTGTAATAGGGTCTACAAGCTTTGTAAATTGCTGCCAAATAAGAGCAGTATTTCACTCAGCTTCATCCCTATAGCATCTTCTTCCCACCCCGCATCATAACCCGCATCAGTGGTGGAACCTAAAGGTAAGTGCTCAATTCTCCCCAACTTTCCACAGGACACCATCCTATAAATTAGTGGGTTACCCGTGTGATATAAGGAAATACCAGGTTCTGCAAACGTATAAATAATATATGCATTTCACTTTATGTATTGAATTACTGAAATTAACTTTTTGATGATTTCTAATTCATTGAGATGCTCCTGTATATATCCATACTAGTATTTTCATAAGTCCCTGACTTTTCCTTCTTGGTGTTATAATGTACGATAAAAAACTATATTTGTGGTACCGTGTTGGCTATGTAAATACTTTTTATGTCCAAAAAAGACCGAAAATATTCAGGAATCAGGAGTGATACCTTTAGAGGCTAACCTAAAATATTTTGCAAGGTTTCACAGTAAATCCTGCCCATAAAGGTGTCCCTCCTACAATACTTTGGCCTTTTTGGTGTTGAACTTTCAATGTTGAGTTTATTTCCAGACTGTGATCAGCTCGAGTTCACACTGCTGCAGGATTTCTCTCGTGTATTTCAGGACCATGAACAGTTCAACTCTTGCTGCTATTACTGGGCATAGTGCTTCATAATACAGGACTAATACCACAGACCCCTGTATATAACCAGGAACAGCTCTTAATACACATGGCAAAGCAGAAATTACTTAAAGTACGTTACGATTCCCAGGACTTGTAGAAGGGAAAGAGCTAGGACCACTACACCGCCCCTGCACTGTGAAGCCTCAACTGTCACACCGCACAGGCCCGAGTATACCACTGGGGGTGTGAGGGTGGGCCGGGTTGGTAGTCACAGGCGAGGGGTTCACTCCTTCAGGGGTCCGCGTCCCAGTCGTCAACACAGAGCCAGGGGAGATTTGGTTGTGGTGATCCTGACTTGGTGTGTGGTCTTGAAGGGTGCAAGCCATACCTTGATTTAGGCCTTCTCGCAGGCCAGGATCCTTTTGCTGGGAACGTACAGACACAGATTTGGGTTGCTTTTTCAACAGTCTTTTAATGAACACTCTGCACAGTACCGCTAGTGTCATTTTTTCCCCTTCTAGGGTCTCATATCGCCCACAGGCACCCGTTCTCTATAACGGTGAAGATCATCAACCAGACGCTTCGTGTCTAATGCTTGTTCCTGTGCTCACCTGTTCGCCCAGGTCTATTCCAAGCCTCTTCTGAGGACACGTAGTGCTGGAGTCAGTCCGCTGACAGGGGAACCTATGTTGAGTCGGGCCTAGAGCTCAAAACAGAGAGATGGGGGTAGTTCTCTATATGTTTGTCCCCTTCTAGAGTCCTTCCAGGGCGCTCTGCTCCCGCTGTCCACCAATGTTAGCTTGACAGATGACACACTTATTCTGACCTAATATCTATCAGCTTGCACATTCCCACTACTGTACACACTATACCTATCTTAAGTGCTACCTTACTTGGTATCTTATACATGAACACATTATGAACACTGCTACCTCATATACATAGAAACACCACATAATTTACAAAGGCTCATGACACAGTTCAAACTAATAAAGTACAATGCGATTGGTGTCTTCAGGGCAGGAGCATCCATTTATAGTCCACCATCTTAAAGGGGGAATGAGAGTAGGTGAGTAGTGCTTATTTACTTTTAATTGTCAGTATTTGAGGGGTGGGGCTGTGGAGAACTTCATGGGGACTGAATGGGGACAATAGGGGCCATTATAATAAGTGATATTTTGTAGGGGCCATCATATTGAGTGAGGAGCTGTGTGGTACTATCATACTGAGCGAAGAGCTGTGGGGGCCATTACGTACTGAGTGAGGAGCATGTGGGGGCCATCATACTAAGTGCAGGGGCTGTGGGGCCATCTACATGAGGGCTGTGGGGCCATATGCATATGAGCTGTAGGGCCATCATACTGACTGAGGGATCAGACTAAGTGAGGGAAGCTGGAAGTCATACATACTGAGGTGAAGGCTGTGGAGGTCAACATATGAGTGAGTGGGGGGACTACTTGGGGAACTATACATATTTGAGTAGGTGACTGTTGGGATGTCATACTAATTGAATGGCTGGTGGGGGGCCATCATACTGAGTGGGGGACTATGAAGGCTATCAAAATGAATAAGGGGCTGTGGGGTCCATCATACTGAGTGGGTTACTGCGTGGACCATCGTAATGAGTGAAGGGATGGGGGGGACATCAATCTTAGTGGGGGGCATCATATTGGGGGAACTTGGTGACTATAATACTGAGTGAGGGGAGGTGTGGTCCATCATAATTAGTGAGTGCAACAGTTTGAGACACTTTGGAGGCCGACACACTAAGTGAGGGACCATTACTGAGTGTGTTCTATGGGAACTTCTGACTAAGGGGCAGTTATGCTGTGGGGGAACCTAATTAGAACTTTGGGAGCACTGTGGTTTTTACGTACACTCCTATACATATTCTTCCCTAAAAGTAAAACATACCATGGTACATTAGTGGTTAGCACAGATATCCTACAAACTAGGTTTCTAGATCGGTATCCATCCGAGGACTACATCGGCATTCTCTCATAGATTCGCTCTCAATACCGCATTGGTAACGCTGTAACTTGCACGTGATCCATGAAAGGTCTTAATACGATTTTATATGAATTGTCTGGATTAAAGCTTCTTGGAAAACCTCCCACAACCCAACCTGAGAGATAAAAGTCACTTCCATGACAACATTTCTGATATTAGCTTTTTCCTTCTCATCTGCCAAGGATGCGTCTTGTGTCTCCGTGCCATGGTCTTCTTTCAGACCTTGTTTGAACAGACAGGTTGCAATTCTTCTATAAGTATACTTGTCAGCATGCTTCCTCCTGACGAGACGGCAGCCAGCCCTTTCATTCTTTTTAATCTAAGTGCCTTAAAGTAAATGGTTCCTTCCTTGAATGGGAATATTGGGCATAAGAGTCTTTCATCACTGGACATTTCAACCCCAGAAAAATTGTGAGAACCGTGTAATTCTATAGGAGGAGTATAACACACTGAATGTCGTCAGGGCTGCATTTAAATGCTATGTGTGTTTTATAACATGCGGCTTTCTATAGCTATTCTCAGATACGTGACCAACCGACAATTTCTTGGATTTATGCTTTTTAGATTTCACATTCTATTTATGAGTTAGCAGGAAATAATGTCCTTTGATAGTCACACATTTATTCCTTTTTTTCCAATTATTACTATCAAAAACAAAATTGTGTGCCTTTACTAGACTCACATTGACCTAGAAATTCAAAATGGTCAAAAGTAAGTCAATCTCAATCTTGTTCAACCAGGTCCCAAAATTGTAAGTTATCCCGTATCCGGATGATGGCGGATAATATGTTGATCATTAATGGTCTGAGCACTGGGACCCTGAGCAATCCTGAAATTAAGGCTCTAAAGAGGTGAAAAATAGCTAGTCAACCCCATCTTGATCGTAGCAGAGGGGGACATGCCTAACGTCTGCTCCATTCATTCTCTTTGAACACTGTAATTGGCTTTTTCTGGCAGTCCTATTGGCAATAAATGAAATAGAGGGCAAGCGTGTGCCCCTCCGCTCCATTCAAAACATGGCTGAAGAGCGCGAGGATCCAGAACCACGAATTTGAAATTGCTGGGGGTACTAATGGTTGAACCCCCTAGCCATCAGCAACTTATCTGTTATATAATTGCCGTAGCGACTTCCGTCGCTACTTCCTGTGGCTTTATTCGCGTAGCTGTGAACTTTCTCCAGGACTCTGTCCGGACTCGCGAGGCAATGCCCGCAAAGCGGGCATTGCGAGCAGTAAACGAGTGGACGTGCACCACCACCACCACCACCACCACGTCCTCATACATGGCATGTTTACATAAGACATCACATAGTAACAAGAATACAGTCAGTCCCAAAGTCAGCTGTGACCACCTGGCCCTGGAGCCGTACTCGGTCTCTCCACCGCACATCTGACCGCCTGGCCCTTGGACACTGGCTGCCATGCACACATCAGGTGCACTAGCATGGAGCTGGCAGGCTCCCATCACTTACCCACTGGGGACGGATCACTTCCAGCACCTCCTCACATGGTAGTGCTCTGGACTTCTGAATCTCATCGTCCTCTCCTCACTCAGACACCTGGCAGGTTCCTATCCAGCCTGCTCACTCACACCTGCAACCCAGTGAGTCAATCAGCACATCTTTACTCACACACAGACCTGAGATGTGATTAACCCCCTGTGCACCATTCAGGTTTAGCCCAGCAAAGCACTCATCCCCACAGGTTCAGCCACTCATTAGGCTCATGAATGTATCGGATCTTCAGCACTCACACTCAGCTGTTTTACTCAGCTCATGAAAACCCTTCAGCTGTTAACCCCCTGTACATCGGACAGCTTTCACACACCACACACAATCAGGAAAACTGGCCCATGTGAACACAGACCTGCATTTATAACCCATGTGATGCACTCGGCCAGGGGCCACATCACCACACCTCACTTTCTCCGCACAGCAAAGCACTCATCCCCACAGGTTCAGCCGCTCATTGGCCTCATGAATGTATCGGATCTTCAGCACTCACACTCAGCTGTTTTACTCAGCTCATGAAAACCCTTCAGCTCTTAACCCCCTGTACATCGGACAGGTTTCACATACCACACACAATCAGGAAAACCGGCCCATGTGAACACAGACCTGCATTGATAACCTGTGTGATGCACCCGGCCAGGGGCCACATCACCACACCTCACTTTCTCTGCACAGCAAAGCACTCATCCCCACAGGTTCAGCCGCTCATTAGGCTCATGAATGTATCGGATCTTCAGCACTCACACTCAGCTGTTTTACTCAGCTCATGAAAACCCTTCAGCTCTTAAAACCCCCTGTACATCGGACAGGTTTCACACACCACACACAATCAGGAAAACCGGCCCATGTGAACACAGACCTGCATTGATAACCCGTGTGATGCACTCGGCCAGGGCCACATCACCACACCTCACTTTCTCCGCACAATAAAGCACTCATCCCCACAGGTTCAGCCGCTCATTAGGCTCATGAATGTATCGGATCTTCAGCACTCACACTCAGCTGTTTTACTCAGCTCATGAAAACCCTTCAGCTGTTAACCCCCTGTACATCGGACAGGTTTCACACACCACACACAATCAGGAAAACCGGCCCATGTGAACACAGACCTGCATTGATAACCCGTGTGATGCACCCGCCCAAGGGGCCACATCACCACACCTCACTTTCTCCGCACAGCAAAGCACTCATCCCCACAGGTTCAGCCGCTCATTAGGCTCATGAATGTATCGGATTTTCAGCACTCACACTCAGCTGTTTACTCAACTCAGTGAAAACCTTCAATCGTTAACCCCTGTACATGGGGACAGGTTTCACAAACACAATCAGGAAACGGCCCATGGAACACAGACCTGCTTCATAACCTTTGTGATGACCCACAGGGTCCATGGGAATCACACACTCACTTTCTCCGCACTTCATACTTTTCCTGCACACATACACACCACACACAATACTCCCTATATTACCACCGGCCCTGCATCACGACATCTCGCCGCCCCGAACTACTCGATCAAATATCGCAGGTCCAATAGTCTCGCCAAACTTCCGGACCCCATTGGATCCAGTCGTCCAGCGGGCGCCGAATGTCAAACTCAGGATCTAGCGGAGGAAAGACGTTAGGGTTGGTGCTAACTATACGAAGGTCTGTGTGTGTGTATATGTATTATGTTTGCTGACTCACTGCCCACAGCGCTGCACTCAGCACTTGCCTCTCCAACTGTGCTCACCAATCTCACCGCACTCACTGCTAACACTGAGCCACCGCAGTCTCTGCTAACCACTGAGCCACGCCACTCACTGCTAACCACTGAGCCACCGCACTCACTGTAACCAATGAGCCTCCCATCATGGCTAACCACGTGAGCACTGTATACACACAATTCATTTCACCCCACTCCCTAAACTATGTAATAATAAGTATATAATGGATTCTACACTACCCGATTCTTTCGAATCGGCCCTCCATCATAATATTATATATAGTGATTATATAGGAATTATCAGAATTTTATGTGATTTATGTATAAATTAGTGACTCACTCATATTCGAAATTTGATACGCACACTTGGCGCCATTGCCGAGTGAGGCTTTGCGAATCAGTGGCGCCGGCAATGCTTCACAGGTCGCGTGGGCGCTGCGCCCAGCCATCAACGTAACAGGCAACCGAAACTTCACGGAAGTGCATTAGGGAAATTATATTAATTCATACTGATAGTCTATTATAAAATTTGCCGTAGCGACTTCCATCGCACAACAGCGCTACCTCCGTGGCTTTTCGTGGGGCGCGACGTCCTAACGCGCTCACTCGAATGCCGCCAATGGGGCGTTGGAGTCGTTGGCAGCACAGAGCAAGCCCTATACCAGATTCTAGAATCCCGATGCAATCGCATCGGGCTCACAGCTAGTCACTTAAAGAGTGGGTCTAACCTGTTGCTTGGGAGCCACATCAGGTTCATGGGTCAGTGATATGTGGCTCGTGGCTGTCCCCAGATTGCTGTATAACACTAAATCCAGCAAACAGCTATGACAGAAGGTCCTGGACTTCACACAAAGAGCAGATCTGAATGGAGTAAAATAGGAACCCTGGATCTCGGGTACCCCTCAGTGTGGTTTCTGTGGAAAAGGCAGTAAAGGGGTTTGGGTGTCATCACTGTGGGAAGGGGGCTTGATGTTGCTTGCGGCCATCAACCAGAGCAGATTGTGACTCATGATCACTTTCAGAGCTGGATGTGGCTTGCAAGGTTAGGGATCTCTCCCCTATAGTATGAATCGGGGATAACTTGTGATTTTGGGAATAACCGTTTAACAGATTAAAGTAGATAAGTGGTTATTAACCTGTGGCTACCCAACCTCAGCATGCTTTTATGTTGGACGCAAGGGCCAGGTTACTCAGTGACTGGGTCAATATTCGATTCACAGTAGCAATGCCCAGCAGCCACGGTCCTAACTGCACATTAAAAGGATAGTAGTTGGGATTAAGTTTTATTCGTGACACCAGTTGGGATAATTTGCCTGATGTGGCTGGCACTACAGATAATTCCAAGGGTTAAGTGGTATAGCAGTGTAGATGGAGAACCCTTCCCAACAAGGGCTGGCCCCATGTAGATGGTGAGGGTAGTGGTGGTAGGTGTAGTAGAGGAATAAACAGCAGGAGACAGTGATTTGCTTTACCTTTCTACTGTAGGTCTGTACAGGGTCCAGGTTGTACAACCACCACTAAGTGTTTTGTCCAGCCAGTCTGACAGAGTTTCACTTCTCTGCTCAGTGGTAATGCGGGGCATCTTGCTATAAAAAATCCCTATCCTGGGACCTCAGACTTCTTGAAGCGTGAAACTTTAAATACTTCCTAAGATTCATGCTGTTCTCCAACACGCTGGCAGCTCAGATCCTGTAAAGACATATGCTTGGCTGCAATAGTTACCTTCTGACCTTTCTATGCTGCTGAAGATGTGGAATTGTCCAACTGTTCATTGTCCAAATTGCACAGTTTTCAGCTTGCCACTGGAGCCTGCAAGCCTGGGTGGCCTAGGAGCTGAGATCCTAGTTCTTTTAGCTGTGCCTCCACAAAGCAGCACATGTGCTCTGTCCATAGGCATCTTCTATTACTCCCTTCTGCTTCACTACACCACACTTTGACAATCTGGGTCTCTGTCCATCACGGAAGTCAGTATATTGCTTGTATCAACCCTTATCAATCAGTTACCAATGCTGGAGCCATAGCGTGTAATGACCAGGCGGACAGTGGCAATGATAGTAAACCCAATGGAGACTAGTGTGCACGGAGGAGTCAAGTAAAACAGCAGAAGGCCGCAGTGTACCAACAGCACAACAACAACATAAAGAAAGGGTCAGAGATCGCATTCCTCATTGGAGGTTCAGAAGCTGTAGTGTCTATCATGAATTCAGGGTCTGAACACTTTGTCGAGATCGTCAATTGCTGAACTATTATTAGGTTTATTTACCAAAATTGCCATAACAAAAGGGTGTACATCAAATTATTTTATTATGTGTAGCGGCACCCAAGCATAATGAGCGGCTACTTAATATAGAGTCAAATATAGCCTACTCACAAAAAATTAATATGAGAGATTCAAATTTTATTAAAAATTTTTAAATCTTTATTAATACATGTATAAAACATAAAGAAAGGTATCAATATAGTAAAGAAAATCCTCAGGGCAAAAGGACACAATACAGCAGGGGCATATAAGTAAGATATTTAATGTATAGATGGGGCCAAATCTATTATGATGCAGTCAAGAGAACAAGCATTGCTCAATGATTTTTCACGTATATTATAATATAATATGGCATCCAAAAAAAAATATCTTAAAACAAATATCTCAGTTGTTATCAATTATATATGCATGAATTTATGGTAGGGCCCCTTTACACGCGGCTACATTTCTTGGGTGGCTACAGGTAACTTACTGGTTGCAGTGAAATCATGGAGACAAGGTTCTATCTTGTTGCTGTGTACAAATGGAATAATCTCTCCATGATTTCACTGCAACCAGTAAGTTACCTGTAGCCACCCTAGAAATGTAGCCGCGTGTAAAGGGGCCCGTAGGGCGACATGCTCCCATCTTAAACATCATGCATCCATTGTAACTGCATAGTGCTGAGTATTTCCATTTGAGTCTGTAAGCAAAACAGTTCATGCGATAGTATATATGTAACAAGAAATGGTGCCAATATAGGGAGATAGATAGTTATACCAGTGGAAAGGTGGACTTACCTGTGGCCATTGTGCGCCCCGCTGTGCTGACGCCAAGCCAAGCCCTGTCTATACATTAAATATCTTACTTATACGCTTCTGCTGAGTTATGCCCTTTTGTCCTGAGAATTTTCATAACAATATTGTTATCTTGCTTTTTGTTTTTAGACATGAATTAATACAGATTTAAATATTTTTACTAAAATTTGGATGTCTAAGGGTACCTTTACACGCCACAACCAGCGGAGACATTTTTGGCGGCGATATTTCTCGCTGGAATTATCACCGCCAAATTGCCTCTTTATTGTGGCGAGTATTTCGGGAATTTGGCGGCGATAAAACCAATGTCACCTGGTTTCAATTTTACAGCACTGCTCTAAAAGTGGAAATAGAAAGCAGCCAATCAGTGGAGTGGGTGGAGGTTACACACAGCTCATCATTCCGAGCTCCGTTATATCTGCAGCAGAGAACGACTGATATTCTATCAAAACTACTGCGCCCAGTAAACTAAGTGATACATCGCTGGAATCAGGGTCTCTTTCCCTACATCATGTCATCGCAAAATACTGTGATTGATTCCCTTTAAGGAAACCCAAAGGCAAAAATGATTTTTATTACAACATACTGTACATACATTTAAGAAAAAAAACATTGTCCCCGAAGGTGAACAATACAATTACAATCCCACATGTAGGCCAATAGATGTTAATTAAAGTCTTGAATGTAATTTATTGCATGATTTTTCTCTATTTTTGTCACTTCAATATATTCTTGATTAATAACAAAAAATCCAATGGAGCATTTCATGGGCTTTAGCGCAGAAGACTGACATTGAGTGTAATGTACGGAAACATAAAATACGTTTCCAAAGATAATTACAATGGGACCATCATTAAAAATCCGCCTGGTATTGTCTTACTTGGGATAGATGAGCCTAAGCTAATTGTTTATGAGATGATTTGAGTATAGTTAACCCTCCGCAGTCCATAATCCCCTGTGAACGGTAGGAGGGGGGGGCTGCTGTCTCCACATTTTATTTTTGCTATCAGTTATTCTTGATCATGAAGGAGGTCAGAATAATGAGCGGGAAGATTGATGTCAACAGATAAATGTTTCCGGGCTTTGAGTAAGAGCGGTGTGATGATTGAACGCGTCATTAGAGGAAAATTTGTGAGTAATTACTTTTATTAGGTGACATTTCTGCATGCATAACCAAGTTAATTTCATGATTAAGAATCTGAGAATCGTCCTGTTGAACTTGCAGTTAATACCGCGGTGTTCATCACTTATATTACACACAGAAGCCCGCTGATTAATAAGAACCGAGTAGGTAATTATAAAGTACATTACTCCTATACGTATGTATACAAAACTAGCGCTACCGTGTGTACTGAGCTCCGGCCAGAAGACAAAGCAGAAGCCAAAAGACATCAACTGATAAAATGAAGGCAGCGACCTGGAAAAAGTAACATATTTAATGGGTTAAAGTCCTGGGCAAGAACATTCAATCGATTTAATGACTGTGATATGTTTAATAATTGAAGGGGCAGTCCCATGCCACTCATTAAATAAAAGTAGGCTGTTCTGTGCAAAGTATTCTGTAGAAGTAATATGGTTCATTGCAGCGGTTTAACTAGAAGCTCATGGGTCTCCGATCCAAAAGCTCTAATGGTACCCCCAATTATTACAAATTTTTAATAGTAAAAGTTTTTTTTCTATAGGCAAAAGGGACTTTTGGGGCCCCATAGGCTCCGGGGCTTGGGTGCCATTGTAACCCCTGCACCTGCAATGGTACCTTTACACGCCGCTACGGAAGGTTAGAAACCACCGGGTGTCGGAGATAATTGTACCTTGTACCGTCAAAACACCGCGAGGTAGCGGCGTGTAAAGGTACCATTATAGTTACATCCCTGGTTGATAGGATAAATGGATAGAATAAGGTTTATGGCACACTTGAAAATATGGGTGCTCAAGAAGGGTTCAAACCTCTCAATAGATAAAAGGAGAACATGACCCACCCCAAGGCCTTACGAACTCCTACTTCCTTAGTGCGGCCCTGCACTGATCTACTTGCTCTGCACCAGGACCACTAGTCTCCTTCCCTGGAGGGGCTCAAACCCTGGACGGAGATCCTGGTGGGGATGTGCTTGGTCCTGGGTCGCATTTGCCTGAAGACCCACGACCCTCCGGTGTTGGCCGCTCAGAGCTGAACTTTCCTGCACCGCACTCGGAGCCGGTTCACCACTATTTGGACTGGGATCCCCCCAGACCGGGTATTAGAACGGTCTGATGCCAGGTGTTACCAACACCCTCAGGCTCCCCCTTCTCGTCTGGGTCACCACTCTTTCTGGGTGCCCTCTCTCTGTGTCCCCTGAAGGGTCCTCCTTGACTACTTCTCTACTTCTCCTCTTTCCTGCTCTTCACTAACCACTTATATAACTTCCCACGGGATCGGTTACCCTGATAACGGGTTTAACATATTTGCCCCCTGGCTCTAAGTGTGTGAATGTGTAGGTGAAAGCCACATGTGAACCTCCCCATCTACTGGCCACTGGAATACTACACACAGCGGCTGGGTGCATTACCCCTTTGTGACGCCCCAACCAGTGGGGCGCCACAAATATGACACACCAAAAATTAATATAAGATTTTTATTTTAGATCCAGTCCAAAAAAAAAATGTAACGTTTCGACCCCTATATTTGAGTCTTCATCAGACACAATAGATTTTTGTATAGAATATGCCTTTAAAGTGAACCTGTCACCGGGTTTTAAATAAAAGCGCTGCAATCAGCAGGGCCTATGCTGCATTCTAAGAAGAAGGCTATTGTGCCCTGACTCCCCTGTACACCTAATAAATAACTTTTTTAAAAACTCCCGCCCTGTATTATAATTACCATTTGTCCAGTCCTATGGGCTTAATTGTGGAGCCCTCTGCCAAACCTCTCCAACATCTTTTTCTCTGGTTTGGGCAGGTGCACCGTGCTCTACCCTACATCGAGCAGAGCCTAAAACTCATTGATCCAGCATGGTGTGATAGACGTTTCCATCATACAATAGACCTTCATCAGTATCACGTGCTGGGGTGAATAAGCTGCCTGGAAGGACGGCGTGAGTTGTAATAACAGTGGTCGCTCCAGGCAGCTTATTCACTCCAGCACAGGATACTGATCAAGGTCTATTGTATGGCTGAAATGTCTATCACATGATGCTGTGTAAATACAAAAGGGGTGGGGGACAAGAGGCGCAATAGTGCCCTATCACTAACGACACTAAGGTATGAAGGTGGTGCTATGGATCCACTCACCTGGTTCAGTTGTGGTACCCACAACTGGTTTGAAGAGCATCAATAAGCAAGCTGCTGCAGGACCTCCAACGACCACTCTCACGTGGAAACGTCCAGCGAAAAGTTGGGATTGAAGAGGTGCATCACGGTCCACACTGCTATACCCAAAGAAACACTCACATGGAAGGCAAGATTTCAAAAGCAGTTTCTTTCCTTTATTCCAACGCGTTTCGGTGCACAACCCGGCACCTTCCTCAGGGATGTTACATGTGTCACCACAGTGGGGTTTTTATAGCCCCTGATATTACAAGAAATGGGTGTGATTTGTTTACCTGTGATGTCAAAAACATCATCAAAAGGGGGGAGGGTCCCCTGTTATTGGCGCAATTCCTTATAAAAAGCATCTATAGGCTTAAATTTCATTACAGAGCGGTTAAAAAATATAATAAAATACATACAGATGCATCTAAGTTCCCATTGTTTAAAAAATAAATAATAAATAATATATAAAATATAATATAAAGAAAGAATATCAGGTTAAAAACATGTATTGAACAGGCAACCCAGGAAAAAATGTCTTATCTCTCTTCCATACATGGTATTAGAACCTGGGAGTTGGTGTTGGTATATACTCCATTTTGCCTTGATATAGGCCTACACGAGACCAATTTCAACCAATGTCCAGAGTGGTGAGGTCCACTAATATCAAGGCAAATGGAGTCGGCAAAAGCGGTCCGTGCCTCCGCAAAAAAACGGACATGTCGGCGTGTGGAGCACACGGACACGCATCTGTCCACACGGCGACACGATCCGTGCAGGAAAAAGAAGTGTGCACAGGACCATAGGGGAAAATGTGTCCCTGTAATGTCTCGGCCACCGCATGTGTCAGCACGGACCGCAACACGTGCCAGAGGCACGGATGTGTGATGAGGCCTAAAGGTGGCGCTAGAGTTCGTCCACTTCCTTACTGAAGTGAAATTTGCATATTCTCATAGGAGGGTTGCGGCTTTAAATCTCCTTATCTTCTTAACTGTTTACTAAGATGGAGTCTTCCTATTTAAGCCTAAAACCTTGCTTCACACTCAATATAGTCTGATCCCACTACTTCATTACCCGCTTTGCCTACAGTCAGTAGCTCAACAAGCTGACTATCTTACTAAACATTATACTATAATTATTATACTATTGATATAGCACCATTAATTCCATTGTGCGTGTACATAAGAAAGGGTTACGTAACACAATACAGATATACAGTTGTGGCCAAAGTATTGACACACCCCTGCAATCTGTCAGATAATACTCAGTTTCTTCTTGAGTAATTCTTCATATCAGGGCCCAAGACATTCAAGTTACGCCACTGGAGGTGAGGAAGCAGGACTGTTGGTGGTCGGATGACAGCTCCAATGGTGGTGAGGTGGCAGCTTCAGGTGGTGTGGTGGGCTCGGTGCTGATAAGGGACAGGTTGGTAAGTGGTAAGCTTTTGGTGTTGTGAAGTGACAGCTCTGGTGGTGGCGAGGCAGCAAGCTCCAGGGGGTGAGGTGGCAGCTCCGGTGGTGGAAGCGGCAGCTCTGTGGTGGTGAGCGCAGCACTCGGTGGTGGTGAGGCGGCAGCTCCGGTGGTGGCGATGCGCAGCTCCAGGGTGTGAGGCGGGAGCTCCGGGGTGTGATGAGGCAGCAGGTTTGGCCGTGATGAGGCAGCAGGTTCAGTGGTGATGAAGGCAGCAGCTCCAGTGGTGGTAGGGTGGCAGTTCCAGTGGTGGTGAGGCAGCAGCTCCAGTGTGGTGAGGTGGCAGTTGTGGTGTGAGGACGGGAGCTCCGGTGGTGATGAGGCAGCAGGTTCAGTGGTGATGAGGCAGCAGCTCCAGTGGTGGTAGGGTGGCAGTTCCAGTGGTGGTGAGGCAGCAGCTCCGATGGTGGTGAGGTGGGCGCTCTGGTGGTGGTGAGGCGGCAGCAGGTTTGGTGGTGGTGAGATGGTATCATGGTCATTGCAGGCTGTAAGTTTTCTTGAAGAGATGGGTTTTCAGGTTCTGTCTGAAGGATCCGAGCGTGGTGGATAATCGGACGTGTTGGGGCACAGAATTCATCTTATCTTAAGTGCTCCGTCACATATTACCTTATACTCTATACATAAACATATTATGAACATTGGTCATCATATACACAGAAATATGACATTATGTTAATTACATAGTTCACACTACTATAATACAACATGGTTGAAGTCTTCAAGGGCAGGGGCATACTGCCATAGTCCAACTTCTTACATGTGGACACTTGAGCCTTTATGTATACAAAGTGCAAAATACTTTCAAGATGATTAGTGGATAAAACTTTAGAAAGAACTTCTCAGGTCCCCGCAGTTGATAGGAGTAAATCCGCGGGCGATTTCCTTATTTTAGCACATAATAAACAATGAATCTGTGTTGACAGGCGCTTAGTAGTATTTAGTGAACCCAAAATCCTTGCCACCCTGGAGCGATGTGTCCATGGAGTAATATTGACCAGGGTGCATTTATTAATAATATAAGAACCCAATGTAACGACTTGATGATAACGACATGCTCATCTCCAAGAGGTTCAATCATCTTAATCTCTCCGAGCACTGAAGTCACTCGTACATTACTGAGTAATGGGAACTTCATGTGAATTGTTATCTTACAGACACTTGAGTCGTGTGGGCGACAACAATGCTGTCTGGAAAGGAAGGCATCTTTTTTATTCCTTCCCTTTGCCATAGCAGATGCTTATTGTATCATCTAAAGAGTGAAATCAAAGAAAAGGTTAGGGCAATTGGAGGGAACAAGTCAGAAACAAAGTTTTTAATGTGAATATTTTTTTATGAAATATTTATAAGAGAGACGGGTTGAAAAGAAGGTTTGGGGGAGATAAAGGACGCAGCAAGAGGGGGTGTTCAAAGAAGAGGAGGATCGAGAGAGAGAAAAAGCACATGAGTGGGAGTCTCGAATCTACAGGTAGGATTCAATGAGAAGACGTCAGACAATGACTTTTCGTGCAGTATAAACTCTTACCTACATGAAGAAACAGATCACTACCTGGAGGGGAATGTTTACTGTGTTACTTCAAAGACCCCCTCTGTCCAAAAAGAAAAAGCAAAAAAATCTTGGATGTAGTTTGAAGATTATAATGAAGTAACAAGATATCGTTCTTGTAACTTTCCCCTTAGCCGGAAGATACTTGATATAAGAAATATTTTAAAAAATTTAGTTTTTTGTTGTTGAGATTTTCACCTAAAATGAATTTCCTCCATTAAACAGGTTGTTCAATACTGTACAACACCATGATATTTGGTCTAGGTAGAAAATAAAGACATGAAAAACAATAGATACTTCCCAGGCTGGCACCATTCCACTATAGCCAGGTTGGTCTACTGCAGTCAATGTCTGGTGGGTGCATGATGTGAGCAGTTGGTAATAGTCTATACTTGTCGGGCAGCAACAGCATCAGTCTGGATCACCAGGTGTGCCTTATACAGTCCCCTCTAATAGTGTGGTAAATTCAAGCTTAAAGGGAGTAAGTCTTACAGAGCTGTCAAAATAGTAAGACAGTGGAGAACCCAACTTTCACCAACTCCAGTCTCCTACTTTTAAAGAGCCAGAGCAGTTGCTGATAGTCTATAATATTCACGTATTGTCGGGCAGCAACAGCGTCAGTCTGGATCACCAGGTGTGCCTTATACAGTCCCGTCTAAGACTGTGGTAAATTCAAGCTTAAAGGGAGTAAGTCTTAGGTACCTTTACACGCGGCTACTGGCGGGTGGCTACAACCGGATACATGCGAGAAATGTATCTTGCACGGCAATTCACCCCGTGGTAGCGGCGTGTGAAGACGGTTGTAGCCACCCGGCAGTAGCGGCACCTGTTTCCGAGCACTGCCCTGAAACAGGTGGCTACCCAGGCGATTGTAGCGACCTGTATCGGCGTGTAAAGAAGCAACAGAAGGGATGTCTGGACACCAGCCTATGTACCTGGTATGTAGCTGGGCGTGACACAGGCTCCGGTTACCGGGTTACCAATCATGATGTTCTTGCTTTGTCCTATCAGCGTACGGACGTCTCGTAATCCACAATTGTGGCACGCCTATGTGCTGTCCCTGCTGCACCAGGTCCGCCCATATTAGCTTGTTGTAGCGGTGTGTAAATGAGGTAAGATGCTCGGCAGAAGGTAACTTGAGACACCCGGCGGTGTATCTAGAGATAGATGTAACCTACTGTAGCGCACCTTGTTGCGGCGTGTAAAGGTGGTGCGGGTACCGTTTGCAACCGTTTGTGCGTGCTCGTGCACGTGAAGTAGCTGGTTGTAGCCACCATCCAGTAGCGGCGTGTAAAGGTACCCTTACAGAGCTGTCAAAATAGTAAGACAGTGGAGAACCCAACTTTCACCAACTCCAGTCTCCTACTTTTAAAGAGCCAGAGCAGTTGCTGATAGTCTATAATATTCACGTTTTGTTGTAGAGGCATAAATAACAACAGTGTCCATCCGGATGATGAGTATCATGTTTTTTATTTTTGTTATTTTCACCCCCTAGATTTATTAATAAGAGGTTGTCTAGCCGTCATTATCATTTTCAAGAACCAGTAGAATTTGCATTTCAAAAGCGTTCCAAAATATATTTTTAAACATACTTTTATATAAAAGCAGTTGTATATATGTATAAGTGGCCAGAGTTGTCTTTTTTATGCCTACAACCACTATTACATGGACTTCTCGGAAGGAAGTTTATTCTTTTTCTTCATAGGATTTAGAATCTATATAAAGGTGAGTGAACCCTTTGAAATTACGAACATAGGAAAAAGAGGGGCTACCGGGCACTACTGACCGCACCTTTTGCCTAGGTTACACTGACTCCGATGTTGCTCAGCCACATTTAGACCAACAATATCATCATCCAAAGAAAAAAGCAGCACTCACCTGTTTCTTTATGCCCTTTTTTATTTACCTATTCCAGGTGGACAGTAGGTGCAGGGAGGGGTGGAGGAGGAAGACGGCACCGTTTCACAGGAGTTCTGCTTCTACGGGTCTGTGCTTTGAAGTTCCTGACCTCTATCCTCATTGGACGTCACTGATTGGCTGTTTCAGCCATCAGCAGAACACTTCCGGGGGAGAGAAGGTGGGGATTTTATTTTTTTTATTTCACATATTTAACCCCAAGTGTGAGCCAATCAAATACTGTAAGCACTGGCCTGAGCACCGAGCATACCAGAGCACAGCACTGCACGCTGCAGCACTTAGGAACCATCACTAACCTGAACTCCAGGCCCTGAACAGGTTTGGTCATTTCTAATTCTATATACAAACTTTCCAGCAGAGGTATTGGTATATGTTCAGTACAGCACAGATCACCAGGTGTGCCTTATAAAGCCTTCTCTAACAAAGGTTGTATATCCCACTTTAGAGGTAGGAAGTCTCACACAGCTGTCAAAATAGTAAGACAGAGGAGAACTCAACATCCAATAAAATTCCATTCTCCTCTATAATTTTCATGGTTTGTTGAAGCCACAGCAACAGCATCCATCCAGGTGGTGAGTATAATGTTTTATACAATTATTATTTTCACCCCCCCCCTACATTCATTAATAAGAGGGTGCCTAGCCATCATCAATTATCCTCTTCAATAACCAGTAGTTTTAGAATTTCTAAAGAGGTTAAAAATATATATTTTGTTACATATACCTTTATAAAGAAATAATTGTATTTATATATATATAAAAGTTGCCAGAGTTGTCTTTATTTATGTCTAAAGCCATCATTACAAGGAGTTCTAGGAAGGAACTGTAGCGCCCCTGTGGTTTGGCTGCCACAAATGGTATTTCATTAATATCAATTGTATGCCATATCTGAAGGAAATGGAGCTCCCTCTGCTGGGAGTCTGAAGCATACACACACTGCCTGAACCCTAACCAGGAGACTGAGCACTGTCTGCCTTATTTTTGCATGTGACTCACTCATTGGCGAGTGGAAAGGGATTAGTTTTCAGTTCAGTGAGAGACAGAAGAGTTAAGGAGAAGGTTCTGTCTAAAGAAAGCTGGGAAGCACTCCAGGGGGACCAGCTGCAAAGCAGGGTACCAGTCCCGAGGCTACTCAGAGATTATAAAGCCTGAGGGCAGAAGCTGGAGGTCAAGGAGTTCCATGCTCACCAGCCATTTATGTGGAGAATCATTAATACAAAGGGCTGTAGAACTGTTGGAAGGAACAGCTACTTAGAGCTTGCACTGAGATTGGATAGACCACATGCCTGTTGGAAGTTGTACTACACTGGAACTGCTTTAACATCTTCAGTAAAAGATAAAGCAAAAGACTGTTTCCTGCTGCTTATTCCTCTGCTACCCTGCAACCATCATTGCTACTATTTCACTCATCATCCCATAGGAGCCAGCCCTGGTTGGGAAGGGTTAAACATCTTCACTGCCATAGCATATCTCTCCCAGGGATTATCTGCAGTGCTGGCCATCTAAATGCTGAACATCCCAACTGGCTTCACAAACTTATTATTTTCTTATTATTTTTATTTCTCCATCTTTACTCTCCCTTTTCAATGTGTGCCAGGGCTACAGCACTAGGCAATGCCACCGTGATCTTGACTACCGGCCCAGCTGCTGGGTACCCCAGCCCTTAGTGCTCCACAGAACTGCATTCTGTTTCTGCATAGGATTTTGATTCTATATACAAACTTTCCATCAGAGGTGCTCAATATGTTCAGTACAGCATGGATTACCAGGTGTGCCTTACACAGCCCCTTCTAATACTATAGTAAATCCCACCTTAAAGGTAGGAAGTCTCACACAGCTGTCAAAATAGTAAGACAGGGGAAAGCCCAACATCCGCCAACTCCACTCTCCTACTTTTAAAGGGCCAGAGCTAATTAGAGAGGAAATATTCCACTTGTCCTTATCATATATATTTAAGAAATGCTTTACATTTTCATGTTCTTTTATTCCGTAACATTTCCCAGGAGCTAATAGGTCCTTTTGTAATAATAAAACTGAATGCAATAAAATACAAAGCTCTATATATAGATAGCAGCAACCACCCAAAAATATATATGTGGCGCCCCTGCGGATCCAGTCGCCGCAGAGGTACTGCATCCCTGTTAGGGTGTGGTATCTCACTCACTGGTAAGGGGGTACAGACAACCGGGACACCTAGATGACATTAGGAACAATTGTAGTGGGTTTGGGTGGTGAAGGAAGTAGTTAGAGGGAGCACTTGGGGAGGAGTGAGGTCAGGAAGAACACACGTAGATGACATGGGACACGTGACAAAAGGGAATAAAAAGAGCAGGAATATCTAGAACGTAGGAGACGACATTGAGAAGAAAGACAGTTGAACAGTGGTGAAGAGTGACCAGCTGTGGAGAGGTGGTAGAATAGCTGAGGAAAGGCCATTGAACACAAAGGTCGAGTTGGAGGGAAGCTAGAGAACATACGCCTGAGAAGTGTCCAGAGGTCTAGAGCGAGGGGGAGCTCATCCTACGGCTGAACCTTAGAGCAGAACATCACCCAAGTGGCTCCAGGGGAAGAGAGGGTCCCAGAGGTCCAGGAAGTGAGCAATCCACCCATGGGTCTCGTATCTATTGTCAGGCACAGGCAAGTGGAGGGACTAGGCCGCAAGGGACACTGGGAACCCAAAAGCCTAGTGGGAAGACCAGGCTCAGCTAGCAACCTGGAGACCGTGTGACACTTTCATGGTGACACGGTCGACAACCGCGCACATCTGCTGAAAAGGTGGCAACCATAGGGCTAAGGGGAAACACTGGAGGTTAACCCCTAGGAACAGCCCACAGTAACTGGCTCTGTGTGGCGAGGCGCAAGGCAGGACGGGCGAGGCAAGGACTGTGTGAGACGACCTAGAAAGGACAGAGAAGGGATGCCAGTTACGTACCATTCTACTACCAGGGAGTAGCTGGATCCCTGCCTCCGAGAACCCAGTGCTCAGTGGGCTGCTGCACAAAGACTGTGAGTAAAAGAACTAAAGACTGGAGCCCACTGTGTCTGTGAACTTTCTTAACACATCTAAAGCACCAGAAATACAACTACCAACTCATTCAGGTACCTTTGGCCACTTTAAGGGTCAGTCCTACCCGCAGAGGGCTTAAGAACATTGCTGCCTCCCAACCATCGGCCCCTAGGAAAACTGTCAAGCAGCGGCGGCGTCACGTATAAATTAACAAGTATCCCCAGGCCCAGTCATCCCTGCCCAGAATGAACCCTCCACGCCAGATCCCTATCCCTAAGAGAGAGAGCCACCCACACCAAACTTTTAATGACCCCGCCAGGGTCACGGAGTCGGGTCTCGGTCCCTGTGATCCTTGGTAATGAAGCCTCAAGAAAGCTGAGTATCTTAAGGCCCTGGAAGGGCGTGTCAACTAATCTAATGTTTTGACCATGCAGGGAATTTGTAGCTTCAAATCAGATCCTTAAAGACTTGTTTGAAAAGTACTATCCAGCACAAAACCTAAAAATAATATATTATTGAATGTCAGAGATTAAGTTGGCCTTACAAGATCTTGATTCTTATTTATTTTTATTGCCGCAGTGTCCAGTCATTGATTCTGTAGAAATAGAAAAAGCACCCCATCACTGAGGCTCCATCAAAATGGACACCGACTCCAACTCAATGACTCCAACTCCACAACTTGGCTGTGAGGTCAGTAATCCAAATATCCAACACCAACTCTAACTCTTCAATTTCCCTGAATCCAACTCCACCCAAAATGTACACCGACTCCAACTCCACGACTCCACAACCCTGGATAGTACGGAACATTGTAACAGTTGCCGAGGCCAAGATGTAACAACAGTCTTGATCAAAGACCAGGGGCGGAACTACCGTGGTGCAGCTGGTGCAGCTGCACCAGGGCCCCGACCAGCTAGGGGCCCCTGGAGCTCCAGCGGCAGTTCCGTTCCCCGGACTGGCCCTGCGAGAGATCCCCCGGGGTCCCCGACACTTTGGGGCCAAACCCACTAAGCCCCGCCCCCATACCCCCCCCCCGGGCGCTGTAGGGGGGCCCGGACGCAAAGGGGGGGGCCCACTGGTCCCCTGAGCGTCCCCACATGTACTAGGGGGCCCCTGACCGCTGGCCCCACACGCTATCCTCGGGGCCCCCTTACTGCTGCCTACCCCCTCTCTCCATTACCGGCAGTCGCGCTGATCTGCCTGTCACGTGGGCTGTAGCCGGCGCCGCTCTATTTCCTGTATCGCGCCGGCTGCAGCTCCACACCACATGACAGGCTGCGGCGCGCTCAGCGCGACTGCCTGTCGGTAATGGAGGGGGACGCAGCACTGAAGGAGGCAGCGGTAAGGGGGCCCGAGGATAGCGTCAGGGACCCCCTTGAAAGACGTGGGGGTGCTCAGGGGCCAATTAGTGTGGGGGCAGCTCTCATGGGCCCCCCCCAGGATGAGTGTGGGGGCAGCTCTCATGGGCCTCCCCCCCCCAGGATGAGTGTGGGGGCAGCTCTCATGGGCCTCCCCCAGGATGAGTGTGGGGGAAGCTCTCAGCTCTCATGGGCCCCTGAGGCTGAGGTGTGGGGGCAGCACTCAGGGGCCCCTGAGGCTGAGGTGTGGGGGCAGCTCTCAGGGGCCCCTGAGGTGTGGGGGCAGCTCTCAGGGGCCCCTGAGGTGTGGGGGCAGCACTCAGGGACCCACCAGAGCCCCCTGGTGGTGCTGGACCCCCCTGGTGGTGCTGGGCCCCCCTGGTGGTGCTGGTCCCCTCTACTGGTCCTGAGCTCCTCTGGTGCTGCCGGTCCCCCCTGGTGGTGCCTGGTGCTGCCGGGCCCCCCTGGTGGTGCCTGGTGCTGCCGGGCCCCCCTGGTGGTGCCTGGTGCTGCCGGGCCCCCCTGGTGGTGCCTGGTGCTGCCGGACCCCCCTGGTGGTGACTGGTGCTGCCGGGCCCCCCTGGTGGTGCCTGGTGCTGCCGGGCCCCCCTGGTGGTGCCTGGTGCTGCCGGACCCCCCTGGTGGTGACTGGTGCTGCCGGGCCCCCCTGGTGGTGCCTGGTGCTGCCGGGCCCCCCTGGTGGTGCCTGGTGCTGCCGGGCCCCCCTGGTGGTGCCTAGTGCTGCCGGGCCCCCCTGGTGGTGCCTGGTGCTGCCGGGCCCCCTGGTGGTGCCTGGTGCTGCCGGGCCCCCCTGGTGCTGCCGGGCCCCCCTGGTGGTGCCTGGTGCTGCCGGGCCCCCCTGGTGGTGCCTGGTGCTGCCGGGCCCCCCTGGTGGTGCCGGGCCCCCCTGGTGCTGCCGGGCCCCCCTGGTGGTGCCTGGTGCTGCCGGGCCCCCCTGGTGGTGCCTGGTGCTGCCGGGCCCCCCTGGTGGTGCCTGGTGCTGCCGGGCCCCCCTGGTGGTGCCTAGTGCTGCCGGGCCCCCCTGGTGGTGCCTGGTGCTGCCGGGCCCCCCTGGTGGTGCCTGGTGCTGCCGGGCCCCCCTGGTGGTGCCTGGTGCTGCCGGGCCCCCCTGGTGGTGCCTGGTGCTGCCAGGCCCCCCTGGTGGTGCCTGGTGCTGCCGGGCCCCCCTGGTGGTGCCGGGCCTGGCTGTTGTTTCCACCTCTTTTTGAAACTCCTGTGGTACTCTGACGTATGGTTTCTGGGCAGTGTGTTGGGTGCTGGGAGTTGTAGTTCTCCTGGGCGGGCTCAATGTTCTCCCGCCGCCTGTCTGTGGTTATTGTGCCTCTTCTGGGATGTCCTCAGCTCCGTGCTGTGCACAGTGTACCACCATGTCCCCAGCTCCGTGCTGTGCACAGTGTACCACCATGTCCCCAGCTCCGTGCTGTGCACAGTGTACCACCATGTCCCCAGCTCCGTGCTGTGCACAGTGTACCGCCATGTTTTCATCTTCGTGCTGTGCACAGACAGTGTACCGTACACTGTCTGTGCACAGCACGGAGATGGGGACTTGGTGGTACACTGTCTTCCGCCGCCTCAAAATCGGTCTGTTTCTCATCCAGGAGAGTCGGATGAGTGACATCCGTTTTTTGGTCTGTTTGGAAACTGCTGTGCGAGTGGCCAACATTTTTCTCAGATTCTCAGATCACATCCGTGTGCAATCAATCTGTTCTTTCCTCAGCAGCTATTACTGTAGAATTATTTACAGGAACATTTTACAGTGTTCTAAGCTATAGAATGATAATGTATCCGTGAAAAAAACGATGCCTCTCGGATGGTTCGTGCGCTGTCAGTGTGCGGTATGTAATTTTGTCGGACCCATAGACTTGCATTAGTGAGTCCCATACTGTCGCAGCATGTTGCAACTTTTTTCTCATCCTGAATCTGGATGAGAAAAAAGCGGCCGACACTCACCAATGTGCTCTCAGAGATTGATTGCAATGTGAGAAAATCACACATCGCACTCATCAGAGTTTCACCCCAGTGTGTCCGTACCCTAATACTAAAATCCATATAGTAATCCTACTGGTGTGGGGAGGGTTTATGGCTCAGTACACACTCCATACTTCTTGTTATTAACCAGTTAACGCTCTCTTGTCCACCACACTGCAGTGTCAAAAGAGGACGACAGCGAGACAGACCGCAACATGGCATCAGAGAGCCCCTGACCTCGAAATAGAAGATCCTCAGATCCCGGTATTGTGACATAATATTAAGAATAAAGGTTTTTTGCATTCATATTACATTATGAACTCCACAGCACGGCGGTGAAAATTGCTCTGGCCCCAGGCCCTCCTTGAGTCCTGCTTGTTGCCATACACTGGGGTTGTGCAGAGGTGGCAATTGCACCCCTTCTCTTTGTGTTTTAGTATAGTAGTTATATTCTTGTATATAGGGGCAGACAGTGTATGCTATGTACACTTCCAGATTATCAACAACCAAAGTGGCGGCAAATTTTCGACCGCCCAGGGCGCCACAAACAGTTGCTACGCCGCTGGCTGTGCTGCACTCCCGCGGCAATATTCTGGCACTGAGTTCCAGGAGGGGGGGCCCCAAAAAATTTCTTGCACCAGGGCCCACTACAGTCTGGGTCCGCCCCTGTCAAAGACATAATGGTTCCAATGGAGAAGGTCTAAATATTTACACTTTTCCATTCCGCCAGCAGCTTATATATAGGATTGCATTTTTTTAATTGTTCCTTAGGGAGTTTTAGGATGTTAAGTAATATTATTTTCTACACCCAAACTTGGTTTTACAAAAACATCTCAAAGGCCTGCAATTACTGTGCAGATATAACTACAGCAGACTGATGGCGAGGATGTTTGTAGCCCGCTAGATTGCCCACATGTGGGCTCATGCATTTTTCCAAGGATCAAATATAAAGCTCCACTTACTTCAGGCAAAACCAGAAATAATTTTCTCAAACCTATTTCCATCTTGTTTGTAAAAAGGTTAAATGAGGACCGACAAGCTCCAGGGAGGGATTACTACCAGATTGCTAATTAAAGCTGTGTTTGCTTGTGGATTTTGGAGTTTTATCGGATGTGTTAAATCCTAAATGTGCATTCATTACCGTCCCACTTGCTTAACTACGGTTTCAGCAATCTATGAAACTGCTACGGGCTTCGTAGTGTAGGGCTCCTAATGCAGAGAGGTACGACGCTTATTTAAGGCGGGTTGTAAATTAGTCCATTACTGAAAGAAAAGCCGTTGAAATTTATATGGCTGGACGGTGTCAACTTAAGTAATTGTGAAGAAATGCAAAGAAGTTGATGTTGCTACAGGGAATTATACAATTATATTGGCCTCAGATGTAGACTCCAATTACCCAATACCTAAGACTTGCTGTAAGACTAGAGATAAAGGATTGGATATAGTCCTAAACAAAAGGCCACTGGAGCATTTCTCACTTTGGAGGATCTGAACTGCAATACAAATACTGTACAAATATGAATGGAAAATGTGTAATGCTTCATTTCCCCTCTGGAGGCGCTGCAGGAATATTAAATACTTGCTGCTAAGTATAACATATTACATCTGCTTGCTGGTGGTCCAGGCCAGGAGACATTCTGTGATCAAATATTGTCAATAGAAAATATATCTGTTTGGAAAAGGGCGCTTACATGATGCCCATACACAGCTAGAGGTTGCTGGAAATGTATTCGGTCAACTTGCAGATTTGGATGATGTAGTTGCAAAGACAGTTCATGTCTCCTCCATCATCATCACTGAGGGAATGAATGCAAAGCTATAGTACACGAGGCTGTCCCTTGAGTGTCACAATGACCATGGGATGGCGGGGTACCAGGGCACCTGATCTGCCCTTCAAGTAAGGGAGTTCTATCCCTATGATATCCCAGGGGTACTCCTAATGGTTATGTAATATTTATAATGGAACACACAGGAACCTCTTATGAAATGACTCCACTTCACTCAAGGTTATGGTGAGAAAGTCTGTATTTTACACACGTTTGAATACACGTGACGTGCAGGAAGTAAGCAAAGGTCATCAAATACACAATAAACAGAAAAGTCGCTAGAAATATTTCATCCACAGTAATACTGGCAAGGAAAGTCTCTTGGAAGAAGCAGTCACTGGGAGATGCAGTTTAGTAGAAAACACACTCCACACACAGGAGGCCTGGGTTAGGTAAGTCCCAAAACGAGTGCAGAGAAGTGAGCCTTAGGAAGTCCAAATAGTCAGAGTACTGCTACTGCACGCTTAACAACAACAAGCTGCTAAAAGCAGAACGGGTTTACACGACCAGGGTTGGCAAGCGCTGAGAAACACAAGCAGCAAATTTCAGGTGAGTCACTGAGAGCAGGAGAGGTTAATGGAAAGAGCTAAGATGGACCTTCTGGAGGAGGAGCAATCTTGAGAAGCAAAGAGCCAGGGGTACAAGCAGATTACACAAGCATTGGCTAGAAGGTAAACTAGGGTTTATAAAGGCAGGAAAAGAGGATCAAATAAACAATAGCGAAGCAGCACACACCATTTAGAAAAATTGCTATAATGAACAAAAGGCAAACAGAAGATCCAGAATCCTGATGGGTGGGGAGGCCAGAGTCTCCATTCCTGCCATGCTCCTAACCTGTCCTGATCTGATTCCCACTTTCCATCCTCTCTCACAAGGACATGGAAGTAATAAATTTCACAGAGAAAGACAAACAAGTGAAAACCATAGCTCAGTCACTAAGCATGTATACACAACGTTAAAGACAATACGAGAAGCAGGAGGAAAAGCAAGAGCAGGAAGGAAGCAACAAAACTACAAGGGGGTACTTCAACAACCACACCAAAGTAATAGAACTTTCTCCTGAGAGTCTGGGACACCAAACCTCACAGAACAACATAGGATTCACGTTAGTTGGCATGATTAGAAGGATTCCACCAGCATACATATGAGGCGAGTAGTTGTGACAAGATGTGATAATGGCAGCAAACAGACTAACAAAGATTAACTCTTGCCAGTGTGGCACCCCAGTGGTCCAGTTGCCACAATGATGTTGCCTCCTTCACCGGGGGTGATGTCATGCTTGGAAGCAGGAGGAGGTCCCTACACTAGGTAACCACCAGCATTCACACACCAATCCTGACTCCAGGCCAGAAAGGGGAGCTCTAGAACTTGAGTTCAGGAGAGCTGCCCTGTTTCTGGCATGGAGGAGGGGTTAGAGGAAAACGTTTAAGGAGAGGGAAAGGAGAGGACATATAAGAGAGATCTCTGGGAAGTGGATCTGCGAGTGAGCTCACCCAGAGAGGCGCTACAGAGGACGCTAGAGTCCTGGATGGCGCAGGTACTATAAATCCCAGCAACTGAACCTGGAAGGCAGGAGGCTGCAAGTCTCCTGGCTGCACCGAAGACGCGGCAGCACAACAGCGTGGCGAGAGCCCAGAACTGACACCAGCCCCGTGGCACTGTGATAGGCTTGTGTTGTCTGCCATATGGGGCAAAGGCAACCAAGCAGGAAGAGAGCCACAGGTTAGCTCATAGGCTTCCAGGACCCCGAACTGAGAGCACAGCAGGAAGGCCTCCAATGCCACCTGGCGAGGTGGATCTCCGAATGCTTCCAGGCTGACCAGACCCTTCCAAAACCTGGCAACCAATGCCCCAGACTGCACCACATTACACCAAGTAAAAGGTACAGAAACTGCAACCTTGCCTTTTCCTGTTATTTCCCGCGCCCTTCATCCTGCCCCCAACTATAATCACCATCTTCCCCATAGACTATCACACCAACCCTGGGACCCTGCTCCACCTGTGGGGAGTGACACCATCCCGGTTGCAGCACCATCTGCCCCAGAGGCCCAAATAAGCAGTGTCGGGCATCCCTGGCTGAATACCAAAGGTGGCGTCATGAGAAGACTATCAATATCCCTGTATATATAACTCCCATCATTGCATGGCCAGGGCCACAGAGCTGGGCCACAACCACCATGACTTTCCAAAGAATCTACCAGCCCGGCTACAGAGTAACCTCCGGTCCTTGCGGCTGAGGCAACCTGGCATCACGAACAGGATTTCGGAACCCCGACACCACCGGGTTCTGTGTGCCATAGACTGTATTGAACTGTGTAAATAGCTGCCATTAGCACGCCACGTGGTGCGCGGGAAGTAGACGGGGAGTCCTGTCGTGGGCGAAACTGTAGAAAGAGCGCAAACAGAAACTCTGCCCCGCGCTCTGACGTCAGCTGGCAGGAAGCAGGAGGTCCCAACATCTTCATTTCCTTAGTGGCGTTGCTTGTGTTCAGGTCCCTTGCTTTGTACCTCATACATGTGCTTTGTGCCCGTCCCTGTACCTGTACTTAAAATCTCTCTTCGTAGGGCTGCAGTCTTTTCAGCTTGTTGCAGCAGTCGAAGTGCACCAGCCTCCTCTGAGCCTGCTACGTCAAGCCTGCTGCATTGCATCCAAGTCCATGAGTCTGCCATGCCTGCCAGTCTGTATCTCTACATCACTGAGCCTGCTTCACTCTTATAGCTCTCTGTGTTGGACTCTGCCACGACGTAAACCTTTGGGTGTCTATAGCAGTGTTATTCACCTTACAGCTTGCAAGTTTGGCTTACGGACTCTATTACCATTCTAGCTTGACCGCTCTATTGGGTGTATGTCAATAAAGATTGTACAAATTGTCAAGTTACTCTCCTGACTGTCCCTGTACTACAACAGCTCCATTTGTAGCCCATTGGATCCACTACATTCGCTCACGCCTCCGTGAGCGTAACACAACAGTTGCTCTTCCACTGTTTACCACAACATCTGAGGGGTTAAACTGCTGAGATCTATCTACAATCACAGCACTTGCCGGTGGATGTGAGCTGTGTATAACAGCCAGCACACACACCCGGTAAGTAGCAGGCTCAGCACATGGGCCTGATCTGCACAAATACTTCCCACAGATAGGGAGTGTTGAGAGAAGAGGGCAGATGCCAAGCATTGGATGGGGCTGTTTGGCCTTGGGCCCCCTCAGGCTCACCGGTCTTGGTCTACGATACGCCATTGATGTCAGGGACATTAAGACTTACCCTAAGGTCAATAACAAAGTCTTTTTTCGCTCATTTGCTCGTACGTTCTCTTTGGATCACTGCATACAAGCGTCATCTCTTTCCAGATAAATAGAACTAAAGCCTATCTGCGCGGATGTAAGACCCTGTGGACAAACAGTGTTAATTTTCTGCTAAATTAGTTAATTTTCTGCTGTTGCGTCTACAATTGACGAATTTGTAAAAGCTTTTCTCAGCTCAGATCAGCACCCAGAATGAAAAAAAAGAGCATCATTCTGCATTCAGCAGCTGCGGCCCCGGCGCACAGCTCAGTGGTTTAAGCACGCCGTGTAGATGGGCGCCAGAAGCCAGTCACTTTCTAATGCATTCCAAGCTCTTCTACCATTTATCCAATGACCCATCACGGCAGGTTACATTTCACCCTGGTGTTTTGTGACGGGCCGCTCCTAACCCTGGAGCCCGATGAGTAATGGTTCCGTCCTGCAGCTTTATCCATCAGAATAAAATCGCATTATGTCTACAGATCTGAGCAGATTTTGCCGGATAGCGAAATGCGTTGGGATTTAGTTTTATATATATATATATATACCGGTATATAGCGGGACAAGGAAATTGCTTGTGTGAACAAGAGAACAGAGATAGAAAATCGTGTCAGGATGATAAATAAACTCCATGGCCGACTAATGGATTTCGCAGTTAATCCAAGAAAAATACAGGCTTTGTCTGTACATATCTATACAGCAAATGTAAAACTAATGGCCCTCATGTTACCAGCTGATGTAATGACAGTGACACATACACTTAGTTAAAGGATCATTTCCTTTGTAAGAATAAAGTGATTTATGAACTGTGACATGTCTAATGGGTCAAAGAATCGGACTCTCCAAGCGAGAAGGTGACCTTATGGACTTGTCATTTTCACTGGGTTACAGGTCAATTTTGTCTATGGGAGCAAAGTGATCCATATTATGGCTAGAGGTCAGTGTCATGTATAACCCTATAACTACCGGGTAGGAGTACAGGAGTGTGGACGGGATGAAAACTCAATTTATTGAGGGGGATAAAAACAATCATATATTTAGTTGAAAGTTAGAAGTACAGACATGGCAGAGTTAATCAAGTCATCTAATTATATCTTTTAATGTGCAGTGGGTGAAATAAGTATTGAACACATCACCAATTTTCTAAGTAAAAGTATTTCTAAAGGTGCTATTGTGGCGCCCCACTGGTCAGTGCGCCACAGTAGGGGCACTGCACCCACAACAGAGTGTGCAGTATTCCTGTCATTGGGGAGTGTAAAGTCAACCTGAGGCTTTTATCCCGGCATCCTTACACCTAGAGTAGGGGACCAACTGGCAACCTGTTACAAGGGCAACTGGTCCCGGGGAAGGAGTGTGAGGAGTAAGAAGCGGGAAGTCCAAGCGAGTTCATCCCTGAGCCAGTCGAGGTCCTAACTATCAGCCCCGACCCCGTCCAGAACGTGCAGCCCCACCAGGATCACCAAACCAGGTTGAGCCCCTTAGAGAGAAGAAGGGTACCTCATAGCACCCAACGGGCCTGGCAGACAAGCGGACTGTGCAGGGCAGTGTAAGGATAGTGAGGAGGCGCAAGTCAAGAGAACGGGACAGAGAAAGACAAGAGAAGGTATACTTCGGGAGCCTCAGAGAGACTTTATCCTCCTCAATGACTACCCGGCCAGCTACCCAAGACTGTGTAAGCTGTAACCTGAAGTGCCATCTGAACCGATTCCAGTAAAGTACCAGAATAGAGTCTAAAAGTCTCGGTGTCTCATTTCATCGTAAACCGCTGCACTGCCCACATCCAGCATTACGACAACAAATGCTTTTGATCCTGCCCGGGGCTCAGCTCCACTTGCAGGGAGCTACACCACCCAACCTGCAATACCATCGTCCGTGGCAGTGTGACCACGGCACTGGTGAGCTCACCAGGCGTCACGAGACTTTTATTCTCTTTTTATTATTCCCCAAATTTTTAGTTGACCACCAGGGCTACGGGTCCGGGCAGGCCACCAGTGACATCCCTCCAACTCCACGCCCGGGTTCCGAGTTCCCATAGACCCCTGGGTGAATCACCATTGACATGAATCTCTCACCAGATGTCGGTGACAACCCATCCAATCCATACAGGCAAAGAAGTCAATCCATAGATGTCTATAAAGTAAGTGATGTGTAATAATAATGGGAAGTGACACAGGGAAAAAGTATTGAACACATAAAGAAAGAGAGGTGCCAAAAACCTTGGAAAGTCATAATACTAGCTGTTATTAGATAGCTGTCTATTTAAGGATATCTATGGTTTAATTCCTTTGCCTGTGTGGATTGGATGGGTTGTTACTGAGATCTCGTGAGAATTCCATGGTATAAGCACCTTTAGAAATATATTTACTTTGAAAATTGGTGACATGTTCAATAGTTATTTTCCCCGCTGTACATTCAGGAGACAGAGGACATTCGGGTCGGGGATACAGAGGTGCTGGTTTTGTCCCTTGGGATGATCCTGTTGAGAGGATCTGTAAATTGGGATATTACTAGGGATAAGCTAGTATGCTTGTGACTACTCGGCACTCGCACAAATATCTCGGTACTCGGGGTACTAAGCGAGTACCGAGTAATCCCGCGATACTCTTGCTATGCTTGGGGTCCACCTCCCTGCATGTTGGTGCTCTTTTCAGAGCCAGCCCGCATGCAGGGATTGGCTGACAGACACTGTAATGCCACAGCCATGTTGGTTGTGGCATTACAGTGATTGGCTGGCCGCACAGCGTCATCAGGTCTTCATAAGACCTGACCGCGCTGTGCTCGTCACTCTGCGCCATTAGACAGTCAGTGTAGGGAGAGCTGCTGCTGATTGAGGGACAGATTTGTGGCCTTTCAGCTAGTGTAGGTGCAAAGCTGCTAATCTAATACCACAACAGTCCTTCTGAGGACTAATACTGCTGTATACAGGCAGGCAGGGAGGCAGGGTATATAGCAAACTTCTTGTGCTAGTATACCAGCCTTCATCACATCTGGGGCTGGTGTACAGGCTGGAAATCTCCAAAACAGTCTTTTTAAGGATTAATTTAGCTCTCTATAGGCAGTAAGAGGTTAGCTCCAATTAGTATACGCCAAAACACTGTATACTCATCAGTGTTTGTGTCTGACCATTCCAGCTGGCGGGATTAGACCACTAATCTGTAGTCTCAGTGTGCAGCTAAAAACCAACTCTTGTCTGCATTCACTTACCATCTTAGTGCGGCAGGAGTGGCTTGCAGCTCCAAGTAGTATACGCCAAAACACTGTATACGCGTCAGCGTTTGTGTATGACCGTTCCAGCTGCCGGGATTAAACACTCTAATCTGTAATCTCAGTGTGCAGCTAAAAACCCTCTTTTGGATGCCTTCATTTAGCTGTATACAGGCAGCACAACATTGAAAATGCGCAAGGCCGGTGGCAAGGGACAAGGAACTGGACGTGATGGTGGTGCAGGCAGAGGTCGCTTGACCTTCCTGTCCCAATTTCTAGGGGACCGTAGCAGTACACCACTATTAAACCAAGACCAGTGTCAACATGTTGTAAGTTGGATAGCGGATAATGCTTCCAGTCAGTTTGGCACCACCACAAATACCCTGTCTTCCACACGGTCAAGGGTGAGTAGCCGTGAGACTGGACCGCACATTCCACACCCTGATCCTCCTTCCTCCCACCATGCCGAGTGCCCGGACATAACTGATCCCACACTTGGACACTCTGAAGAGCTGTTCACTTATCCATTCGCAGAATCTGGCCTGTCGCCAGCTCCACTTGAAGTGGGTCATGAGGAGATCGTATGTACCGATGCACAAATATTTGAGCAGCCACGGTCTCACGAAGGCAACGGTGGGAACGTGTCTCAACAAGAGGTGGACGATGATGAAGGCACAATTGCCAGAAAGTCAGGAGGAGGACCAGGGTGCGGAAGTGGAAGACGACATGGTGGATGATCTAGTAACTGACCCAACCTGGCAGGAGGACATGCAGAGCGAGGACAGCAGTGCACAGGGGGAGTTAGGCGTAGCATCACAACAGGCCGGAAGAAGCAGGGTGGAGGCCGCAGGCAGAAGGCAGGCAACCGTTCCCCGGAACAGCAACACGACAGAAGTTGCCAGTACAACTGTTAGGTCTTCCCGAGTCTGGCTGTTTTTTAAGGTGTCTGCAGATAATTCCAAAAAGGCCATTTGCAACACCTGCCATGCCAGCATCCGCAGGGTTAGCAAAACTAGCAGCCTGACCACCACCAGCATGATAAGGCACATGTCAGCAAAGCACCTGACTTTGTGGGATGTACACCAGAGTCTAGGAGCAGTGTCTGTGGGTGACACCACTGCGTCTTCCACTGTTGTGCATGCAAGACAATCCCCTGTCCATACTGCATGCGAAGATGCCTCATGTCCTTCACTTGTAGTTGCACAAGCAGAAATAGCACCATCATCAACCACGTCCTTGTCCCAGCGCAGCGTTCAGTTATCCATACACCAATCTTTGGAACGCAGGCGCAAATACGCTGCCAACGCCCCACATGCCACAGTTCTAAATGCACACATTTCGCGACTGCTTGCGATGGAAATGTTGCCTTTAGGCTAGTGAAGACAGAAGCATTCCGCGACCTGATGGCGGCAGCTGTCCCACGTTACTCAGTCGCCAGCCGCCACTATTTCTCCCAGTGTGCCGTCCCTGCATTACATAAGCACGTGTCACAAAACATCAGACGTGCCCTTAACAACGCAGTTTCAGGCAAAGTCCATCTAACCACAGACACGTGGACAAGTGCCTGTGGGCAAGGCCGGTACATCTCGCTGACGGCACACTGAGTTAATATTCTGGAAGCCGGGACCCAGTCTGAGCTTGGGACGGAACACGTCCTTCTGACACCAAGGATTGCAGGCCTTAACTCAGTCAGGGTTTCACCCACAGTGTACAGCTCCAGAACACCATGCTCCTCAGCCTCCTCCTCCACCTCCACTTCACCCTCCACACCAGTCCCAAGCTGGAAGCACTGCAGCACTGCCTTGGCTAAGCGGCAACAGGCTGTGCTGAAGCTAATATGCATAGGTGACAAACCCCACAATGCTGAAGAGTTGTGGACAGCTCTGAAACAGCAGGCAGATCACTGGCTCACACCGCTGAACCTACAGCTAGGCATGGTCGTGCGTGACAATGGCCGGAACCTGGTGGCGGCTCTGAGGCGAGGCGAGCTGACACATATTCCATATGTGGCCCATGTGCTCAACCTCGTGGTTCAGCGGTTTCTTAAATCCTACCCGGAGCTGTCGGATCTGCTCATCAAAGTACGCCGCCTGTGTGCCCATTTTAGAAAGTCACCTACTGCTTCTGCCGCCCTTGCCGGCTTTCAGCGGGTTTGCAGCTTCCGGCTCACAGACTGGTGTCTGATGTCCCCATGCATTGGAATTCCACACTGCACATGTTGGTCAGGATTTGTGAGCAGAAGAAGGCAGTTGTTGAGTACCAGCATCAACTAGGCCGTCGCTATACGGTTCAAACTCCACACATTCTTAAGACCTCAGGAGTGGACATGGATGTCCGACATATGTACTGTCCTCCAAAACTTTGAGGACTCCACCAAGATGGTGAGCGGTGATGACGCCATTATTAGCGTCACCATCCCACTTCTCTGTCTTCTAAAACGCTCTCTGCTCAAAATCAAAGACGATGCATTGCAGGCGGAGCACGATGAGTTGGAGCAAGAAACCGTACTGGGTGATTACACACAGCCCAGCCTCATCTCATCCCAACGTGCATTGGAGGACTATGACGAGGAGGATGAAGAAATAGAGCTACTTTCATGCGGAATTGACAGTAATACATGCACAACCGTCATACCGTCGGTTCAGCGTGGATGGCCAGAGTACAGGGGAGAGGAGGAGGAGGAGGATGATGCCAGCATGGCCAGTCATGCTGTTGTGAGGGCCCTGAAGTCTTGCCTGTTAACAGTCTGGCGCCAGGGCTGCCACTAGGAATTTCGGGGCCCCTTACTGCCAAAATTTTGGGGCCCCCCTGAGACTCCGCCCAGCCACCACCCATGTTCCGCCTCCACTTATGCTCCGCCTCCACCCAAACATATATTATATTTGTAGTGAAAAATTGGAACCGCACCAAAAATTGCCTCCATTTATATGCAAGTTTTCCCAACCAGCAATCTAGATGGTTCCTTACAATCGGGTAAAAAAAAGGAAAAACAGCACAAAAAAAAATTGAAAAAAGTGGACTTCATTGCCCAATGCGTGGCTATGCCATTGGACAATGAAGTCCACTTTTTTCTATATTTTTGTGCTGTTTTTCCTTTTTTTTTTTACACTCTCTCTCTCTATAATATATTACACACATAATTAGACGCACAGAGGCACAGAGGCACAGAGACAAACACAGACAGACAGAGACACAGAGACACAAACACAGAAACAAACACAGACAGACAGAGACAGACAAAAATAAAAATAGAGAGGCGCAACTTGAAAAGGATCTGGTGGTCTAGTGGGGGAAACTTTTATAAGGTGTGGGGGTTTGCCTCTCACCTATTCCGGTTGTGCACCCTCGCTCAACATCAGTATTCGCATGGCGGTAGAGGACCGTGGGCTGCTGCGAGACCGCTCCTAGGCGTCTTACTTCTTGGTGTGGTCATGTGCGAGATCCCGATCACCTGACGTCCGCGTCAACGGAACTTCATCATGCAAATTCCTTAAAGGCTGTTGAGAGCTCTCTGATAGCTCCAATCCGCTCCGGCTACAATTCCAGGGATGAGAACAATGAAATTAAAGATACATAAACTGAGTGGTCATATTAGGAGCACTAGGTAGCAAGGAGCTCTCACAGGGAATTATCTTACAGACCTGTTTATTATTACTATTATTATTATTATTATTATGATTTTCCACTACGTGTTTATTCCCCACCTGATGAAGACAACAGACTGTTGTTGAAACGCGTAGTGGAAAATCATAATAATAATAAACAGGTCTGTAAGAAAATTCTATATGAGAGTTCCTTGCAACCTAGGGCTCCTAGTTCATGTATCTTTAAAGACAGAGACAGAGAGAGACACAGTCAAAGAGAGAGAGAGAGAGACAGACACCGTCAGTCAGAGAGAGAGACAGACACCGTCAGTCAGAGAGAGAGACAGACACCGTCAGTCAGAGAGAGAGACAGACACCGTCAGTCAGAGAGAGAGACAGACACCGTCAGTCAGAGAGAGAGACAGACACCATCAGTCAGAGAGAGAGACAGACACCGTCAGAGAGAGACAGACACCGTCAGAGAGAGACACACAGACAGAGAGACAGTCAGAGAGACACAGAGAGAGACAGACAGTCAGAGAGACACAGTCAGAGAGAGAGAGAGACACACACTCAGAGAGACACACCATCAGTCAGAGAGAGACAGACACCATCAGTCAGAGAGACAGCCAGTCAGAGAGAGACACATCGTCAGTCAGAGAGAAACAGAGACACAGTCAGTCAGAGAGAGAGACAGACACAGTCAGTAAGACAGACACCGTCAGTCAGAGAGAGAGACAGACACCGTCAGTCAGAGAGAGAGACACAGACAGAGAGACAGTCAGAGAGAGACAGACAGTCAGAGAGACACAGAGAGAGAGAGAGAGACACACACTCAGTTAGAGAGACACAGTCAGTCAGAGAGAGACACACCATCAGTCAGAGAGAGAAACAGACACTATCAGTCAGAGAGAGACAGACACCATCAGTCAGAGAGACAGACACCATCAGTCAGAGAGACAGTAAGTCAGACAGTGAGACACACCGTCCGTCAGAGAGACAGACACAGTCAGAGAGAGACAGTTTTAGAGAGAGAGAGACATAGACACCATTAGTCAGAGAGACAGACACCAACCATCAGTCAGAGAGAGACAGCCAGTCAGAGAGAGAGACAGCCAGACAGAGAGACAGCCAGACAGAGAGACAGAGACAGCCAGTCAGATAGAGACATCCAGTCAGAGAGAGACATCCAGTCAGAGAGAAAGACAGACACCATCAGTTAGAGAGACATTCAGAGAGAGACAGTCAGAAAAAGAGACATTCAGAGACAGTCAGTCAGAGAGAGAGACACAGACACCATCAGTCAGAGAGAGACAGTCAGTCAGAGAGTGAGACAGTCAGTCAGAGAGACAGAGAGAGAGAGAAAGACAGCCAGTCAGAGAGAGAGAAAGAGACAGTCAGTCAGCGAGAAAGACAGTGAGAGAGAGACACACAGTCAGAAAGACAGATAAGACAGTCAAAGAGCAAGAGACAGACAGAGAGTCAGAGAGATAGAGGAGTATACTCACCACCAGCAGCAGCTCAGTGACTTCAGTGGAGTTTTGCATTCTGCCCAGTGGCTGTGCCGCAGCTGCTGAAGAGGTGAGATCATCAGGGCCAGCCCCCTCACCTCTCCTGCAGGCCATGTGAGTTCCGGTAATGCTGTGATCCAAGCCTCTCTTTCACTCTTTGTCCTGGGTGGGCAGGGGTGGGGGCCGGGCTCTGGCTGTAGTGGGTGGGTCTGCGTGGCCCTCTGTGAAGTGCCAGTGGGCAGTGAGGCCTGAGGACTTGGGTGGAGCGGGATGGGCAGTCCGGGGCCGGGCCCCCACACAATAATACAATACTATGCCACTGTGTGACTGTGCCTCTCACTCATAAGAGGGAGAGTGGGCGGGCCCCTGCACTCTGTGTCTGAGCGGGCGGCTGGCGCTGCTGTTGTGTGTGTGTGTGTGTACAGGCTCAGGCTGTGCAGCTGCACAGCTGCAGCTGCAGCCAGCCAGCCTGTATGTCTGTATGAGACTGATGACTGTGCACTGCAGTAGCCTGTGCTCAATGCATTGCTGCGCCTGCACTCGCCGCGCTGCTCTGGCAAAGAGCAGAGGCAGAGCAGAGAGCACAGTCAGTCACACTGATCTGTTCTCATCTCAGCCTGGCCCCGCCGCCCCTGATGACGACGATGACAGTGTACAAACTACTGTGCTGCCCAAAGGGGGCGGGCCTCCTTGCTCTAAATGGCTCCGCCCACAGCCAGGGCGCCCGGGCCCCCCCCTGCTGGTTGTTAGGCCACGCCCCCTTCACTCATAGCCGGGCCCCTTACAGCTGTATGGCCTATAAGGCCCTATTGGCGGCCCTGTCTGGCGCACATGGCTGACTTTATGTTACGCTGCCTGTCTCGTGACCCTCGCGTTACCAACATCTTGGCGGACACTCATTACTGGGTGGTGACACTTTTAGACCCACGCTACAAGGAGAACTTTATTTCTCTTATTCCCGAGGTGGAGAGGTCTACAAAAATGCTGCAGTACCAAAGGCCACAGTCGCGGAATTAGTCCAAAAATTCCCTTCTGAAAACACTAGAGGCAGAGGTCACGATTCGGTGGACAACCAAGGTGTCCGGCCGAGAGAGGCACAAGTCCAATCCAGCAGAGGTAGGGGAACACTCTCAAAGATCTGAGACAGTTTTCTCAGCACCTCCCGTAGCACAGGCCCTGAGGTGCAGGGTAGTGTCACAAGGACTGCAAAGTCTGCGAAGATGCTGAGGGAGTACCTTGCCGATCGTACAAAAGTGCTCCTAGACTCATCTGTGCCTTATAATTAATTAATTATAAATTAATATAATTATCCAAGCTGGACACGTGGCAGGAATTGTCTCTCTACGCCTTGGAAGTCCTGGCCTGCCCTGCCGCTAGCATTTTGTCAGAACGTGTTTTTATTGCCGCAGGTGGGATCATTACTGACAAACGCACCCACCTGACAGGCTGACTCTGATCAAGATGAACAAGGGTTGGATTGAGCCTGACTTCACCACACCACCAAATGATAGCGTAATTTAAATTTTGTGCCGGTAAATTGCCATGCACCTCCGCACACCCACACATGGGTACTCACTTCATGACTTTGGCTACTTGCTGTACTGCTCCTCCTTCTCCTCATCCGCCACCATCATATAATCAGTGCGACCGTAGTTCATGATGCCACGAAAACATAATTTATTTACATCATATTTATGATGATGATGACCCTAACCGTTCAAAAGTTAGGCAGTAGTTTCATGTATACCACCCAGGGGTAAAATGTTTTAGTCCATGCTTACAGAATGGGAATTACAAGTCCAGGAGACCCGCTCCTTCGTAATGAGAACAATATTTAGAGGCTCTCCTCCATGTTTCTTTCCAGGAGGCAGAGGGGACACCTACTGCGACTCCTCAGGGCAGCAGAAGCCGCACATTTGTAAGGTTATAAATCATATTATTCAACTTTGCAGACACTCAAATAGGAAAGAGAGGGATAGCTAGAAACCTTATAGGAAGGTGCAGGGACAAGTATTTATAGGCTGGGGGTGATTTTTAGGGGTCAGGTTCCCTTTAAAAATGACCTGACAGAGTCCCTTTAAAAGGTATCACAACTGCAAGATTATTGGACTGTAGCCTGACAGCTGAATCCCCTCCAATACATTATATATATATTACATAGTGTATTAGATTTACCCACTGTGTCCCTTTAACTACTTGAAGTTTAATATATAACACTAACACAAAGACATCTATAATTTGCCAACCAGCTAACAGTTTGAGGCTATCCCCCTTTGAGCCTTGAGAAACGATATCATCATTTGTAGCCAGAAATTTGTTATCATTTGCCTATAAAATGTAAATCTGACAGATGTTCAAGTTTCCTGATCCATCTATGATGAGAAAAGGAGAGTAAACAAATCCAAATTTGCTGCACCATATGGAATACCTGGCTTATGTCGCTTCACATTTGAGGAAAGAAGTTTCATTTTGATATAAAGCCTTTGGCTACTACACAGAACATTTGGCACATAGACACAGCATTTGGAGTAATAAACTTCCCACTCTTATTTCCCATCGCTTACGCTGCCTTGAGTTATTTCTCCGTCCTCTTACACACTCTAGTTTTAATGTTTTGTAATAATTGCTCTTGTTAGTTTTAATTACATGGCAATAATTTACTGATTTCATCCCGTTATCGCTTTTATCAGGTCATTGTTCTACTCGTGGTTGACATTTCACCTCGGATAGACACAATATTTTTATACTTTGTAAAAAAAATCCTGGAAACCATCAATAAGCTGCGAGAAAAAAGGAAAACATATGAATTCACCATGAAATCCCAGGAAAATTAGGAAGGGAATGTTCGGAACCCCTAGGCCGGTTCCTCGGTAAAATAAGCATTCGAAAATATATGTAATCCAACTGTGACACCTGTCTGAGGCCACAGACTCAAATTTGCTACCTTGGACGGACTCGGCCCAAGTCGTTCCATTTTGCAGAATCCCAAGAAACACTGACACCCTTTAACTCCTATACAGGGATCTGGATTTACTACAGGGTCCAGAAGATTGCTGCCTACGGATGGGTTGCAATCCAGAGGTGCGAACCAGAGGCAGAAATGGTCACCAAACAGGGTCAAAGTTGGGAGGTCATGAAAAGGAAAAAATCAGAATCTGTAAGAGTAGTCGGGAAGTCGGGTGAATACCAAGATGGCGGCAAAGTACAAAATCGTCAGGCAGGAAATGTGTTCAACAACTAAGTAAAAGAGGAAAACAACAATGCAGAGCAGAAGAACAACCAGTCCTAACCAGGGAAGCAGGAGCTATATCTGACAGTTTCCAGCAGAAAGCCCCAAGCTTAAGTAGAGTGTAGTGCCATTTGTTAAGCTGAATCCAGGAGCTGATGACTTTAGGTGGACAGCACATACACCACCACTCTGTCAGGCTGGAAAGTCCTGTAGGTCCCAGCCACCGTAAAGTTAGTGGATGGGCAGAGCCTGTGCAGTTACAGTTGCGTAACCAGAGTCTGACGGGCCCAGGTGAGAAATTTGGACTTGAGCCCCCCTCATCTGCCCCCCCACACACACACACTCACATTGCATATATGTGTGGGCCCCATATATCATTATAAAGCCTATAAAGACTCATGATTTGTCCCTCTCCCCCATCATTATATATTAATGTCTCCCATCCTGGTATATACAGTGCCTACAAGTAGTATTCAACCCCCTGCAGATTTAGCTGGTTTGATAAGATGCCAATAAGTTAGAGCCTTCAAACTGCAAACGAGAGTAGGATTTATTAACAGAAGCATAAATCTTACAAACCAAAAAGTTATGTTGCTCAGTTGAATTTTTATAAATTTTGAACATTAAAGTGTGGGTCAATTATTATTCAACCCCTAGGTTTAATATGTTGTGGAATAACCCTTGTTTGCAATTACAGCTAATAATCGTCTTTTATAAGACCTGATCAGGCCGGCGCAGGTCTCTGGAGTTATCTTGGCCCACTCCCCCATGCAGATCTTCTCCAAGTTATCTAGGTTCTTTGGGTGTCTCATGTGGACTTTAATCTTGAGCTCCTTCCACAAGTTTTCAATTGGGTTAAGGTCAGGAGACTGACTAGGCCACGCCAACACCTTGATTTTTTCCCTCTTGAACCAGGCCTTGGTTTTCTTGGCTGTGTGCTTTGGGTCGTTGTCTTGTTGGAAGATGAAATTACGACCCATCTTAAGATCCTTGATGGAGGAGCGGAGGTTCTTGGCCAAAATCTCCAGGTAGGCCGTGCTATCCATCTTTCCATGGATGCGGACCAGATGGCCAGGCCCCTTGGCTGAGGAACAGCCCCACAGCATGATGCTGCCACCACCCTGCTTGACTATAGGGATGGTATTCTTGGGGTCGTATGCAGTGCCATCCAGTCTCCAAACATCACGTGTGTGGTTAGCACCAAAGATCTCGATCTTGGTCTCATCAGACCATAGAACCTTGAACCAGTCTGTCTCAGAGTCCTCCAAGTGATCATGAGCAAACTGTAGACGAGCCTTGACATAACGCTTTGAAAGTAAAGGAACCTTACGGGCTCGTCTGGAACGGAGACCATTGCGGTGGAGTACGTTACTTATGGTATTGACTGAAACCAATGTCCCCACTGCCATGAGATCTTCCCGGAGCTCCTTCCTTGTTGTCCTTGGGTTAGCCTTGACTCTTCGGACAAGCCTGGCCTCAGCAGGGGAGGAAACTTTCAAAGGCTGTCCAGGCCGTGGAAGGCTAACAGTAATTTCATAAGCCTTCCACTTCCGGATGATGCTCCCAACAGTGGAGAGAGGTAGGCCGAACTCCTTGGAAAGGGTTTTGTACCCCTTGCCAGCCTTGTGACCCTCCACGATCTTGTCTCTGATGGCCTTGGAATGCTCCTTTGTCTTTCCCATGTTGACCATGTATGAGTGCTGTTCACAAGTTTGGGGAGGGTCTGAAATAGTCAGAAAAGGCTGGCAAAAGAGATAATTAATCCACACATGTGAAGCTCATTGTTATCTGTGCCTGAACTACTTCTTAATACTTTAGGGGGACCAAACAGAATTCTGGTGGTTTGAGGGGTTGAATAATAAATGACCCTCTGAATTAACTTTTAACGCTTTAAAAAAGACAAACAACAAAAAAAAAAAAATTTTTGTGGCACTGCATTTCCCACTTCCAGGCTGATCTACAGTCCAAATGTCACAATGCCAAGTTAATTCTGCATGTGTCAACCAGCTAGATCTGCAGGGGGTTGAATACTACTTGTAGGCACTGTATGTTCCCCTTCCTTGTATATATGTCACCTATTCTGGTAGGTATGTTCAACATCCTGGTATATATGTCCCCACCCTGGTATACATGGGCTCATGCTGATATATATATATATATATATATATATATAGTCCATAAAATAAGATAAACTTAATCCCGAGGGATATTGTAATTTCCCTTGGGATCAATAAAGTGTATCTTATCTTACCTTATCTTATCTTATCTAGTCTCTATCCTGATATACATGTCCACATCCTGCTTTATATGGTCCATTAGGTCATAAGGTTTCCATCCTGGCATATATGATTCTCATCCTGGTCTACATCCCCCATCCTGGAATATAAATCCCTGTTATGTCCCTAGCGCGTATTTTAAAAGGAAAAACATTGTACTCACCTTTCCTCTAATCCACTTCAATTTGTGCCCTCTGTAGCCAGAGTACAGTAACTGGCATCTTACCCCAAAGTGCGTGCCATGACTTCACTGTCATGCACCATTCCCTGTCGCGGTATCTTCAAAGTCAGCTGCCAGCCATAGTTTGGTTGGCAGTATGTACTGCAGTGCACGGACCCAATGCACTGCAATACAAGTGTAGTGCAGTGCAGGGACCTGACACGTCTCTATGCCGCAATGCATTTCAGCTGGATATGCGTCCCCCGATACACAACCAGCTGGGCTAGAAACTGGCGTCCCTGCCTGTGTGGTTGCAAAAGCTGCACCGACAGCTCCTGTTTCTATCAATGCAGCTGAAGGCCGGGAAAACAGACTAGGAAAAAGCAGATGTTTGAATGCCACTTATATGAATTATTTTATAGAAATGAAGAAAAATCCCATATTAAAGTCACCTACAAAGTTTCATAATTTTCCATGCTGGACAAAATTATATACAAAAAAGGTTTATTTACTCGTTATTGAAATATCTCCCATTGTTTGGTGCATGCGGCTCCTCTGTACCTTATGTGTCTCGATAGTAACAGACTACAGAACTCTTTAGTCTGTTTCTACTACTTGATACTATACATTCAGTAATGTTAAAAAATGATTCTGATTAAGAGGCCTTTCAGCAAATGTTAGAGACAATTATGAGAATCAATTTGTAGAAAAGACGGTAGAAATAATTGTCACTGACTCACCGCCGCAAAGCAAGAAACACCAAATATTCACAAATGATATCAGCTTTTCTTATGCAAATTGTATAATTGTGTTGGCTGCTTATTGCTTGTAAATAGTCTTATACCATGTATCTCCTGTGCATTGTGAGAGCTTTTCTTCATGAAGTCGTGCACTGTGAGTTGTGGCAGCGAAGACGGAGTAATTGATATAAATGATCACTTGTCATTTCTGCAGAAACATTGCATAGAAATTCCAATTCTTTGTGGGAATATAAATGCTGTGGTGTTGTAGGAAGCACTGCTCTTCATATACATGACATAGACCAGACAAGACTCTGCTGCCCTATAGAATTGGAAGCATCAAAACACATTACAAATTAAGAGAAAGATGAAAACATGGATACCTAAATCCAAACAGGAATAAGATCAGTCAATTACAGGGAGCTAGGTTTTTAAGGTCAACTTGGATTGGAATAAGTAACGCAAAACATCTCACACAGATTATCACCACGTGCCACACCAGAGAGGCAACGGGAGATTAGGGTGATAAATAAGTGGCTCAGGAATTGGTGTAGGAAGGAGGGGTTTGGGTTCCTGGAGAACTGGGCCGACTTCTCTGTTGGCTACCGGTTCTATGCTAGGGACGGGCTGCACCTCAATGGGGAGGGTGCAGCTGTGCTGGGGGCGAAAATGGCTAGAAGGTTGGAGGAGTGATTAAACTAGGGATTGGGGGGGAGGGTATTCATTGTACAGGAGGGGATGATAGTGTAAATAGTAACCTGGGCACAAGTAATAAAATTGGGGGTGGCATGGGGGGTGGGGTTAGAACAGTCAATATAGTAGGAAGGAATAGAGGTAAAGAGAGATGCATAAAGTGCATGTTCACTAATGCCAGAAGCCTCACCAACAAAATGAAGGAATTAGAATTGATTTTGTTGGAAAATAATTATGACATGGTGGGGATATCGGAGACTTGGCTGGACGAGAGCCATGACTGGGCTGTTCATTTACAGAGCTATAGTCTGTTCAGAAATGACCGTACAAATAAGCAAGGGGGAGGTGTATGTTTACACGTAAAATCATCCTTAAAACCCATCCTACATGATATATATGTGAATCTAATGGAAATGTAGAGTCCCTGTGGGTGGAGATAAGGGGAGGCGGGAAAATAATAAATGACTGATCTGATAGGGGTTTGTTATAAGTCCCCAATAATAATGGAAGTGGAGGAGAATATCCTCGTAAAGCAAATAGATGAAGCAGTGACTCAGGGAGAAGTCATTATTATGGGGGACATCAACTACCCTGAAATACATTGGGGATCAGAAACCTGCAGTTCCAGCAAAGGTAATAAGTTTTTGACAACTATGAGAGACAATTACCTTTCACAACTGATTCAGGACCCAACAAGAAGGGGGGCACTGCTGGACCTAATATTAACCAACAGGCCGAACCGCATATCAAATATACGGGTTGGAGATCACTTGGGTAATAGTGATCATAAAATAATAAGTTTTCAAGTATCCTTTAATAAGATGTGTAGTAGAGGGGCTACAAGGACACTAAACTTCAGGAAGGCAAATTTCCAACGGTTGAGAGATGGTCTTAGTGCAATAAACTGGGACGATGTCCTGAGACATAAAAGTACACAAAGCAAATGGGAGACGTTTATTAGCATCCTGAATAGGGCCTGTGCACAATATATACCCTATGGGAATAAACATGCTATATATAGGAGGAAACTACTATGGATAAATAAAGTGGTAAGTGGTGCAATAAATGACAAAAAAAAAGCATTTAGTGAAGTAAAGCAAGTAGGTAGTGATGAAGCGTTAAATAAATACAGAAAATGAAATAACATTTGTAAAAAGCAAATCAAGGCAGCAAAGATTGAGACAGAGAGACTCATTGCTAGAGAAAGTAAAAATAATCCCAAAATATTTTTTAACTACATAAATAGTAAGAAACTAAAAAATGATTGTGTTGGCCCCTTTAAAAATAATCTGGGTGAAATGGTGGATGAGGATGAGGAAAAAGCCAATATGCTAAATGACTTTTTTGCAACAGTATTTACACAAGAAAATCCCATGAGAGACAACATGATCAGTGATAACAAAAACTCTCAATTAAATGTCACCTGCTTAACTCAGCAGGAAGTGTGGCATCATCTAAAAGTTACTAACATTGACAAATCCCCGAGCCCGGATGGGATGCACCCCAGAGTGCTGCAGGAATTGCATACTGTCATAGATAGACCATTATTTTTAATATTTAAAGATTCCATAATAACAGGGTCTGTACCACAGGACTGGCGTATAGCAAATGTGGTGCCAATATTCAAAAAGGGGACAAAAACTGAACTTGGAAATTATAGGCCAGTAAGCTTAACCTTTACTGTGGGTAAAATCCTAGAGGGTTTTCTAAGAGATGCTATACTAGAGTATCTGAAGAAAAATAACCTCATGACCCAATATCAACATGGGTTTACGAGGGACCGTTCCTGTCAAACTAGTCTGATAAGCTTCTATGAAGATGTTAGTTCTGGACTGGACCAAAGAAATGCAGTGGATGTGGTGTATATGGACTTTTCAAAAACTTTTGATACGGTGCCGCACAAAAGGTTGATACATAAAATGAGGGCAATGGGGATAGGGCAAAATATGTGTAAGTGGGTTAAGAACTGGCTTAGTGATAGGAAACAAAGGGTGGTCATTAATGGAACACACTCAGAATGGGTCACAGTTAACAATGGGGTACCACAGGGGTCAGTGTTGGGCCCGCTTCTTTTTAATATATTTATTAATGACCTTGTAGGGGGCATACATAGTAGAATCTCAGTATTTGCAGTCAGATGACACTAAACTCTGCAGGGTAATCAATAAAGACAAGGACAATTTTATATTACAGGAGGATTTATGTAAACTAGAAGCTTGGGCTGATAAATGGCAAATGAGCTTTAATGGGGATAAATGTAAGGTCATGCACTTGGATCCACTTGGAGAAAATAGAACCGGATGGATAGAAGCCGCGCTGACCACAATAAGAGTAACAGAGTAACACACACACTCTGTTTATTCAGCCTACGCGTTTCGTAGCGAACAGGCCACTTCATCAGGGCATCAAGATTCAACAGCATATCCAGTTATATATACACACAGGAACAATCAAAAAAAAAAATCACAAATAAATTACGCCCCGCCCCCCTCTGACGTCACTTCCGGTGAAAACGCCAACTATAAGTCAAACATGTATAAAAATGCCTATTACATTGATTACAATACATTAAAATACATTAAAACACAATAATCAGTATTTAAAATTGCATAGGTTCTTAAATAAATAATTAAAACATTTTTGGTATTAAGATAAACCAGTATTACAACTAACCCTGGCAGGTGCATAAAACTCTCCTCCGGAGATTAAACATCCGTCTTATACCACTTAACCATCCGGTCGTCTTTGGTGAGAGCAACTGTTTAGCCAGGATCTACCAACTCAACCCATCCAAACAATTAAATATCCTCATTTACTTAGTACACAAAACCTTCTTTTTTATATAAAAAGTAAATATATAATTATAAAAATATAAACTTCTTGTCTATAGGGATCTTTCAAGGCTCACTAAATCATTGATATTTCTTGGTTTGTTGATCTATGTAAATTACAAGTCACCCATATATACAAACTCACAATTAAAAACCTCTCAATATCAAGAAGAAATGCAGACAGGATTTATATGAGGTAAAGGATGAACGGAGAAAACGAAAAAAATGAATTACAATGTACTCGAAACACAATTACATAAAAATAAAGGGTTCATCCAGAATATGAACCCATTAGGTCTAGGAGTCTAGAGGTAACCCGCAAGGTGATTAAGCAACGCCTCAGACCGGTAAACTATCTGAACTTATGGGGAATAGGGACCACTACGGTCATAATATCTCACCACATTATCACATAGAAGAACTCCATCTGGCAAGATGGTATGAGAAAGAAAGAAAGAAAAAGGAGTCAGAGTCCTTATCATAAGGTTAATCTCCTTGTGAGCGCTCAATCATCTGGATACCTTGATTATTTGCAAGATGGTATGAGAGAAACCATCACTGATAACTATCAGTATAATAAAAGTCTTCGATGGAAACAAGGAAGACACTAACAACTCATGGGTTCTTAAAAAAGGTCACTTACCTCATTAAGCCCACCAGGGCTTAAAGTGCCCAGTTTAAAAATCCAATATGTTTCTCTTTTACCCAGGACGTCCAATCTCCTTAGAATCCTGTGTACAATTCTGGTCTCCGGTGTATAAGAAAGACATAGCTGAACTAGAGCGGGTCCAGAGAAGAGCGACCAAGGTTATTAGAGGACAGAGGGGTCTGCAATACCAAGACAGGTTATTAAACTTGGGGTTATTTAGCTTGGAAAAACAAAGACTTAGGGGTGATCCTATAATAATGTATAAATATATGAGGGGACAGTACAGAGACCTTTTTAATGATTTCTTTACTCTTAGGCCTGAGACTGGGACAAGGGGGCATCCTCTACGTCTGGAGGAAAGAAGGTTTAATCATAATCACAGACGTGGATTCTTTACTGTAAGAGCAGTGAGACTATAGGGGCCGTCACATGCGTCAATATCACTGTCAATGTCGCTATTGCACGTGACGTTGCAGCGATAACCTAACTGAAGTGTGCACACTTCCCGCCAAGAATGTCAGCGCGGGGCCTGAGCTCAGGACTTACAATTCCACTCGTCCTGTACAGGAATATCGGGCCAAAGGGGAAACGTAACCACAGGAACAGATTCAGCATGGGGTGTCACCTGAGTTGTCTTCCGTTATCAGTACGTCAGCAGATACCCGCTCTCTCAATGTGACATTAGCACCTCTCACACGCTCAGCAGACAGTCTCTATCAGTTCCAGTAAAGTCAATAAATAGGCTGAGAGCAAGTGTCTGCACTCTGCGGGCCTGGTCCCAACACAATCCTATACCTCACCACAGAGTCTTTTGTCCAGCCTGCACAGAGACTCCTTTGGTGGATAGGAGGAGACACTGTGGGCATCACCTCCACACTTCACAACCATAGCCATAACCATATAGTAAATTGGCCATCCTACAGGGAAAGTAAAAATCTATAGAAAACAAGGCTTAAGTGGTCAAAATTAAATGGAAATATTTATTAGTGAAATACATACATGATAAAAGGTTAGTTAAAAAAAAAACATGAAAGTAGTATGTCAGACAGAAGAATGAAGTCGCAGAGGAATCCCGAATGTCAAAATTACATCAGGTAATCAGGCACAGTAGAAACATAGGTTGTATGTTGTATCAGCATATAAGCTCCAAAAACTCCATACAATCAATATTACACTAAATATGCAGAGAACACATGATAGGTTGCTGAAGTGAAGTGACTCATGAGAAAAATTATAAAAAACTCCTGCGCAATTGCTGCATCAGAACCTCCTAGTAGAAATGGTCAAGGATTTTTGACTCAGTTCATGATATCCACAGTAATTGTGCATTTACACTGTCACTTGTAGCCTTCATCTACTATATAATCGCCTTATCGCGTCTTTCTTTCTGTAAAGAAAATCCTGCGTAGCTGATTGGTCGCGGCCGACCAGCCACGACCAATCAGCGACAGGTGAAGTCCGGCCGCGAATTGGTGCGGCATTTTAACCACACAGGCCACCGCTACCGTCGGGAGATCAGTGACGCTAGCTGCTGATCTCCCGATGGTAGCTGCGGGTCATCTACTGCCGCACAGAGGTCCGCGGCGAGGCAGCCGGGAGATGACCGCCGCTCGCAGCGGTAGTACCCCGACTGCCATATTGTAACACCCACGTTATGGGCATTCTGATATGGCGGCCAGGATTCAAATTCTCCGCCAAGCTGCGCACCTCTTCTCTGATTGGTCGCCCCGGCTAGCGGCGACCAATCATCAATCAGCGAGGTGGAGCGGCTTGGGGTGGAATATGAATCCCGCGTCGCTGATTGGTTGCCGCGCTCAGTGGCAACCAATCAGCGGTGCGGGATTCAAAGCCTCCACCAAGCCGCGCTCTATATCGCTGATTGGTCGCCGCCAGCTGCGGCGACCAATCAGCAAAGCGTGTTTTAAAACATGCGCCAAGAGCGCTGATTGGTCGCTACCAGTCGCGGCGACCAATCAGGGAAGCGGCGTGGCTTGGCAGGGAATATGAATTCTGCTTTGCTTCTTGCCACACAGAGGTCTGCGGCGAGGCAGCCGGGAGATTGGTCGCCTTAGTTCTTGGCGCTTGTTTTAAAACACACTTCACTGATTGGTTGCCGCGGCTGGCGGCGACCAGTCAGCGGCGCAGGTTTCAAAACCCCCATCTAGCCGCGAGCCGCTTCGCTGATTGGTCGCCGCGTCTGGTGGCGTGTTTTAAAACAGGCACCAAGAGCGCTGATTGGTTGCCACAAGGTGCGGCGACCAATCAGCGATGTTGGCACAGAATTTAACCGCAACTCACAGTGTGTCGCAGTTCACTGGTTTTTACAAGTTATGTCAGCCATATTGTGACGTCGTTCAGTCATGTTTACTGAAAACGTCCTGTCAGTCACAGTGTGGGTACCTTTACACGCCGCTACTGGCGGGTGGATACAACCAGCTACATCACGTGCACGAGCACACACAAACGGTTGCAAACGGTAATCGCAGCACCTTTACACGCCGCAACAAGGTGCGCTACGGTAGGTTACATCTATCTCTGGATACACCGCAGGGTGCCACAAGTTAGCTTCTGTAGCTCACCTTACCTCATTTACACACCGCTACAACAAGCTATTATGGGCGGACCTGGTGCAGCAGGGACAACACATAGGCGTGCCACAATTGAGGATTACGAGACGTCCGTACGCTGATAGGACAAAGCAAGAACATCATGATTGGGCAGGCATCGCAGGAGGCTGTTTAATACATGACGCTCGAGCAATTGTGTAGTGTGACTGGTCAGCTCCTTAAATATGCCGCCCTATGCAGGGACAACCAATCGTAACGCAGGAGCTTCCTCCAATGATCGCTGAAGGGGGGTGGTTTCCCGGAGCCTGTGTCACGCCCCAGCTACATACCAGGTACATAGCTTGGTGTCGACACATCCCTTCTGTTGCTTCTTTACACGCCGATACAGGTCGCTACAATCGGCTGTGTAGCAACCTGTTTCAGGGCAGTGCTCGGAAACAGGTGCCGCTACTGCCGGGTGGCTACTACCGTCTTCACACGCCGCTACTACGGGGTATATTGCCGATGCAAGCTACATTTGTCGCATGTAGCTGGTTGTATACACCCGCCAGTAGCAGCGTGTAAAGGTACCCTGTCACCTACTTCAGTCACATTTACTAAATCCCTTCTGTCAATGACAGTGTGGGTACAGTCAGTTTTGTCTCTTCTGTCAGTTCTGTCACTTACAGTGCTACATATTTCAGTCACGTTTACTGACCATTTCTGTCAGTCACAGTGCCACATAAAATACATATATATTCTAGAATACCCGATGCGTTAGAATCTGATATTTGTGGTGTTTGTAATATATTTGAAGTGTGCACCTCACATATCAGACCATACACCTCAGTGATTGTTTAATTAATACCATGACACCTTCTATTAAATTTAATTAATACCATGACACCTTATATTATATTTAATACCTTGACACCTTTTATTATATTTAATTAATACCACAACACCTTATATTATATTTAATTAATACCATGACACCTTATTTTTACACCTTTTCTTCCATTGTTCTATTGTCTACCTGCCATGCATTGTCTACATATATAGATTGTTTATATGTATTTATTAGTCCCCTTTATCATTACTGTTCAGTCATGCTTTCTGTTTACTAACCTCCCTCCTTACTTTAGGTTCGCGCATTTGCTTATAGACTTCATTCATTTGCTTCTGCTGCTCTCATTGGGTACATGCATCGGTGAATGCTCATGCCATCCACCCCGTCCCACCTCCATCATCCATGGTGACTTGTCTTTTCGGCCATGCCTCCTCTTGCCTATACCCTAAAGGGTCTGCTGTGGGCAGTTACAGGTCAGACGCCAATCCATAAAAATCCAGCAATCAATTGCTCCTCTTTCATTAGTGAGTTCCACATTAAATAGCTTTTGCCTCTGCCCGAAATGGAAGAAGCTCTATACGAAAAGCGCGTCAGGGTAGTTCTTCTTGGCTTTTTTCCAAACAGGTTTTACTCATGAGTCATTTGACTCTGCCACTTGCCATGTGTTCCCTCCATATTTAGTATCATATTGATTGTATGATCACTGTATCGGATTTACTTACATCCTGAATGATGCAGCCTCTGTTTCTACTGTGCCTGATTAGCTGATGTAATTCTGACATTGGGGCTTCCTGAACATCTTCAGCCTTCTGTCTGACATCCTCCTTGATGTATTTTTAACAACCTTTTGTCATATTTTTTTGACACAAAGGATACAGTCCACATATTATGTTATGAGTCCGGGTGGCCTGGAAGCAAGTCGGGGATCTCCTCACCCGGTGAGTTCTTCTGAGGCCTCCCTGCTGCACGTCTCTATGCTGGTCCTGGCTGCCTGTAGCAAAGCTCCGACCCTCTCTCACTTCTGTTAGGTCTCTCACCAGTATGGCAGGCAGCTTGAGCCCTTCCTGGGCACCACTCCTCTGGCACCTGGCCCTGAGGTCTCTGATGTTGCTGTGCCTCCAGGTGCTTTGCTGTGGCTGGAAGACTTGGAATCTCCTGTCTTCCGGTTTTGGCTGCTGGGTCTGTAGTTCCCTCACAGCCTTGGAGTTTGTTGTCCACTTCTGGCGCTCTGCTCTGGGGTGAGCCAGATCACTGGCTCCACTTCCCATGCCGCTTCTCTCCTTCCTCAGACCCTCTCCTTCGGGTCACTCACACTTGCTAGTCTCTGTCCTGGGATGAGCCTTGCACTGCTCCAGTCCAAGGACGTCTTCATAGTCCTCCTAGGAACTGAACTCCCTAACCCCGCCCCCAGACTTGAATTTATAGGGGGGCTTCCCTGAATCTGGGTTTCAGAGCTCCCCCTTCTGGTCTGGAGTCAGGAAAAGTGTTGCATGCTGTGGACTTACCTGGTGTGAATACACCTCCTTGCTACCAGGCATGACATCACCCCCCCGAGGGAGGCAATGCCATTGTGGAAACCGGACTCTGGGGTGCCACATCAGCATAGTGTATCTGAGTGTCGGTATAGTGTGATCTGAGTGTCGGCATAGTGTGATCCGAGTGTCGGCATAGTGTGATCCGAGTGTGGCATAGTGTGATCCGAGTGTCGGCAAGTGTGATCGAGTGTCGGCATAGTGTGATCCGAGTGTCGGCATAGTGTGATCCGAGTGTCGGCATAGTGTGATCCGAGTGTCGGCACAGTGTGATCGAGTGTCGGCACAGTGTGATCCGAGTGTCGGCATAGTGTGATCGTAGTGTCGGCATAGTGTGATCGAGTGTCGGCATAGTGTGATCCGAGTGTCGGCACAGTGTGATCGGAGTGTCGGCATAGTGTGATCCGAGTGTCGGCATAGTGTGATCCGAGTGTCGGCACAGTGTGATCAGGTGTCGGCATAGTGTGATCGAGTGTCGGCATAGTGTGATCGGAGTGTCGGCATAGTGTGATACGAGTGTCGCACAGTGAGATCCAGTGTCGTCACATGTGATCAGAGTGTCGCACAGTGTGATCGTTAAGTGTCGGCACAGTGTGATCGGAGTGTCGGCATAGTGTGATCCAGTGTCGGCACAGTGTGATCCGAGTGTCGGCACAGTGTGATCGGAGTGTCGGCACAGTGTGATCGAGTGTCGGCATAGTGTGATCCGAGTGTCGGCATAGTGTGATCCGAGTGTCGGCACAGTGTGATCAGAGTGTCGGCATAGTGTGATCGGGTGTCGGCATAGTGTGATCGAGTGTCGGCATAGTGTGATCCGAGTGTCGGCACAGTGTGATCCGAGTGTCGGCATAGTGTGATCCGAGTGTCGGCATAGTGTGATCTGATTCAGATGAGAAAATCGGAGCATACTTTAAGGAGAAGATGGAGACCCTTTTGGAATGCAATCTACCCCTGAAGTAGAAATAGCCTTCTTATATGAATGTTTTGTTTTTTTTTTCTTATTGCTGGAATTCTTTAAGCCCTTTGTTATTATAAAATAATGTTTGATACTGTTCTTCCCATGGCATTACAAGCCTTTCCTCTCCTCAACTTGCCTTATTCTTCCCCTCTTTTTCCTTCCTTTCTTTTTTTCCTTGTTTTTCCTTTGCCCTTTTCTATCCCTCTACTCCTTGCCCTTGCCCCCTTCCCCCTCTCCTTTGCCTGCCATATTCACCTTTCTCATTTCCTAGTTAATTCCCCACCCCCTTACTCCCTTTTCTTTCTGATTCTTATATTTTGAGCTGATTACACATGTTGTCATATTATTCTGTTACCTCTTCCCCTTTATTGTAAAAATCCCTTACTAAAGATTTATAAATAGACAATATGGAGAACAAAATTTCTCCATCTTCTCCATTGTTTGAATGCATGGAAATCCGAGTGCAGTGTGATGTTTTCCACGCACACATAGACTTGAATGGCCATGGGGTATACGATTTGTGGAGCTATTCGCAGTATGCTGAATCGGTATGAGAAAAAAACACTGATCAGCCCTGCCCCATTGATTATTATTAGTCCGAGTGCTATCCTATAAAAAATTGGATATCCCTCATCTGATTAACACGGTGCGTGACCTTACACAGACTATCTCTCCTGTTAGATTTCATGGACTTCTTCTCTCATCACTTCTCTATTGTTCTATGTTTATTTTTGTACTTCTTTTATCTGTTTTATATCTCTGTTTATGTCGTCTATATCTAATATGTTTGCTTTCTTATAAAACTATGTCCGGGTCTCCTAAGCATCGACAAGTCACAGAGGACGGACAGCTGGCGGTGTTTCAAGATCTGTCCCTGTTGGTTGTTTTTACCTTCTGTTCTCCACCACTGATGTACAGTAGAACAGTTGACTGTATTACAGTATATACTGTATATAGCAGGGGTCTCAAACTTGGCTGCACAAAAAGAAAATTGAATTTGAGGACAAAGTAACATTTTTAGTAATACCATTTTTTCTATATACCTTTTGATTATTGTTTAGAACATTTTTGCCATGTTTATTTTATTTTTTTAAATGGCATTTATTATATGGGTTATAGAAAGTTTTTATAGCTTGTGTCATTACAGCCCTTAGTGGGAGGAGCAGTATGGACCTGTGGGAAGTGAGTCCATGGTTCTAGAGTAGTGAAATGGAGGCCAGGCGGAGGATTGGAGGAGAAGACATGGCTTGTGCCGGAAGGAAAGATATGAAAATGTAATAGTTACAGAGGTGACAGAACATCACAGGCAAGTGGGTGATACCGACCAATCAGAGACTTAGAAAAGTCAGTCCAGTTTTGGCCAGTTATGGGTGACCTTAGGAAGAAAGAGATTCTGCCCAGGTCAAGGACATGTGAAGAGGGAAACGACTCTAGAAGCAGCCCTTGTAAGGGATCAGAGTAAAAAGTCTAGGCACAGAAATCTCTATGTAATACCTAGACCTGTTTGGCCTCCTACCAGGGGCGGACTGGCCCAGGTGGCAGGGGGGCAAGTGCCCCCTGGGCTGGTGGTAAAGCCCACATCTAGGGTCGCCCCCCCCACAGGAATGGGCCGGCTGGTGGCGCTTTGCGGCGATGTAGCAGCAGATGAGGGCGGACATGGTAAGTGAGCTGCGGTCCGAACATTCTGATACCACCCCCACCCGCTCCTTAAAACAGGGCTGGCAGACCGAAACTGCAACCCGGGGACAGAGGCACCAGCCAGCCCCTGCCTCCTACACCTAGGAAGATGCAGGCAAAACAACTGTCACCTCACTCTTTTGTCATATCTGTTGCTGTGAACAAGATGCTGTCCATTACTATAGGAGACAGAATGTGTAACATGCTACCCCCTGCTCACGAGTTTAGCCGTTATTAAAAAGAACATTGTTTGCAAAAGTTGGATCAGTTTTCTTATTTCAAGGTACATACAGAACGATATCACACACAGTGAGTCAAATTGGACAGTGGAGATCTCAGGCTCTGAACTACCATTGCATACATCCACACAACACCTATAATGTACTGTAGTGTGCCTGGGCGTGGAAGACTAGTCACTCGCCCATGACTACTACCTTGGGCAATGTTAAACTGCTATACAATGTCAACTCCTTTGTTTTAATTGACTTATAGTCCATAGTTGATTAGTAAATACAGTATGAATACATGAATACTTTATAATATACTATATGAATACTACATGAATATTTAACTAGGGGTATAACTCAATTGGATGCAAATGAGGCTGTACCACCAAGGCCCTGTTGCCATATTGGGTCCAATAGCCTCACTGCCAAATATAGGGACACCAGTGGTAAAATGGTTAGTTATGGGCTTTGGTAGAGATCTGACGTTAGGGTTAAAGTGTACCTGTCATTTAAATTTGTATTTAATAATAATGTAGACCAGCCGGTGGCCTGGATGGGATCCTACCAGAAATGCTGAAGCACAGCCCACCAGAAATACAGGCTGCAATGGTCAAACTGTTCAATATTGTGCTGAGGGCCGGCTACTTCCCCCGTACCTGGAACCAAGGCCTCATTACACCCATCCACAAGAGTGGGGACAGGTATGACCCAGCCAACTACAGAGGCATATGTGTCAGCAGCAACCTGGCAAAACTGTTCAACAGCATCCTGAACAAGAGGATCCTCACCTTCCTCACCGAGCACAACGTCCTCAGCAAGAGCCAAGCAGGGTTCATGCCGAACCACCGCACCACTGACCACATCTACACCCTGCACAGCCTCATTCAGAGACACGTACACAATACAAAGAATGGGAAGATATACGCCTGCTTTGTGGACTTTAAAAAGGCCTTTGATTCGGTGTGGCACCCGGGCTTATTCCTGAAACTGCTGGAGAGCGGAATAGGAGGAAAGACCTACGATGTCATCAAAAGCTCCTACACCGAGAACCTCTGCAGTGTGAGTGTGAACGGCAAAAGAACGGATTATTTCCAACAGAGCCGTGGAGTCAGACAAGGCTGCAGCCTAAGTCCAACGCTCTTTAATATCTATATCAATGAGCTGGCTACCGCCCTGGAATCCTCCACCGCACCAGGTCTCACCCTCCATGACGCTCAGGTGAAATTCCTGCTGTACACAGATGACCTGCTGCTGCTGTCGCCAACCGAGAAAGGCCTCCAAGATAACCTGAAAATCCTAGAGCAATTCAGCTCCACCTGGGCCCTACCGGTCAACCTAAAGAAAACCAACACCATGGTGTTCCAGAGGAGAAGGAGAAGATCAGACCAGCACCCGTCATTTGTCCTCAACAACTGCGACCTCACAGGAACAGACAAATATACCTACCTGGGCCTAGAGATTCACCGGTCAGGGAGCTTCAAACAAGCCATAGAGACCCTGAAGGACAAGGCTTGCAAAACCTTCTATGCCATCCGAAGGAAACTCTACCATCTGAAGCCACCAGTGAGGGTCTGGCTAAAAATCTTCGACTCCATCATCGCCCCAATCCTCCTGTATGGCAGTGAAGTCTGGGGTCCTCACACCTACCCAGACTGGTCAAGGTGGGACTCCAGCCCAACAGAAATATTCCACCTGGAATTCTGTAAGCACCTTCTCCAGGTCCACCGAAGCACCTCCAACAGTGCCTGTCGGGCAGAGCTGGGCAGATTCCCTCTACACCTAACGGTTCTAAAGAGGGCGCTGTCATTCCGGGCTCACCTACATAGGAGCAATCCAAGCTCCCATCACCATAAAGCCCTGATACATATAGGCGAAACAGGAAAACCAGGACCCTCGGAACAGCCCAGCCAAGCCCAACACAACCAGAACACCAATCACAGCCTGACAAAAGCCGGAATCAGGAAGATGGTAGAGGAGGGCCAGGAGAGGTATGTCAGTGACTGGAAGAACGATATCTTCAGCTCACAGAAACTGACCATGTACCGGAGCCTACAGAGAGACTACAGACTGGCCCCATATCTGGAGAAACTCCCGGATCCCAGAGACCGCAAGATCCTGAGCAGATATAGACTCAGTGCCCACAGTCTGGCCATCGAGTCCGGCCGACACAGGCAGAGATACAAGCCCAGGGAGGAAAGACTGTGCCAACACTGTGATCAGGAGGCCCTGGAGGACGAAACCCACTTCCTGCTACACTGCTCCAAATACACAGCAGTGAGGGACACTCACTTCAGGAGACTCTCACATCTCTTCCCGGATTTCATCACCATGAAGGAGGAAGAAAAAACATCTATCCTGCTGGGAGAAGAAGAGAGAGCAGTGGAGATAGCAGCGCGGTATGTGAGCGAATGCCATAGACTGCGAGAAAAAGAGCTATGATGCCATGGACTCTATAGCCTCCACATTGGATCTGCCCCCATCCACCTTTCCTATGCCATGGACTATAGCCCCCACCCTGGACTTGCCCCATCCACCTTCCCTATGCCATGGACTATAGCCCCCCCATCCTGGATCCATCCCATCCACCTTCCCTACAGCTCCTACCCAACATCCCCACAGTCCCTATCTCTATTCCCTTTATACAATTGCTTTGGCAAAACTGAGATGTATTTGGTCCTGCCAATAAAGCTTCTTTGAATCTTGAATCTTGAATCTAATAAATTTCTAAATATACGTCATAGAGAAATCTGGAAGAAAACCTTTCAAAAGTCTTCCAGAAGATTTCCCCACTAGGCTTTTTCTTAACCTGACATGTGCTGGTTGTCAGGGAAATCCGTCTTCAGTTCCACACACTGAATACAGCCATATAAGGGTGGGGGCGGGGCCTACACAGCATTTAGACTACAGCTAATCGGAGACTCAGGTTACCTTAGCCAGGGACAGTGTTGAGCACACAGCTCCTGTGATCTTAGAAATCTGACTCCTCTCCACTCACATCAGCTCTGCTCCGTGTTATCAGCTGATTGCATTGAGAAGAGGCTGATTGCATTGAGAAGAGCCGATGAAAATGGAGAGGAGTCAGATAAGATCACAGGAGCTGTGTGCTGACAGCCTGAGCTCAGCACTGTCCCTGCCTAAAGTAGCCTGAGACTGATCAGCTGTAGCGTGAATGCTACGTAGGTTCCACCCCTTCATATAGGGCCGTATTCAGTGTGTGGAGTTGAAGATGGACAGCCAGCCTAGTGGGGACATCTTCTGGAAGGTTTTTGAAAAGTTTTCAGATTTCACAAATAAAGTATATTTGAAAGTTTATTATAATTGCTTGCTCTTCATAATTATTAAATAAAAATTTAAACAGCGGTTTCACTTCAAGTCACCTGAACACAGCATGAGTTTCCTGAGTTGTTTCTTCTCTCTCCGCACTTTCTGTACCTGTAATCTATTATAGAAATGTTTGGACATTTTTTAGAAGCTCTTCTCGTGCTCTAAAAATAATAAAATTCTTAAAATCTGCATATTTAGCAAAAAAAAAAGAAGCTGAAAGCATTTTTGCAGTTTAACAACCTCTTCTATCTGCACATAGGGATAATTAGTCATGGGCTCAGGGTTGTGGAGTATTTTCTAATGAATTTGTCTTTGAACACATACAATATATCACCAGTAATCTCTAAAAACGCATTAGACCAGGGCTGGGTAAAGTGCAACCCGCGAGCAACATCCGGCCCTCGAGACAGCCGAAGGGCGGAAAACAGTGGACCGCAGACTGCACCATGCCCTCTACCACTGCCATTCTCTGCCCTATGCTTACCAATATCTCCGCTATTTGCATTCTCAAGATGCAGATAGCTATGAATACATTGGTGGAGGACGGTGCCGCCGGCTACATTTTCCACCAATCAGTGTGAATCACAGCAGATGAGATGACGTCACATCATGGAGTTCTCTTTGTGGCGTCTCAGTGCTTTGGAGACTGGAGCAGAGCGCCCAGATAATGTACTGTATATAGGATTCTATGTGGGGGCTCAGAAATGTATGTAAGAGACTATGTGGGGGCTCACATATGTAAATAGGAGACTATGTGGGGCTTATGCTGTATATATGAGGTTATGTGGGGACTCATAAAGTATATACAAGACTATGTGGGGCTCCTGCTGTATATATGAGGCTATGTGAGGGCTCATAAAGTATATAGTAGGCTACGGGGGGCTCATGCTGTATACAGAAGGCTATGTGGTGCTCAAATTGTATATAGGAGGTTATATGGGGCTCATAATGTATATGGGGGGCTATGTGGGGTCTCATACTGTATATAGAAGGCTATGTGGGGCTCATATTATATATAGGAAGCTATGAAGGGGGTCATATTGTTTATAGGATGCTATGTGGGGTTTAAAATGTTATAGGAGGGGATCATAATGTGTATAGGAGACTATGTGGGGCTCATAATATCAATAGGAAACTATGTGGGACTCACTGTATATGATGCTTGTGGCTATTGTATATCGGATGCTATGTGGGGCTCACATTGTATATCGGATGCTATGTGGGGCTCACATTGTTTTTTTAAGGGTGCCAATTGTGTCCCCTGAGGTCCTAGACGTTCTTTGGAATTTTTTGGCCCCATAGAGCCCCATGTTAAAAATACAAACATTTTTTTAATGCAACCAATAACGTTGCTAGCAGCGTTTTTTGGGATGCTGCACAAAAATGCATGCGTTTTTGAAAAAACGCACACACACATGCGTTAATGCATATGCGTTTTTGGACTTCTACAAAAAAATTACCAAAATGATGCCAAAAATAGATATAAGCCAAAGATGATTGGTATGTGTGACCCTGGCAATAGGCTATGTGAGGCTCATTGTAAATAGGAGACTATCTGCTGTCTCAATTGTATATAGCAGGGGGGCTATGTGTGGGCTGATACTGTACACAGGGGGATGTCAGCAAATCTGTTTCTGCTCAATATTAAGTGATAACATTAATATAAAATAATAATTATAATTAGTTTGTTAATATAAAATATTGAGCGAATTAATTTCAGCCTATTGGTTTTGCCCTCCACACCAGTCATGGTCTCTCATGTGGCCCCTCGGGAACATTAATTGCCCACCCCTGAATTAAACTAATGTCAGCAGAACAATATCAATAGATTTTCGCGACTGACTAATGTTTACAGGGGTGCTGGCAGACTGATGGTCGGGAGAGATGTCAATCGCGAAATGTCTGATCTCGGACTGCTCATCACCGTGTTCTCCCTAAATAAGCCACAGGCCAAAGAGTCAGTTGACGGCTTTCTCATAGAGAACACAGGCGCACTGGGCCGAATTAGTGCTCCTGTGTATGGGAGCGTTGGCTGAGATTGTTGTCAGACAAACAATCAGCCGAAACATCATTTGGACAGCAGCCATCCAATGTGTATGGCAATGTTATGGTTCTTGGTGAATCATCCATAAAGAAATAGATTCTAGTGGCCAGTAATTGTCTACAAAGTCTCTTCTTGGGGTTTTTTCTACCAGACCCTCTGTTGTCACATTATTATGACAAAGCCTGAGTCCTCCTGATGATTATCCAGTTTTCTGTTGGACCTGTATGACCCTGAGTAATGACTCTTTTTGGGGGTGTAGGCAGAGGGGATTTACCCCAACAAGACTGTGGCAGAAACATAACATGTTACAAACAAGGCTCTTCGGAGAGTCCCGAATGTTTATTGGTTTATCCCAACCGAGACACAAACAGTTCATCACAGTAATTGTGCAAAATACCATTCCCAGGGATCCAAACCCATGCCAAAATGTGGGCTTTAGCCAGGTATTCCCAACATATTAACTATGTGTTTTCACCAGGATTGGCAAGTTTTGTTCCATGCTAAAATTAACCACGAATATAGTCTTTTCTAAGTGTCTCTGGTGGCCCACGACTCCAATCAATGATGAGTCAAACAAGAAGTATTTTTGCTTTCTCACTCGCAGGGTAACACACATTTTCTCTCTTTTTCCATCAAGGAGTTGTGGAGCCCACTGGGACGGGTACTCGGTGCCGGACCGGGGTCTGCTGGGGAATGTCACGGCGGTCCTGGTCCGGACCGTGTCCCGAGCCTGCACAATAAAATGGGGGTTATTTACAGGGGATTTGTCACTCGTGACGCCACCCACTATATGCGGCCAGTGATGGGGCCGCCGCTGCTATAGAACCTCCGGGGATGATGGGAAAGCAGCTTGGATAGAATAGTTCCTGTGGGCAGAACTGGGTTCCCCGGGCAGTGGTAGAGGTAGTTAAAGTCTGGGAGGATAGTTATTGATGCTGCAGGAGAGTAGGGGTAGCAGTAGAGATGATGAGAGTAGAGGTAATCGCAGTATATGAGGGCAAGTGGGGCTTCAGTATAAGGATCACACACACACGGTTTCTGTTGTTTTCCAAGTCTTTACTTGCAGATGGTATTCACAGTATTGTCCACGGAGTCTGTACCAGGTTGCTCTCACCCTGACCGGGTCCTTGGCTTCCTACTTAACGCTGTGTGTGGCCCTGCTGCTGCTTGTAGCTGTACTGCTGGCCCTGTCTCTACTCACGGGTACCAATATGCTGGGCAACTTGAGTCCTCTGTGTCACTGACTCCTCCGTGTTGCTTTGCTATGGTGCTGTGAAGATGGTGGACCTTCAGTATGCGGTGTTTACTGTCCTATCTGTCTCAGGCACAGCCTCGGATCCGGTATCCGTCTTAAGCGCCTCTCTGGGGTTAAGTTTAGGGTAACTTCTTATCCCGGGGATGTTCCTCTGTTCCTCTGTCTCCTCTCCTCAGACCTCTCAGGACCTCCACTGCACTTCGCTCTGCTCCTGCTCCAGACTCAAACTACACTCTCCTCTGAACTGAACTGTCACTCTGCTCAGTGGTAAACAACTTAGCTCCTCCCACTAGTGCAGGTGCCACCTAAGCTCCTCCCACTTCCTATTGTAGTGTTGTGTGGGGATTAAACCTGTGTTGTTTCTGTGGCACATTAACTCTTGGGGTGCCACAGAGTATCTTCAAGTTCCTGCACTGCTAGATTATACAATCTCTCATGCTCTTTGGTGACTTACCTAATTACATGGCACTCCCTTACCTCCCAACTTCTGCCACAGTTCAGAGCAGTATTGGTATTCGCTCTCCATTTCTATGACTTCAACACTCTTCTCCGCTTCAGCGTGGCTTTCCTGCCACATCACAATTTGGAACATTACTATAGTGATGCAGGGATTGCAGTTGCGCATAATCCATGGAGTCAAGGGGGTCTATTAATAAGACCAATACTATGAGAGAGCTGGGGGCCCTGTTAGAGCTTTTGCATTGGTGCCTTTAAATGTCAAGTTATTTATTTATTATGCATTAAATATATATCACTATCATATTCCACAGCGATTTACAGAGAATGTAGTACCCATTGGTACTCCTCTCCTATCAGAATGTCTTTGAGTGTGGGAGGAAACTGGTATACCTGCAGGAAACTCACACTAACACAGTGAAAACATACACACTCCTTGTAGATGTCGTCCTTGATGGGGTTTCAATTCAGGACCCCAGCGCTGCAAAGCTACAGTGTTAACCACCGTGCTGTCCTAGGTACACCACTAAACTTGACCACATCAAGTATAAGCTCAACAGAGGATCTAGCACATATCCATTTTATATAATATCCTACATACCCCAACCACTGAAATATTATATTGCAATGTACATGTTCTCATGCATTCCCCAACATTGTCCAGAGTACCATGTGGTCTTTTGCCTAAAACAGCCTCCTGGTGTCCAAGACCATAGGTCTTCAAAACACTGGATCCAGCCAAAAGGTCAATGCTGACAACCAATTACTATTCCTACCACTGTCTATGAGAGACCCATCGAGTCACAAATTTTTAGGCAGTGAAGGTTGGCATTACACAACCCCTACAGTACTGCTAAACTGGATGATGGTTGGGAGTATTAACCAGGGGTATCATGTTGATTTTGCATATCCCCCTACCCTCCTTTCTTATGTTTCCCTAGAAACTTATTTTTGAGAAACAATGGTTCTTCAACTGCACAGCTCTCATAGTAACAACTGGTGGGCACTAGAGTGGGCACAACGTTTGTCCTGTTTAATGTCGGTAGACCTTCAAATGTCCAAAGATAAACTTTAATAGCAAAATCTGCGGCATATTGTTAAATTACATAAAGTTAAATTACATAGAGTGACAGGTCTTGAAGTCCTGGACATAATATACCACCACTGTTACTGCTCGTATCAGAGTCTACTGGTTATTTTTCCACTGCAGACACCTGTTTCTTTGCACAGTAGTGTAAAGTATATATAGACAGAGTTACCAAGGGCATTGGTGTCTCTACCATAAACATACGGCACACAACTGATGTGGGTGTATTGGAAACACAGGAGCAACTTAGTAAATGTAAAGGTGAAGCTTAGGGGCCCCAATGCAAAATCTGTATCAGGGAATCTCACTTAAATTAGTGCTTCATGTGTTGCAGAGACGACGTTGTGTTACCTAAGGCACCAGGTACCAAGCATGGCCAATGCTTTCTGTGCACCTTTCTTTTCCTGTTCCATTTGGTGAGTGGCAGAATCGACAACAATTCAATTCTTCCCTAATCACAACCACTAGTAGGAGCCCACTGCAGTTTTAGTTATACTGCTCTTATTGAGTTTGTATTTAATACGAGATGTGTAAGCCTACATACAGTTAGTTCCACCTCGTGATGGCTCCATTTAGAAGTATTGCATAAAATAGCAAATGAACACAGGTTTACGTCTCGATGGGAGACCAAAAAAGTTAAAAATAATAATAATAATATTTTGAAAAATTTAACAAAACATAAAATTTGAAAACACCACCCATTACCAATACATATACTGCTCTTATTGAGGTTGTAATCAATATATATATATTTTGTTTTGAGGTAGTGGCTTACGTTAGCTAGAACGTGAGGCAGTGACCCAAGAGTTAAAGTTCAAACCATACATGTTTATTGACAGTACACTGTAGACAGACCTTTAGTTCTGGATTGCAGCCGGTTTACATATGTTCAGTCTCATGCTAAGTCTGTTTCACCTCTACTACACCACTGTAGGACCCTTTAAGTGTGGGTGTCCGCTTACAGTGTCCAATTCCACAGTGCTGGCCTGTGTTGACTCCACACAGCACTTGCTGCTCCAACAGCCTGGATCCCAACTGAGACACACCCTGCTGTGTACTGCAGGATTAAATAGGAACCACGGACATAAACCAGTTGCAAGACCCGGACTGGAGGGAGAGTCCGTCCCATTACCAACCTTACAGATCTCTTCAAAATAAAATAACTAAATAATGGAGTGCAACTGCCTGGTAGAACAATGTTGGGGGTGCAGCTACACGGGAGTTAATAAAGCATAAAGAATTTAAGAGAAAACAACTTCCATATCAGAAGAGCACACCTGATATGCAGTGCAAAATAGTAGTTTGGTTAACCTTGATTCTGCCATTCTGTCTTTTCACAATAAAACTACTAATTTGCACTGCATATCTGTTGTGCGCTTTTGATTCGGAAGTTCTTTTCACTTAAACTCTTCAAAATAAAGGCACAAAACCAGTTTGCCTAAAAGTCTATGGTGGCCAAACAGCTTGAACCAGTTCACATTCCTGTATTCTTGTTTTGCCCGTCACAGCCAGTGCTGCGAATACAACACACACCAGCGGGTCTTAGAATGTTTCCACCCACATTCTGAAGGATACATAGCGACCGTCATACATGACATCTGTCACTGTCTCACTATATATATACTTTGTATATATATATTATATATATTGTGAGGTAGCGCCGCGGCACTGGCGGAGAAAGGACCACGGACAAACTGTGCACAGCACACAAGGTTTATTTGCCAAAAACTTAAGACAAAAACAAATAACGTAACAATATCCAATTCGCCTTACTTCGGGGGCCGCTACTAGTACTGCATCCAAAAAGGACGCACTCCCAAAAACCAGCTACAGTGTCTCAGGCCTGGCTCCAGGATGCTTTCTAAACTCTCAGAAGCTCATGGGAGTTGTTTTTCACTCCCTCAAAAAAGCACCACAACCCGTGTCTAAGCTTCCTTATCACATCCAAGCCTATGTAAAGCAAACCAGCACAAAATCCGGGATATGGATGCGACCTTCATATATGGAGACGCACCTCAGGATGCACACACCGGTCGCAGGGCCTCGACCTAGTATGTGCTCACAATATAAAATATATATATATAATGTATGGTGACTTGAAAAATATTCACACCCCATAAACCTTTCACATTTGTTCACATTGCACCCACAAGCTTAGATATATTTTATTGGGATTTTATGTGATATACCAACACTAAGCAGAATGTATTTGTGTAGTGTAAAGGAAATGATGCTTGGTTTTAAAAATACTTAAAAAAAATATATAAATCCGGAAAAAAAGCCAAAAATTAATGGAGTTTTTTTTAATATTTCCCCACACTTTTAATGTTTTTCAGTACATTATATGGTAAAATAAATAGTATCATTCACAACTACAAACAAATGATCCCTCATCTGTGTATGTCGACAGGAAAATACAAAAAACATTAAATCTTGGAGGAAGGGAAGGGGAAAAAGAATATCATAAAAATGAAAATCGGGTTAATAGAGATGTAACATAGTTGATAGAACTGTTAGTATTGATTTCTTTGTATGCTCCAGTACATGGGCCTAATAGTTGAGGATCGTGGTGGGAAGTCAGATAACAGAGATAACAGAGAGCAATCGCTGACTTTCAGATTATCTTCTCAAAAACTGTTACAATGTACAAATGTTCTCATCTATCCTCATAAAACACTTGTATGAACCGACCTGTATTTTACACTTAGCTTCTCTTTAAATTCCAATTTCTCGCTGTCACTAATATTCCGTCCTTTACTATTTCTCACTTTCTCCGATTCCTCCTTGGTTCAGGATAAGTGAGAATGATGTTCTAGATACAGTTGTGTTTTTTCTGGCGCACCAGTTAAGAACTGTCTGGTATTTAGCGGACTGGACGGCCATTGTGAGCGGAAAGTGTTCGTAGAGTGAGATAAATCAGACGTGCCGTATTCTGATATCCCCCGGCATCGTTCTGGAGTTATACCGACTCGTGTGAAATATTCATGAATTGGGAGAAGGGAGTAAATTGAAAAGATTACATCTGAGAGGAACTGTGAGAATTCAGTTGTGTCTCAGATATAATAACAATTCATGGGGAAGTCAGTCGGTAATTCCCTCCATTTGTGCAGATACTTGGTGGTTAAACATTGTAATCTTGTCTGACTTGTTTATCTCATTACATTCTATATAAACCTTGTCAAAATCATTCATTTGGATGATCGGTACATGGAGACAAGAGACAGAAATATGTGATATTCAGAAGGTTAAAATAGCAGCTTCTAAGATAAAGCCGGACATTCTACATCTATATACAGTGTGCTTCCTTTATTTCAATTTGTCATTGATATGTCTAATCTGGTGAGGTGGATCCTCCAAGTCTCTGGTCCAGATGAGCAGTTCTTGATGAGCACCAGTGGCGAACAGGGGGCCCCGGTGCAGCTGCCGATGGTAAGGAGCGGGAGGGGGGGTTATGGTGGTGCTATCGGACGTCGGCGAGGACCGGGGGGGGTTGTATGCACGGCAACGGCGATGAGCGGAGGGGGTGGCATTGCCCATATGTGCTGCTGCCCTACCTGCATCGAGCGAGCCGCACAGTCCTGGGAGCCGGGGCAGCAGAGGAGAGGAGGGGCGGGATCAGCCAGGGGAAGCAGGAAGACTCCCTCGGTTAACCCCCTCTCCTCTGGCACACTGGCACAGGGTCATGGGGGTCGGCTGGGGGCCCCCCTGCTGGTAGGGGCCCTGGTGCAGCTGCACCAGCTGCACCACGGTAGGTCCGCCCCTGATCAGCACGGATAAAAAGAGCCGGTGCAGCAGGAAGACTGAGACAGGACAGGGTGAGGTGGTGTTAAAGAAGTAACAGGCTGTAAAGAACTACCGTAATATACTCTAGATGAGCTGAAAAAGCAATGACACATGGGTGGGTTCTATGCTCACCAGAACTTTCTGGGGCATCACCAGTATAGAGGGTCAGGAACTGCTCTAGAAGCACAGATAACCACTCGGCCCACACTACCGATCTGGCAGGAGGTAACACACAGCAAATAAGAGAGTATTGGAAAGCAACAGGCACCAGGAAGCCTAGAAACTACAGATGTCAGCAGGAAACCATATTACTCACCTAGCAGAGCAGAATACAGTTCTCATCAGACTGGCCAGGCCACCAGCCTGGTGGTGGTTGTACCATTCTAGACACTGTGCAAGAACTTCAGTAAAAGGTAAAGCAAAAGATTGTTTGCTGCACCCCTACTACCACCCTCATCATTACCATCACCTGGGAGTCAGCCCAGATTTGGAAGGGTTTAACAACTACACTGCTACTCCACCTATCTCCCAGGGATCTCCTGCAGTGCCAGATTTCACAGATGTAGCAGAGTTGGAACAGTGTTGAATTATATAGCAGGGCTGGAACAGTTATGGCAAATATAGCAGAGATGTAGCAAAACTCGAACAGGAGTGAAAAATGTAGCAGAGCTTGAACAGCATTGATTGATGTAGCAAAGCTAAAACAGGGACGACTGATGTAAAGACATGGAAAAGTGAAAACTAATGTACCCATGCTGGAACAACATTGACTAATGTAGCAAAGCTGGACCAGTAATAACTGACGTAGCAGAGCTGGAACAGAGTTGACTGAAGCAATAGGGTTGGAATAGTGAAGGCTGATGCAGCAAAGCTGGAACAACAATGACCAGAACAGAGTTGTAGGAATGATGGCTGATGTAGTAGTCCTGAAACAATGATGGCCAGATAGCAGAGTCTTAACAGAGCTGGATGATGTTGTAATGCTGGAGCAATGAAGACAAGAAAAGCAGAATTATAGCAATGGTGAAATAGCAAACACCCGAAAAGCAGAGTTGTAGCAGAAGCTGATGAGGCAGCACTGGATCAACAATGACCGGAACAGCAGTGAGTTGTGCAGCTATGGTAAGTAGTTGCAAGTGCTGGAACAGCAGAACTGTAATTGATGATTAGCATAGCGGATGAATAGCAAGTACCTGAATACTCAGGCAGAACTAACACCTGAGCCCGGTTTGATGACGCAGCTAGAAGATGTCACAGGAGCAAGTGATGTTACAGTGGTAGAAAAAAGGAAATTACCCTTTGCAGAGAGGGGATTCACTTGTCTTACTGGAGCCAAAACAGATGATTAACAAGATTAACAGTCCTTCTAATAATCAGACACCTTTTTTCATGGAAAATCTAGAGTCTTCCAACAGTCAATGCAAGATTAGAATACCACTGGCAAAATTTGGGCTACAATATTTTACTTGTGTGAGGTGGTGGTGAACAGTTGAAGTATTTCCTATTTAAAGGAAGTTGTTCAGACACTTTTACTTTTCAAAAATGTTCAATAAAATATCAAAATAAGTAATACTGCCTTAGTGATCCCGTTCCTTTCGTTATATTACTTCCCTTGCTCTCTCGGCGTCTTTCTTAATAAAACTGGACAGATGGGTCTACAGCAGTTACTAACTGGCCAGTAATTGTCAGCTTTGGTCACATCTGCCCTAATGAGAAGGAGCTACACAGCCCAACCAGGAGATATATGATCACTACAACCCCACTAATGATTGGCTCAGCGGTTACACGTCTGTTCGGACAGAGCAGAACTAGAGACGCAAATCAAAGTCAAGAAGTAATAGCAGAGGATCATTAAGTTGAATATAACTTCTTTTAATATATTCTGTCATTCTGGGCATGTTTCTTTCATTGGGAATGGCTGGAAAGTCCCATGCTAATAAATACAAATTGTCTGTCCAAGCCAGCAACTAGTGTCAAATCCTCACCAGAGCTGCCTGAGACTTCTGCTTTGGTCACTAGGCACCGCCATATTCACTCGCTGGTGGTTCTGGTGATAGCGGTGTCACATCCCCACCAGAGCCTGCTCCTGAGAATTCTGCTTTGGTCACTAGGCACCGCCATAGTCATCGCTAGGAGGTTCTGGTGATAGCGGTGTCACATCCCACCAGAGTTACTCCTGAGACTTCTGCTTTGGTCACTAGTTCACCACCATATTCAACCTGTATGTGATGCTGTGATAGTAGAGGTGTCTTTGAGAAATTCTGGTGGGTGCAGGCTACGCCTTGTCCACTAGGTTTAGGGTGGCTGGGACTGTAGTACGTCACAGTCTGACGTGTTAATGTGTAGGTGGTCCAGGTGAAGTCATTAGCTCCTACTTCCAGCCTATTGGAAAATACCATACCCTACCTATACCTTCAGCCTCTTCCTGCAAGCTGCCAAAATAGTGTTTGGTTTTCTTGGCTAGCCCCGTATTGCATCTAGTGTTTACCAGTTTTACCGCGGCTGTTTTTTGTACTATATCCTTCGTCACAATTTTCTACTTTACTGCTTCTCGGTTTTGACCGGTGCCCTGACTGCCGCTTTTGGATCCTGATTTTGTCCTTGTTCTGACCCAGCGGCTTTGACCCCGCTTGCCGACCATTCCTCTCTCTGGACTGCTGCTTCCCTAGGCGTCTCCTGGACCTGTCATTAATCCAGATCCTGTAAAGGGTGTCAGGGTACTATGGGGTTCTGCCTAACGGAGCGGCTTCTGCTGGTAGCCTCGGATGGATGTTACAACTAGATGTAAAATGTGTGGGTTGGATGCATATTTGCTTAAAAGTTCCGTTCCACGGACAATACTAGGGTGAAGGATTTACTGCAATTGTTGGTACATAAATATAGATATACTAATTTTATTTAGCAAAAAAAACCTGTTGTGCTTCATTTAGACTTTACTAAACATGGTGGAAAGAGGCGGCCGTATGCTTCTGTGCTTCCAGATGAGGGGAGCAATCCTGGCACCAACTATGGGTCACCAAGCGGAAATGAGATCAATTCATGTGTTGCCCCACCTTTAGAGCCTTCACTTCTGATTCCCTTTAAAACGTTCTATGGTGACAACTAAAAAACCCAGAAGACAGTAGGGAAATTATATTTTTCCCAGTTACGGTCCCATCACCAAGAGTTCATAGTACAGCAGATCATAATCATCTCTGGACTTCAAGGTCAACAAATGTTACCAGCCGTGCTATGAGATGAACTATAATCATAATAGCTGATTATCTCTGGGGTCTGGACTGTAATAGCTTATTAAGGTAATAAAATACAACCCTCTAAATCAACAGTGGCCACGTCAGGTCCGATCACACACGGGTACAGCAGATACAGTGATTTGTGCGCTATATGCTGATGTGACCCATTCACCGCACAGGTTATTACATTTCCAGGGCCGGCGTGATAAGTAGTCGTTGATTTCGGAATGTTGACGTTCTAAGAACTCCCGTATTCTGGGATTACATCCACTTAATATCAAGAGAGTGTATCAGAAAAGACAGAATGTGACCTTACGGTGCTAATTCTGCTGATCATTAATGATGGTCATTTGTAGGTTGTATCGATTGCATGTCCTGTCTGTATTAATAGGAATTCTCTCTGCATGATAATATGACTTTTCATTACATTTACCGCACTGGGACAACCTTGGCTGACTTTTTGCAGGAGGAGAGTTTACAAATCCGATCCATTTATCGAATGGGGTTGTTTTGGTTTGGCAACAAACACATGGATTACTGCAAATCCCACTCAGAAAAGTAAGTTATGCAGTTGTGGCACCCCATGGGTTAATGTGCCACAGTAACATCACACGGGTTCCTCCCCACAACATACTGACTTACACTAGCACCTCTGGGCCAGGAGGGGGAGCACAACCTGCTCTCTTAAATACTCCAGGTCCACAGGAAGTAGCTCAGAGAGTTCAGCACGGAGCAGGGCTGTGAAGAGTTAGTTTCAGTTCCTGGGAGAACTGAGAGAGACTGCAGTGCCAGAGAGGCTGTGCTAAGCTTCTCTGCAGTCTGCTCATTGATTCGGCCTAGTGAGGGTTTGAGGAAAGGAGCACTGAAAGACAGAGGAACACATCTGGGAGCTGGCGTGATACCTTCACTCGCCCCAGAAGAGCGCACAGAACGGACACCAGATCTGGCACTGTGTTTGGCACCCACAGCACAGTGAATCCAGGAGTAGTGGGGTCTCTAGACAACCACAGTACCAGAGCAAAGCAACAGGCGGGGTCAGCACAGCACAGAGAACTCAAGTTGCCTAGCCAAGTGGTACCAGCAGAACACAGAGAGAGAAGTGAGACAGTCCCAGCAGCTCAGCTAGACGAGCAGCCAGGACACACACACACAGCGCAGCACGAGGAAGCTGATGACCCGGACAGGGTGGGAGGAAAACCCGGCCCCTACAGACTCCGCGGATAATCTGCAACAACATCGCAGTAAAGCTTTGGAAACTACAAAACGTGAGTGTGTGTTCCTTAACTCGTCTCCACTATCCACCTCCATCATAGACTTTACCAACACTGCCCCGGGGAATACAGTTCTGCCCACTGGAACTATTCCATCTCAGCTGCTACTACTTCATCCCCGGAGGTTCTGCAGCAGCAGCGGCCCCATTAGTGGCTGCACACAGTGGGTGGCGTCACGATAGTCTATTCTCCCCTGTAAATACACCCTTTCATTTGCCAGGGCCCGGGACACGGTCCGGACCAGGACCACCCATGACTTCCCCAGTAGCAGACCCGGTCCGGTACCGAGTACCCTCTCCCAGTGGGCTCGACACAGTCTTCTGTCTCACAGAGGTTGTCCTATGTCCTCAATTAAGATCACTCCTACCAAATTTGAAGCTCATTGGTCTTGATGTGAAAGCTCCAGCAAAGCCCCAAAATATTGCAAATCTTTAATAGCATTAGTCTTTTTTTAAAGGCCAGAGGGACTTTTGGGGCCCCCCTAGGCTCCAGGGCCCGGGTGTGATTGCAAAAATCACTGCGTTGAATTGCAAAAAAATGAATTACACGTTTGGTTTTTGGATGTGTTTTCTATTCACTTGACCTTAAATGATAAAAGTGACACTGTTTTTTGAGGTTTGTAATACTCAAACGTGTATCATTCACTAGTATCTATCAGTGGTGAAAAACGATTCAGAAGTTTTTAAAGAAAAATGATTAGCATTATAGCTACTTTCACCGACCATAGTGTTCTCATTTTTTGGGATTCTGGGCTTATTTTTTGTTTGTTTCTAATGATACCATTTTGGGTATGATTTCTGGTTTTGATCGCCTTTGGCATTTTATTGCAAAGTTGGGGGAAACCAAGAAAATTAATTTGCATTTGGACTTTTTTTTCGTTACTTTTTACCCATCAGATTAATTTATATTTATATTTTCATAGGTTGCATTTGAATGCGATGAAAAAATATGTAGGAGTTTTTTAAAAAAATTTTTATTTCATGCAGCAAAAGAGACTCATTTTTTTGTAGGATGCTGGTGCTCATGCGTCATCCACTGGAAGTTATTACAGACGGCATCCAGGGTCATCACAGGATGCCGGGTTGTCAAGTTAACAGATGGGGGTTCATCACAGGACCTTCCATGTAGGTGGGGAACAGCATAATCCCCGCCACGGAGCTTTGGATTGTCCAGCCCAGGCCCTGGGGTGCTCGGTCACTCAGGCGCGGTCTCTGGGGAGTCATAGGTAGCGGTGCCTGAGGCCGTGGGCCCGGGGAAAAGCAGATGAAAGATGGAGATGGCAATAAGATAATAGAAATGTCTGTCGTGACGCCACCTGTAGGGGTCCGGTGATGGCACCGGTGCTGCTTGAGCCTCCGGGGGATGGACGGCAGCTAGATAGAACCGCTCCCTACAGGACGAGCGGGGGTCCCTGGGGCTGTAGGTTGTAGTGAGGGGAATAGGGTTGTGCAGTCAGTGTGGTGTAGATGGAAGGAGGGACACGCACACATAAAGTCTTTTTGGTACCTTTACTGGTGTTCTTGTATGGGTACACTCGACCGGAGATGAGGTAAACACTTCAGGACTTCCACAGCGAGCAGGGTTGTAGGCCTCCTTGTGTTGTTATTCTGTCAGAGGCTGGCTGGCAGGCATGAAACCTGACCAGACCATTACTTCACTTTCTGTGTGACTCTCCACACCCGGGTTTGCTGCACTGAGGGCACTTCTATGGGACTTCCTGTCTGGCCTAGACTCCGGGCTCTCATTTGGTGGTGCTTCGGGTGTCCGGGGAGCTAAACCCCCTTTGTGGTGCTGGTTTCTCTGCAGGGCCTAGTCTCTGCGTCCCTGTAGCTCGGACACAGTGACCGGAACTCTGCTGGGGTGAGTCGGTATGACTCCTCTGCCCCCTTCTTGTACACGTTTCTCTCTCCTCTGCCTGTGACCCCTACTCTGTGGGTCTACCACTGACTTAGGTGTCTCTGGTATGGGCCTATCACGGCTCCAGTACCAGCTCAGCTCACTCAGCTCTTCACAGTTCTGTAGTGACTGCACACTCTGGTGTTTTCCCTCCAGAACCCGTATTTATAGGGGGAACTGGCTTAAGGCAACCAGTGGAGCTCCCCTACAGGCCTGGGGTGAAAGGTGTTGTGTGTTAGTGGGGTCTGCTCGCTGTGTTACATCCTTCCATGTCCCAAGGGAGTCTGTGGTGACCTGGCACAGGGTGCCACAAGATCACACTGTCAATGATTGCCAGCACAATGCAAAGGGTAAACAGCACCGACTGGATCACTGATCTGGTCGCTGCTGTTAGTAATAATAATAATAATAATAATAATGCTTTATTTATATAGCGCCAACATATTCCGCAGCGCTTTACAATGTAGGGTTAGAGTACAGAAAATATAATACAGTAAGTAATTACAGTAGAGAACAAATATAGTACAATAATTGGATACAAAACAATAGGCATAGAATCAATGTAAAAAAGAAAATACAATAAATAAAGCAAGAAATGAAGGTGACCCTGCTCAAAAGAGCTTACAATCTAAAGCGGGATAGAGGTTGCACAAGGTACAGGGGCTTATTGCACTGATGGTCCAGGCATCTTGAGGAAGTGGGGCATAGGGCTAAGCTTACATGGATGGTCATTATACAATCTGTGTAGACCTTTTTGGTTTGGTGGAGTTTGTAGAGGAGTAATGTCCAGAGGGATAGCCCATTCACTGTCTACAGTCCAATGGACTTCTATTAGGGAGTATGATAGGCCGCCTTAAAAAGATGCGTTTTTAGGGATCGCCTGAAGCCATGCAAGTTGTGGATAGTCCTGATTTCTTGGGGTAAAGCATTCCAGAGTTTTGGTGCAGCTCTGGAGAAGTCTTGGAGTCGGGAGTGGGAGGATCGGATTAGTACGGATGTTAGTCGAAGGTCATTTGAGGAACGTAGAGAGCGGGTGGGGTGATAGACAGAGATGAGGGAGGAGAGGTAGGGGGGTGCTGCACTGTGAAGAGCTTTGTGGGTGAGAGCAAGCAATTTGAATTTGATCCTGTAGTATACGGGCAGCCAGTGCAATGACTGGCAGAGAGCAGAGGCATCTGAGTAACGATTGGCCAGGTGGGTGATCCTGGCTGCTGCATTAAGGATGGACTGGAGAGGAGAAAGTCTGGTGAGGGGGATGCCACTTAATAGAGAATTGCAATAGTCAAGGCGGGAATGGATTAGGGCCACAGTGAGGGTTTTTGTTGTTTCCATGGTGAGAAAGGGGCGGACTCTAGAGATATTCTTCAGGTGTAAGCGACAGGAGCGGACGAGACATTGTGTGTGGGAGGAGAAGGAGAGATCGGTGTCAAACATAACACCCAGACAACGAGCCTGCTGCCTAGGCGTTATCGTGGTGCCGCAAACTGAGAGAGAGATGTCCGATTTAGGGAGGTTAGTGGATGGGGGGAGCAGAAGAAGTTCAGTTTTGGAAAGGTTTAGTTTCAAATAGAGAGTGGACATGATATTGGAAACTGCAGCTAGACAGTCATTGGTGTTCTTTAATACCGCAGGGGTAAGGTCAGGGGCTGAAGTGTATAGTTGTGTGTAATCAGCATAAAGATGGTACTGAAAGCCAAATCTGCTGATGGTCTGTCCAATCGGGGCCGTGTAGAGAGAGAAGAGGAGAGGGCCAAGGACTGAACCCTGAGGGACCCCAATAGTGAGGGGAAGAGGGGAAGAAGTGGAGCCAGCAAAAGATACACTGAAAGAGCGGTCAGAAAGATAGGAAGAGAGCCAGGAGAGAGCTGTGTCCTTTATGCCAATGGAGTGCAGCATAGAGAGTAGGAGCTGATGGTCAACAGTGTCAAAAGCTGCAGAGAGATCAAGGAGAATAAGCAGAGAGTGGTTACCATTACGTTTTGCTGTCAGAAGGTCATTGGTCACGTTGATGAGGGCAGTTTCTGTAGAGTGAAGGGGACGGAAACCAGACTGTAATGGATCTAGAAGAGAGTGAGCGGAGAGGTAACGGGTGAGGCGGGAATAGACCAGGCGCTCCAAGAGTTTAGAGATGAAGGGGAGATTGGAGACTGGTCTGTAGTTATTTGTGCAGGTTGGGTCGAGAGTGGTTTTCTTTAATAATGGAGTAATGATCGAGTGTTTGAAGGAGGAGGGGAAGATGCCAGAAGAGAGGGAGAGATTGAAGATTTTGGTTAGATGAGTGGTGACGACTGGAGAGAGGGACTGGAGCAGGTGTGAGGGAATGGGGTCGGTAGTGCATGTGGTGGGACGAGAGGAAGAAAGGAGCCTGGAGACTTCTTCTTCTGTGACTGGGTCAAATGTGGAGAGTGAGCCGGAGGAGATGTGGGGAAGAATGGGGGTGGCAGCGCTTGGAGGCTGAGAGCTGATTTCCTGGCGGATGTTGTCTATTTTCTCCATGAAGTAGGAAGCCAAGTCATCAGCACAGAGGTCAGCTACACATATCAGATTATCAGATTAGCTCAGATGTGTGGGGATGATGCGAGGTCACAGTGTGACTTCACATACAGGGGCTTGACACGGCCAAGGGATTATATATACACCCTTGGTCGTGAATGATGCTTGAGAAGGAGGTTGTCCATAATCTTCTAAACCTTTACTCTATATATATCTTTAAGATATCTTTTACATCTCTATATATTTGTGCCTTGTTGTTGTGTGCGGTTATAGATCTCTTTTCAGAAGGAGACAGATGTTGTGACTATACCCTGGAAGAACTGCTGATCGGCCAAATCAACAAACTGTTGGCACCCATTAATTCTTGTCACTAGACCAACAATCTCAGCAGGATGCTCCCATACCGTCCCAAGCGCTCCACACGTTCAGCTCTTTTTCTGGCAAGCGTCGAGACTACATGCATGGTTGAGTCTACTGAAAGAAGGCAGGCAGGCTCCGAGGATACAGAGAGAAAACCTGATTAATGCACTGTAATTTTAGAGAATTTTTTTTCTTATAAGTGTTGCTTTCATTGTCATATCCCCTTAACTGTAACCTGCTCGTGAACCCTCGTAGCATAGACGTCTGTCTGTACGTTCGTCTCAGATACAAACCTGGCATTTAATGTAACATTTACCCACATTGCAGCATTTTCCTCCGCAGTCACTAGATTTTCTAACCAACTTGTGACAATCCGGTAACGTAAAGGTCACAGCTGCTAAATTTCCTCTAGAAATTCTCCTGGATGTCTAGAAGGAGCATGAAACACTGGGACCTGTCAGATCCGATCAGCCATGTGAATACCATCGCACACTCACGTCCCTCCACAAAGTCCAGGTAGTCAGTTTTAGTATTTGGCAGACCTGGTTTCTTCTGGGGACTACAGAAGCGGAAAAGCAAAGTTTTGTCTGACTAAGCTCTTCATGACCGGGCAATTTTACATTTCTTGTTTTTGATTTTCTCCTCACTTTTTTTGACTGGCTGGTAAGCCCAATATCTGACTCCAACTCTTCAAGTGCCCTGAATCCAACTCCAACTCCAACTCACCGGCCTCCCTAATACCTCCCTTGCACCTCTCCAATCTATCCTGAACTCCGCTGCTCGCCTAATCCATCTGTCTCCCCGCTACTCCCCTGTCTCCCCGCTCTGCCAAGCCCTTCATTGGCTCCCCGCTTCCCAGAGATCCCGGTTTAAAACATTAACCATGACATACAAAGCCATTCACAACCTGTCCCCTCCATACATCTCTGACATGGTCTCCCGTTACCTACCCTCACGCAACCTGCGATCCTCCCAAGAGCTCCTCCTCTACTCCCCCTCATCTCACCGCATACAGGATTTCTCCCGTGCTTCACCTATACTCTGGAACTCACTGCCCCAACACATCAGACATTCTCCTACCCTGGGAACTTTCAAAAGAAGCCTGAAGACCCACCTGTTCCGCCAAGCCTACCACCTGCAATAAGACCCGGTCCACCACACCACCTGATGACTGGAATTTCCCCCTCCTACTGTATCCCCACCCGCCCCTCGTAGACTGTGAGCCTTTGTGGACAGGGCTCTTTCCCCTCTTGTTTCTGTACAACTGAATTGTCAACATTTATTGTTACTTGTATTGTTACTATGTTACTTGTCCTAGTCTGCCCTTTTTAACATGTAAAGCACCATGGAATATAATGGCGCTATATAAATTATTAATAATAATAATAATAACTCCACCAAAATGGACACCAACACCGACTACGACTCTACAACCATGGCTGTGAAGTCAGTAAGCCAAAGATCCAACTCCTCAATATCCTTGAATCCAACTCACCAAAATGGACAACAACTCCACCACTCCGACTCTACAACCAAGGCTGTGGAGTCGAGAAGCCACATGTCTGACTCCTCAGTTTCACTCCACAGCCCTAATAGCAATATGAAGGTTTGCTTCTATTTAAAGAACTAGAGATGAGCGAATCTTTTGAAATCTGAATCTGCCAGCTTTGATAAAAATGTTTCCAAAAATTGGATTTGTCTTTTCTAACATTTTTAAGGCCGGCTTCACACCACGGTGAAAATCGATCTGGGGCTGGACCGGATTTGCAAACAGAACCAGAGGGCAAATATGCCCTTTTTTCTTCCCCTAAATCTAGGGGGCACAGCTTGAAGTTCCTGATTCTCAAGACGATATCTGTAACATCTCATCACTTAGGCTGCCTTCAGGCTTGCAGATGCCTCCGCAGTGTTTTGCAGAGGCATCTGCAAGTATCTGTATGCAGACCGCGGCCCCTATGTTTATAATGGAGCGCACGGCGGTCTGCAGATGCTTGCAGACCGCCGTGCGCTCTCATTGCCCTCCATTAGTGATCTGTGCGCACAAATCACACACTCTCGCCCGCACCAGGGACGCAACATCTCGCGTCCCTGGTGGGACGAGAGTGTGTGATCTGTACGCAGGCATCCGCCTGCGCACAGATCACTAATGGCGGGCAATGAGAGCGCACGGCGGTCTGCAAGCATCTGCAGACCGCCGTGCGCTCCATTATAAACATAGGGGCCGCGGTCTGCATGCAGATACTTGCAGATGCCTCTGCAAAACGCTGCGCAGGCATCTGCAAGTCTGAAGGCAGCCTTAGTTATTTATTTATAACGCTGTCGCTGAGGTCTTCTTATGGGCATTCTTATGGGCATTTGAGCTTCCCTGAAACCAGAATTGACACCAAAATATACCCCCAAATTAACACCCCAATATGTCCTCCAATTGACATCCCAATATGGCCACAATTGACTCCTAATAATATAGTTTTAGCCACAGCTACACAACATATTCTGAACTTCCCCAAGCTCATCCCAGCTCTCTAGGTCAATGCCTTTATGGGTCTACATAATGGCCTGAACAGAGCCAGGACCCATCCGCCTCCAGCAATCAGAAACGTATGGTAGAAGCTCAAATATATTGTTTAAAAGATGTAGCGGATAAGACTGACATTAACATATCTGTCCCCTCCGGTTTCCTGTTGTAATATCTAATTTATAGCTCCTCGTGTTAAAGCCTCTTCTCTAGTATTATAGCATTTGTCTTCGAGAGAAGCAAATGATGTTTTATGTATATTTAATGCAGGATCAAGAGTAGGAATAAGCCCGGTCCATCCATTCTCATCTTCACTGTCAAATCTCTATTCATTTACATATCCTAGGGGGTCACCATCAAAGGCTCCGTCCTGATGAAAATAGATTGACACTCAAAGACATGAAATAAAAAAACATTGGAAGTTTGGGAACATTTTATTGTGGTCTGTTCAAATACATAATGTCTACAATTATTTTCAGGCTTCTACAAGTAGCAATTTTGGACTGAGGAGCTTTGGGTTATCCAGAAAATCCAAGATCCAGAAGACTCCAATTAGTAAAATTGCTTTTTACCTACTAACTGAGGCCCCTTTCACATCAGCGTTTTTCACTGAATGCGGCAGATCCAGCAGATTTACCACATCTGCCGCCTAACGACCAACTTGTGGCAACCCCCATTGATTCTCTATGGGGCTTGCGACAATTGCAGTTGTGCCGCGATCCGGTAAATCCGGCACTTGCGGTCACGGAAAAAAAACACGGTTAGCAGCTTTTTTTTTCACCGCCACAAGTGCCACATCTGGCAGAACTGCACTTGCCGCACCCGACCACAAGCCCCATAGACAATGCATGGGGCTTCCCGGAAGTGTGGTCATTAGGTGGCATATGCTGTAAATCTGCCGGATCTGCCACATTCAGCGAAAAACGCTGATGTGAAAGGGGCCTTACAGGTTATTTGTCAACCCAACAAGCAACATTTATCACCTGTCCACCAGATAGGCGATGACAAATGTAAGATCACCCCACTACAAAGATCTCCATGTCATGTCTCGGAACTTGATCCTTGTGCTGTGTGATCACTTTCCATTTTTGCTGAGCCACTGCCTGGTCAGTCCCAGTCCAAATGCTGATCAGGGTGCAGGTGCAACAGCTGTTATATGGATTTTATTTCCCCCATACAACCCAACGATCTTGATATGTTGTCTCATATCATATTTTAATGAAGCAATGGTCACGCATATATACAAAGTTTAGTAGATATGAGCTGGAGATTCCTATAGCCCTCTATATCCTATCTACCAGGGAGCATATGTTAGGGAACGATTGAGGTTCAAGAGAGTTTCCCTGACATGTGAGATGTACTGTGGTGCGTGATATTTTGTGAACACTTTAGATTTATCCGTATTTCTGCATAAATATGCTTTGCTCGTGGATGATCTTTGTCAGTCGCCATTCCTCGGGAGTTAATAATGGTCTTGAATTTCCTCCATTTATACAAAATCTATCTGACTGTGGATTACTGAAGTTCAAACTCTTTAGAAATGATGTTGTATTATTTCTCAGCCTGATAACAATCAACATTTTTTTCCGAGGTGTTCAAAAATCTCCTTGAATCGTGCCATGAAAAACTTCCAGAATCATGTGTTTGTGGATAAGACTTTGAAAGATCCGTGCTCTTTAAATAAAACAGGTCACCCACTCACATCCGATTGTCCTCCCATTGATTGAAAATAAGAGACTCCGGTTTCATCTTCAAATCATCTGTTATCCTCAGGGTCACACAAGGTGACGTTGCCGAAGATATTGACGGCGACGGGAGGGAGTGTACACTTTTTTGGCGCCCCGCCAGCATCGCCGTCGCATGTTTACATGCGCCGATACCTCCGCCGACGCACCGGCGATCTTACAGGCGCCATCACCGCTGGGGTGTCTAAAAACCCCACGGGCGATTCTGTAACATGGGAGCCTATGGCTCCCATCGCCTGTAAAATCACTGTGCCCCTGTTACATGGGGAAATGTGTACACATCACCCCAGAGTGCTCGCCTGGTTTCAGAGCACAGCTGAGAAACCAGGCGACCACTCAAAGGCGTCATCATCACCTATTTACAATTGGCGACGCACAGGCCATGCCGGCGGCGATAGGGCACGCCCCAGCGTCGCCTATAAAATCGCCGCCGATATGGCCTCATGTGACGGTACCCCCAATGTAACATTGTATCACTTTCCGCATTGTAAAAAGTACAAAGTCTAATATTTTTGACTCATTTGTGTAATTTGAATTTCTTTATCTACTTTTAAGATTTGTGTAAATAAACTGATTTAATTTTAGATAAAATTTATGCAGAAATGTGGAAAATTCACAAACTTTCAAGCACCACTGTATATCAGTGTGTAGGGTTATGATTGCATATTTGCTGTATATAGCACTTTCTTACTAGGCCATCATTTCATGGGAATGCACACACCATCTCTGCTTATCTTTAGTATTGAAACTTGTAAATACCTGAATTTATAGCGCTTTATCCTGGGCACATATTCAGTGTTAAGGTCCTGGTAGGCTGCATTGATCAATACAAAGAGTCAATTGTCGATAATAATAATCTGAATACGCCAAGTTCCAGAATGATTTTCCTGTGAAGGCTATTGATTATGGGAGAAGCTTCTCATCCAGATTCATCTATGGATTTTATTATCTATTTAAAGTCAATAAGAAAACGATTATCCAGACTGACGGACTGGTTTATAGGAATATGCCTCACCAAGACCTTCTACCAATGTGATTTTATCAACTCGGACAGTGAGGATGAGATTTACTACTCCAGATGTATGTCCACATGAATACAGAGATGTGGGAACATCAAGAGGAAAAGGTACACTGACCATGGAAATCACCATAAGCTAAAAGTCTAGTATACATTCCTCAACATTGGAATTGCAACAAGAAGGAATGTGGGGAATTCTGGAAATTACAGGATGGATAGATGTGTTAATGATATGCAAATGATAAAAAATGGAAACAACATTTTCAAAACATCTCCATTTATTCAGTATGGAGTATATCAGGAGGATGAATTTACCTCCATGAATTTTATCAGCTTTAAGGTACCGTCACACGTAACGATATCGTTGCCGATATCGTTCAAAAGTCACGTGTTCAGTGACGCCTTGAACGATGTCGAAACAACATCGTTGCGTGTGACACCACAAACGATGAACGATCAGTCGGCTGATCGTTCATCGTTTGATTTGAGGTCCTGTCCTCAAATCTATCGTTGGTCGCCCGGTGGACACCCAGCATCGCTGCGTGAGACACCAGGAGACGACCGATAAACCAGCTCCCAGCGCCTCTCTGCAAGCGCTGGGAGCTGGTATCAAAGGTAAACTACGGGTAACTAGGCAGCGCGTGCTGCCTAGATACCCGATGTATACTTTGATTACCAGCCTTCTCCGCTCACTGGCTGGTATCCAAGGTACACAGCGAGTAACTAGGGACCCTATTTACCCGCTGTGTACCTTGGATGCCAGCCGGTGAGCGGAGAAGGCTGGTAACCAAGGTATACATCGGGTATCTAGGCAGCGCGCGCTGCCTAGTTACCCGCAGTTTATCTTGGAGACCAGCCTGCTTACGCTTACCGTAGCCTGGCAGCGGGAGCAAGACATCGTGGAAATTATATTTAAATAGTTTCCACAATGTCTCTGGTCCACATCGCTGGTGAGTCTGCCTGTGTGACAGCTCACCAGCGATCTGAACGATATTGTTAGCGATCGCACGTGCACGTGATCGCTAACAATATATCGTTCTTCAAATTGATGCGTGTGATGGCACCATAAGTAGTACCCTTGCACCCTCCATACTTCTGCTCTTTTGACTTAACATTTGAACTCTCCCGGGAGTTTTTCTTAAATCTTCGTCTCTAAAATGTTTCTACTTATTGGTGTATGGGCATAGAAAAGAGTTTTCCCGAACGTTATGGTGAATTTGTGAACACTAGCAAAATGTTTCACAATTCCTGATAAGAGATGAGCAAAAGTTTGAAGATGCGGTTTGGGTCTCCAAACGTCCCAGTGTTGAGCAAATCTGTTCGGTGTAGGAGTTCGGGAGCGTCATGTTTGCAAAGCGCTGGTGCGAGCATGGCCGGGTACAGTTGGTGCTTTGCACATTAAGAGCCATGTGCAGTATTTTGGTTGGCTCGCACTGGGCTTAACAACAGAGGTGTTGGGTGCAATGTGTCCAGAATTTATTTGGAACACCCACTTCCTGGGAAGTGTTTTAATTGAGGCTGCCTGTATGTGGACGGAGAGATGAACTGCCCATCAGTGACTTCCAATGAGGTTCAGGTCAAGAATAATGTGCCAAAATGTTTGCCTGCACCTCTCTAAATTCACAAGGTCGGCTCATCGCTGTTAATGAAATATTAAGGTGGCTTCACACCTGGCGACGTCACTAGCGACATCACCGAAAAAGTGACGTATCAGCGATGTCGCTAGCGACGTCGCGCTGTGTAAACGCGCGGCGCGACCGCGTTTTATCGCCGGTCGCAGGTTGACAGGTTTACGGGAAGAACCGTAAACCTGTCAACCTGCGACCTGCGATAAGGCTGGATCGCGCCGTGTGACATCGCCAGAGCGATGTCGCGGCGATCCAGCCTATACCGCAGCATTGCTGCGGATCGCTCACTGGGCTAAGCCCAGCCCAGCGAGCGATGTCACCGCCCGCATCGCTGCGGTGTCGCTGGCCGCAGCGATGCTGTGTGACAGCTGGCCAGCGATGTCGGAACCGAGCGGGCACCCACGCATCGCTTCCGACATCGCTGGCCAGGTCGTGCCGTGTGACGGGACCATTACAGTAAGCTGGGGAGGAACATCTTCTCACTCCAGTAATCCTATTTTAGACTTCCAAAATATCTAATATCTATCTATCTATCTATCTATCTATCTATCTATCTATCTATCTATCTATCTATCTATCTATCTATCATTTATCTATCTACAGTATCTTTTATCTCTAGTAAATAAAATATAGGTTTATTTGCCCATTCTATACATTTTAGCTCCAACAAAGCCTTTTTCAAGCTTTAGAAAGGCTCTGTTTGAGTTGCAGTGGCGCATACAATGGGCAAATAAAGCTTTATCTTTTTTTCCTGGATACCCCTTGGTGAATCGCTTCTTTGCTCTTTTTTTGTAGTTGACAGGTCTCGTAGCCAGGGGCACACAGTGCTTTGGAGTTGCCGCACTCTATATTTTACTTTATATCTCGCATCATTTTTAGATTTTTCTTATATTGAACAGTGATTCTCAACATAATAAAATATAAAAGTGCTTGTAAAAACAAGCAAGTTTACAATTTACCTCCTTAAAATATGGAAGGATTTTTAATTATACAGTTCAAAGCTCCTTGCCTCTTTAGTCGGCCACTTCTGCAAGCACTGCTCTGAAGTGGGCTGGACGCTAAATCCATGGTCCAGTGGCCTTTTGCTCCTCCATTGCTGCAGAAGCAAAATCGCCTCTGCTTGCAGCATCAGAGAGTGCACAGTTCAGGCCTGCGCCTCATATATGTTGCGGGTCCAAATTGTCAATCACCAGGAGCGAACCTTTCCTGGAACACTATTTTGAGACAACCCTTTTAAGCATGGACCGTCTACATTAACATTGGCATTTATAGACTGAATTCGGGTTGGAGTAAATCATTCCAGAATCGCCAACACTAATGTTGGTCCCTATGCTCTCATAATATCTTTTTACCCATCTATTTCATGCCCAACACAATTTTTCATCAAAGAGAAACTATCGTTTAACCCCTTCCCGACCCGTGACGCAGCATATGCGTCATGAAAACAGTTTGTTCCCGACCTTGGATGCATATGCTGCGTCATCTCGGGTTTCCCTTGCTGCGGCTCTATTAACCGTGGTCACTAAGGGGTTACATTTTTATTGCAGATATCAATAGTACGAGGGTTGATGAAAATTAATGCCTCCACCTTCGTAACTAGTCAGCAGATGGCAGCACTTGTATGCAGTAGGTACTGGACTGTTCAGTAGATTCTTCTCTACAGCTCTACTTGGAGGGAAGGGAAGCCTTGCAGTGAATGGCTGTGTTGTTACAGTGTAAAGAATGGAACCCTGCATAGAAAGATTGTCAATGCAATCAATTCAGAGAGTTACAACACAACGCTGTGAACTTTGAATCAGCACAACAGGGTCCGAAAGGAATAGGGAAATGTTTTCCAGCAGCATGACAATGCCAGACTACACTCTTTACATACCACCATGGCAGAACTTCAGACACTGAAAATCACCACTGTACAGCATCCTCCATACAGTCCAGATTTGGAGCTGTCTGACTTCCATCCTTTCCCAACATTGAAACAAGATCTGCGGGGACATCACATGCATCTGAACGAAGAAGTTAAGAGAACTGTGCGAGGCTGGTTGCGGAAACAGAGCGTTGACGGTTTCAGAAAAGTATTCATCGTTGGCAGATGTGTATCCAATTGTCTGGTGATTATGCAGAAAAGTGATCATCGGTAAATAAAGAGAACATTCTAAGGATTATTTCTGTGTTTGATTTCTTAAAATATTCCCATTGAAACACAAGTTATGATGGTGGAGGCATTACTTGTCATTCACGCATCATACCCATGAAAATACACAAGTTATAATATATTTTATTAGAGAAATTTGCTTCTTTTATGTCTTGGGTAAATTTGGTGTTCAGTAATTACAAATTTCCCCATTACTGACATAGGAGAGGACAGTTGGTTCTCACAAGATTCTATGGAGGGGGAGGAGCTAGAGGCTGAAATGTCACCGCTATCTATAGAATCTTATGAGCACCAATGGCCAACTCCTTAGTATTTGTTAGATGAGAACTCTGAATGAATGATGAGACCAGGAGGAGAAAGAAACAGATTTCTCTAATGAGATATATTACAAAGTTTCTTATCTTCATATATACTATTCAAATATGAAAAAAATAAAAAATAAAATAAAAAAATAAAATAAATGATGGTTGATTTGTAAACTTTAAACATAGCCACTTGGTCCACTTTCCCTTTACTGAGCACATGTTTCTTGTCGTCATAGTGAAGCCGCATTGCATAGTGTGACCTTCACTGCCGGGAATAAATGTGTTTGCGCCGGGTGATGATTGGGAACAGTATTCTGATCTCGGGTGTATCCATATGCAACATGTCCAGTCAGTGACAGCGAGCTCTCCAGGATGAATAACGAGCCGCGCCGGCTAAAACTAGTGAGGCTGACAGGCTAAATTAATGGTTGGCTCTTAAAATTCACATGGCAAGCTGAAGGTCACACCTTGGAAAGTGGAATTGAGAGACAAGAGGTGCGGAATATACCAGAGATAATAATGCATGAATTAGCCATGGAGAGGTGGCTGCGAGCAGGACTTAATCTAGTGAATAGCGAAATAATTATTACAAAAGGAAGGCAGAGATCTCGTGACAGGGACCTGTAGAGCAACCGAGAGGGTCAACACTTTCCAGGGATTAAGAGAATCTAATGACGGCGGCAAGTTTATTGGCTTACTGTCTGGACATAGGTTACTACAAGTCTTCTGACAATATATAGTGGGTACAGAAAGTATTCAGACCTCTTTAAATGTTTCACTTTTTGTGTCATTGCAGCCATTTGGTAAATTCAAAAAAGTTCATTTTTTTCTCATTAATGTACACTCTGCACCCCATCTTGACTGAAAAAACAGAATGTAGAATTTTTGCAAATCTATTAAAAAAGAAAAATTGAAATATCACATGGTCATAAGTATTTAGACCCTTAGCTCAGATACTCCTGTCCATTTCCTTGTGATCGTCCTTGAGATGGTTCTACTCCTTCATTGGAGTCCAGCTGTGTTTAACTAAACTGATAGGACTTGATTTGGAAAGGCACACACCTGTCTATACAAGACCTCACAGCTCACAGTGCATGTTAGACCAAATAGAATCATGAGGTCAAAGGAACTGCCCAAGGAGCTCAGAGACAGAATTGTGGCAAGGCACAGATCTGGCCAAGGTTACAAATGAATTTCTGCAGTACTCAAGGTTCCTAAGAGCACAGTGGCCTCCATAATCCTTAAATGGCAGAAGTGTGGGACCACCAGATGTCTTCCTAGACCTGCCGTCCAGCCAAACTAAGCAATTGTGGAAGAAGAGCCTTGGTGAGAGAGGTGAGAGAGATCACTTTGGCTGAGTTCCAGAGATGCAGTAGGAAGATGGGAGAAAGTTCCACAAAGCCGAATATCACTGCAGCCCTCCACCAATCAGAGTGGCCCGACGGAAGCCTCTCCTCATTGCAAGACATATGAAAGCCCGCATAGAGTTTGCAAAAAAACACATGAAGAACTAGGCTATGAGAAATAAGATTCTCTGGGCTGATGAGGTGAAGATAGAACTTTTTGGTGGTAATTCTACGTGGTATGTGTGGAGAAAACCAGGCACTCATCATTACCTGCCCAATACAATCCCAACAGTGAAACATGGTGGTGGCAGCATCATGCTGTGGGGTGTTTTTCAGCTGCAGGGACAGAACGACTGGTTGCAATTGAAGGAAACATGAATGCAGTACAGAGATATCCTGGATGAAAACCTCTTCCAGAGCTCTGGCCCTCGGACGTGGCATAAGGTTCACCTTCCAACAAGACAATAACCCTAAGGACACAGCTAAAATAACAAAGGAGCGGCTTCACAACACCTTTGTGACCATTCTTGACTGGCCCATCCAGAGTCTTGACCTAAACCCAATTGAGCATCTCTGGACAGACCTGAAAATGTCTGTCCACCAACGTTCATCATCCGACCTGATGGAACTGGAGAAAGATCTGCTAGGAAGAATGTGGCAGAGGATCCCCAAATCCAGGGGGAAAACTGGTTGCTTCAATCCCAAGAAGACTCATGGCTGTACTAGCTCAAAAGGTGCAAATACTCAATACTGAGCAAAGGGGCTGAATACTTATGACCATGTGATATTTCAGTTTTTATTTTTTAGTAAATTTGCACAAATATCTACATTTCTGTTTGTTTTCAGTCAATATGGGGTGCGGAGTGTGCATTAATGAGAAAAAATGAACTTTGTTGAATTTACCAAATGGCTGCAATGAAACAAAGAGTGAAAAATGTAAAGGGGTCAGAATACTTTCCATACGGAAAGTATTCTGACCCCTTTACATTTTTCCCTTTTTGTTTCATTGCAGCCATTTGGTAAATTCAAAAAAGTTCATTTTTAGTATAAGCTAAATCGGTCAGAAACTATAAGCCAAAAATATTGGTGCCCTAATGGAGACACAAAACATTTCCCTTCCCCAACCAAAAGTGATTGAAAACCCCTGGTGATTGTATAGCTGTTCAAGAATATGAAAGCTTAAGCCCCATTTCCATCCCATGAACAAACATGAGTTTTTATACCAGTAGAGCAGATTATTTTTTGGCTCTACTGATGCGTCAACATCCTTAGTGATTTGATCTAGTAGGAAAGCGAGCTTTTTAGCTAATAGACTGATAAGGGGACTGGCTTAGCTAATGGAGTGAGCCAGAGCCAAACCCTGCATCATGTGCTGACAATCACAGAGGTGGATATATATTTGTAAAAATTTACAAAGAAATAGAGCTGCGATAAATCAGGCCAAGTGGGCAGCTCAGATTTCTGCCATGGATGTGCTAATTTTGCTGGGACAGTTCTAGTATCTGGATCACAAAATTGCCAGGGTTTAGCACACCCAACTACACCCAATAATGACATTTTAGGGGCATTCCTCAGGATTTGGAGGTGCATTACTGTGGTAGATATCAAATGTCCCAGATTTTGCATTATAAATATTGGTAATTATGATTACCTCCAGTATGATAATGGGGTCTACAAGGCAAAGTAAGTCTTGGGATAGACTTATGGCCCCAATGCACATTAAATGACAGTGTGTTGAAACCCTTATCTGATTTGTGTTAGGGTCACCAGGTGAAAAGGATCCATTATGCCCCAGTCATGATGCATACAATGGGACCAGAACCAGGACAATGGGTTATATTCAACAGCAAGCAAGTAAGTGGAGGACACACCAGAATTCACAGCCAGAAGTGTAGAAATCACCGTAGATTGCAATTTTGAGTGCAGTGTAATGTGCAGACTGTCTAAATAACAACAGTTTATAATGCTTACAGCAAACAATGGGTTAACCAACAGGTCTGATGGTGGGTTTACACGCTGCAATATCGTTTCGATATCGCAACTCAATGGCGCGGGAGCGTGCAATTAGTGCACGTTCCTCCCGCATCGCATTGAATGTTTACACGCTGCGATATCGGAATACAACGTCCGTGCGATGTCTCCGCCTCCCAACCCAGGATCGCATAGTTAACATGGGAGTGAATGGGTGACGTATGAAATCGCATCGTAATTGGGCGTTTACACAGCACGATCCGGCTTCAATCGCTATGCAATATCGGGGCATTGAATAGCACGCTCATTCAATCCCCGATATCCCATTGACATTGTTCCTGCATCGTATTGGACGTTCACACCATACAACGCAGGAACGATTTCGCCTCCGACGATTGAACCACGTGACTTTTGATTGAAATCGTACTACGATATCGAGACGTGTAAACCCGCCATGAGATGGGGGAGATGCAAGATGTAGACATCACATCAGATAATTGAATAAACAGGATTGTGGCAAACACGCAAATGTTCAGCAACTGATGAAAACTTAAATTGAATGCACAGGCATCACAGGTAGAAGGTCTTGAATGATGATATCAATGAGTTACACTGAGCAACTTGTGAAACCTGGTGTGGAGCACAACGAAGGGCAACGGGGTTAGGTAGCAGAGCCCTATGCTGAATTCAAGACAGGTGCTTAAAGAGGACCTGTCACCAACCACACATGGTGATCTAATTACAGCACTGAATGCAGCATGTCTGCAGCATGCAGACAAGGGGTCCCCCAGCACTTGACCCCCCCTGTACCCCGAGATAATACACTTTGAAAACTTACATAGTGGAGACAAATAGGAGGTGGCTTGTGGCTGGAGCCAAAGGGCAGTTTCACGCCCCCCGTATGTTTAATCTGCCCACCGCCGCCTCCCTGATGTCAATCATTGTCTCCCTCATCTGCAGCAGAACACTATGCGAGGGGTGTGGTTCTGGCAGCATTGCCCCGCCTCCTATGGTGATGTCACCGCTTATACCCGCCCTGCTCCATGGTTAACATGGAGCAGGGCGGGTTTAAGAAGTGATGTCACTGCTGGAGGCGGGGCAGCCATCCAGAACCGCACCCCCCGCTCTGTGTTATGCTGCAGGTGAGGGAGAAAATGATTGACATCAGGGAGGCGGCGGTGGGCAGATTAAACATACGGGGGGCGTGAAACTGCCCTTTGGCTCCAGCCCCAAGCCACCTCCTATTTGGCTCCACTATGTAAGTTTTCAAAGTGTATTATCTTGGGGTACAGGGGGGCCAAGGGCTGGGGGACCCCTTGCCTGGATGCTGCAGACATGCTGCATTCAGTGCTGTAATTAGATCACCATGTGTGGTTGGTGACAGGTCCTCTTTAACAATTTGTATATGGCCTCATAACAAACCCCCGTTAAATGAAGTGAGCAAAAAATTGAGTCAACAGTTGATATTTTAACACCTGATCGCTTCTTTTTTGTGGGAAATAAACAGCTGCCACAGGATTCTGGCAGTGGCCTTCTCCTCTCTTACCACTAAACACGCATGAACCCTAGAAGCAGAGCAATCATGTATATAGGGAAGTTGGGAGAAATAGTTGTCTGATGAACAAACAATTGGTAACTAATTATTTAAAGGGAACCTGTTAGTAAGCTCTATCCTCCTAAGCCGTCTATATGGGCACATTGGGCATAGAATAAAATGATATCTAGATACCTGCGATCTAATGTGTCATTGTTGAAAAATGCACATTTTTCTTATACGTAAATGAGCTATTACGATCTAGTCTTCGCATCATATGAAGACAGAAATGATTGGAGAAGGACATCATAGTTGAAAGAATAAAGGGAACAAGGCAAAGAGGAGAACAGCAACCTGATGGCTTGATACAATCAAGTTGACAGTGGTGACCTATCTAGGCTGCACAAGATCAGTCTTCCTACAGTGTTCATCCATCAAGTCACCATGGTTTGATATTGAGCTAAAGGTTGGTAAATAATAATAAATAAATACTATAAAAAGTGAGGTCTTCGTAGTCTACCCTTGGCTCCACAGGTGCTCCATGGCATTTGTGCATCGAGGAGGGACACTCCCAGTGGTGTAACTTGAAGCTCCAGAGACCCCATTGTGAAAGCTCCAATGAGACCGCTAATTGTAATCTTTAATAGCAACAGTCTTTTTCTATAGGTCAAAAAGACTTTAGGGGCCCTCTAGGCTCAAGGGCCTGTGTGCCATTGCAACTCCTGCATCTATTGTAGCTACACCCCTGGTCACCCCGCAGCCTTTACCCTAGGGTTCCTGTAAAGCATATTGTGCTATTCTCCTCATCAAACATGTTGGTAAACCCGAATGATAACCACTAATGCAAGTATGAAGAGAACAAAGAGGACACAGATACTCTACATCTTTTATTTCGTGGCTTTATAAGAGTAAATTGTACTTTCCAGGATTTGGGTGTTAGTGTGTCACCTCGTCACCGCGCGCCGTCTGCTGTCAGGCATGGAGTTAAATCCTCCTCGCTCCTGTCCGCTCTTACAGATGGATAAGCAGGTTTTTTTTGGTCTTTGAGTCCTTTGTCAAAACACCAGGATAAAAACAGACCTGGGAGAGGTGTATGACAGGTCACAATTTGTCTTCTGTGGATTATGTGCGATGACATTAGAGAACAGTATGAAGGCAATGACTTCCCCAAATCTGTCACACCATAGAGAGCGGCTGTGAGCCCCTGTACATCAGCGTCACTATATGCATCTATGTCATTCTGCATCCCCATCACTCTGGGCGTTTTATACACCTCCTAATATTCATAGCAGTAAAAAGAAAAATCTCCTGATTATGAAGCGTTAATTCACTAGGGGGCACCGCTAAATGCCAGCCAAATGCCGCCTGCAGCACTCCGTAATCTCCAGCCCGCTACGGATGTACATTATATAAATAGCAAGATTATATTGTTTCTTGCTTTAATTACTAATATGGACGGGGAACAGACCCAGAGCGCCCAAATTAATCTTACTACAATGCGGCATAAGAGGCTGAAGCGCGGGATTAAAGGCTCAGTACAATGCAATGTGACACTGTGAATGTGTGGATTAATATTCAGGCACAATGCAATGTGATAGAAAGGGCCACGGGGCCAACACCCAGATGCAATAGTGTCAGGGAACGGATTACTGCAATAATGTGGCCATGGTGCTATCCAGGGATGCAATGGATTAGCAGCAGATACAAGGCAGCGAGATTCACTGGATGAATTACACAGGGCACAATGCAGCATGACCGAAGCCATCTGTGCTTTATTATCTCACACAAAATGTCTTTCTAAGACTCATCTTAATAGACTATTGCTGTTTAAAGGGAATCTGTCAGTATGTTTTTGCTACCTCATCTGATGTAGCCAAAGAGACCCTGAATCCCATGATGTATTACATAGATTACTGGATGCAACAGTTTTGACACAATCAAAATTTTTAGATTTAGCCATGCAGCAAAACTCAAAGAGCTGCCATTGCTCTGTATATAAAATGTCTATAGACAGTGAGATTCTAATCACAGCTAGCAAGTCTAAGCAATAGTACTATGGGTTTGCCTTCTTTAGTATTTTGTTCCACCTCTCTCCCTGTAGCTCCTATGATGTCAGTTTCCCCTCCCTTCTTCGCCATGTTTTTGGTGCCAGCCATCTTAGATAATAATAATATAATAATTTTTATTTATATAACACCACGTTATTCCGCAGCGCTTAGATGAAGCCACGTCTTTCTGCTCTGTAAGAATCATTGTTTTTGCCTGCTGTACTGAGCATAAATATAAGATATTCAGTTAACAACAACTACTTCTTCTGGGGTCTTCATACATGTATTTCCAGCTGAGTTCAAAGCTATCAGAGGACACCTTACATGTGAGTATGATGCACCCCAGGGTCGTGGGGTACTCGGAACCGGGCTGCGGTGTTCCTGGGGAGTCACAGGGGTTGAGACCCATCTCTGGGACCCAGGGTTCAGTGTTAAAGAGTTTTTGGGGAATAGGGTGGTTTAAAAGGAAATTTATTTGTGATGGCACCTGTGGTTTGTGGCTATTAGTGGCCACCGCTGCTGTAGAACCTCTGGGGATGATGGATGGGCAGCTGGGATGGAGCGGCTCCCCACGGGTGGAGTGTGTCACCAGGGCAGTGGATGTTGCAAGGTGTAGGGTGCAGGATGGAGGGTGCGCATTAACAGACAGACTCACGTTTTGTTGGATCCTCAAATCCTTTACTGGCATTACCGGTTCAGCCACAAGTGATGTTTCTGTATGTCCATGTAACCTGGGAGCAACTCGGGGTTTCTTCATCCGGCAAGTTCTGAAGCCTCCCTGCTGTGCTCTCTCCTGTGGGTCCCTGCGGCTGCTTAAAGCGAAGCTGCGGCCCTCTCTCGCTCCTGCGTGTGCCAGTATAACAGGCAGCTCGAGTCCTTCTCCAGCCCCACTTCACGGGTGGCTTCTCCTAGGCTCTTCACGCTGCTTTGTCTCCGGGCACTTTGGTGTGGATGGGGAACTTGGAATTCCCCACCCTACGGTATTGGCTGCCGGGACGTTAGGCCCTACACAGCCTCGAACTCCAATGTCTATTTCTTAGCGTCTTCTGTGGGGTGAGCTCGACATTGCCTGCTTCCCAGGCTCCCCTCCACTTCCTCAGACCCTTGCCTTAGGTCTCTCAGCTAGGCTTATCTATCCTGGGATGAGCTAGCTTAGCACTGCTCCAGTCCACAGGATGTCTTCATCAGTACTGCTCTGTACTGAACTGACTAACTCTGCCCCAGAGCAGAATTTATAGGGGAGCTGCCCTGAACCTGGGTTTAGAGCTACTCCTTCAGGCCTGGAGGCAGAAAGGTGTTGTGTGGTTTGGTTTTGCCTGGTGTGGATTCCCTCTGTTGCTCCCCCTCCCTCTTTTAGGTTTAGGTTAAGAAAATAAATTGTCATCAATGCTGAAATATTGATCATTTAATGAACACAGAATGGTCAGATTTTGGCAAGACAAATGTTTTGTCGCCCACAGAAAGTAATGTGATATTCAAACAAATAATTAACTTAAAATACAAATACATGTTGCATAACATTGGTGAATGACGTTGTGGTGCTATTAGAGTCATTTTTAATATTTTGTGTGACTTCCATGAGCTTGAAAGACTGCATCCATGTGGTTCAACAATGATTCATACAATTTATTAATGAAGTCATCAGGAATAGCAAAGAATGCAGTCTTACATGCCTCCCAGAGTTCATCTACATTCTTTGATTTTGTCTTCCAAGCTCCCTCTTTCATCCTACGCCAAACAAGCTCAATTATGTTCATGTCTGGTGACTGGGCTGGCCAGTCCTTGAGCACCTTGATCTTTTTTGTCTGGAGGAACTTTGTTGTAGAGATGGATGTATGAGATGGAGCACCATCCTGCTGCAGAATTTGACCCCTTTTATGATTTGGAATATAAGAGGTAGTTAATACTTTTTGATATTTTAGGCTATTGATATTGCCTTCCACCTTTTAAATGTTTTGCACACTCCCATACTGAATGTAATCACAGACCTTGATCTTTCCACCACCAAATGTAACTGTTTTCTGGGTGTATTTTGGATCCATACGGACTCCAGTAGGTTCCCTGCAGTATTGGCTGTGGCTGTGGTGTAATTCTATTGAAGATTCATCAGAGAAATCCACCTTCTGCCAGTTTTCCAGCATCCATCCGTGTAGCAGGCTGTGGGACTTTGCAAATGCCACACAGTTTTTTATTTGCTTTTTGTTTAGTACTGGCTTCTGGGCACTGATTCAACCATGGAGGCCATTTCGAGACAGAATCCTACAAACTGTTCTAGTTGACACAGGGACGTGAGGTGACCAGGCCTGTTGGAGCTCTGCTGCAGTGGAAGAGGGGCTTGCTTTGGATTTTCTAACCAACAAACATTCCTCCTGAGCAGTTGTCTTGTGGACCTGGGCTTATCAAACACATCTCCACTCTTTAAATCTTTTCTTAACTCTTTGTACTTGACGCTGAGACACATTAAAGGTGCCAGCCACCTCTGCAGTGGATCTGGTCTTCAGTCTCTTGATAATCAAGGCTTTGGTCGCAGGGTGGATTTTTGGCATGTTGTCAGAGCTCAAGTTGCAGTTCAAGTGAAGGTCTGGGGTGCTGGGTTTCTTTTTATACACACCCACTAATTAACCGATCATTTACGGAGCACAGGTGAGGATGTAAACTAGGATTGGGTGCATTATACGACTGTGTTCATTAAATGATCAATATTTCAGCATTGATGCCAATTTATTTTCTTAACCTAAATCACATTTCGGAGGGTTTCAGCTTTCAAAAGAGTAATTTATAAAACCAATGGATGAATTTAACGTCAGGTTATAAGCTTTTATTTACATAACATGGATAAGCGACATGGGAACACAAGGCTCATTTCCCCTACCGTATGAACTTAAAATTATATTAATTGACACAACAAAACAAATGGGTAAACAAGGGCGTGGGCTTTATTAAGGTTCAAAATATTTATAAAAAAAAAAAATGTTCTCTATTTTATTAAAGAATACTAAAGCTATATTTGATAGCTATTACCTCCATCATAAAACAGTGTTTTTATTTTCACCAAAAACATCCCAAAACACATTGGAACATTTTTACTCCTCTAATAATGCCACACGACAAAATAAAAAATAAATAACGAGCAGGAACAATAAATACCTCCAACGAACAGCCTCAAACAACATCATCACAAAAGGGGTTTTATTTATTTTTTATTAAAAAAAAAAAAAAAAAAAAGACAGGGAAGGAGGGAGGGGATTCAGTTGTGTCTGACTGACCCTCTGATAGGAACACTGCCCGCCAACACTGCTGGTTAATGACCATTCATTGACCCACAAACACTGACCATTGGCTGTTGTCATGCACTAGCCCTAAGTGCCTGACAACCCTGATCCATAGCCAAGGTCCCTTAACCACCTATGTATAAGGAGAGCCTGTGTTACCATGATGTCCCCCGCTATCTGCTCAGGGGACATAACTTCTGTCAGGGAGTGTATCTATCCCGTCTTGGAAACAATACAGCACACCTGTCTGCCTGTAACGCACCTGAAAAGTCTTCCTAGCACTGTCCTGGAAATAAGACTGTTTGAAAAATATGCAAATAATTCTTCAGGCCAACAGCCTAAATTGGCAAGTTTCTTCATTTAACTTTAATTCTTGGCCGTATAGTTTAATTGTGCCCTACTGATAGAGAATCTGATGGCCCCCCTGCCTCAAACCACTATATGGTCATGCAGTTACAAAAAAGCTTAATACATCGACACCTTTACATCTTCTATCTGTTGCTGCATTGCTGAGAAATCAGGATTTTGATTCACATGCAAATAAGGTGTAGTAACTGCGTACATAACAAGCCTCACCACCCAGCAAAGTCTCTAGCTTGATTGATAGCTTGCTGTCTGATTTCCATGCCTGGCATTACACATTCAGTAATATATCAATCATGTTATAGAAGGTCATGCTGGACAGGATGGAAAGGTTTGGGAAGTGCTCTATTATGTCCAGTGCACTTAAATCTTTACTCTGCATATCACTTTAAAAACTTCTTTATTTGGAATGTAGCAACAGATAAAAGATATAAAGGTGCCAATTTATTTCTTTTTCAAAGGCCTTTTTTGTCCTTATATTATTTTGGGGGGGGTTTCATCTCAATGACAAATATATTTCACCAGAAGCAGATACGGTCTAGTTGATAAATGATATATCAGTTCAAGGAATATGTGATACATTAATGGATCGACATGGGGCATGCTCGAATGCTGCTTTATTAAAGCTCCTTCTAGTCGAGGTCTTGTTGCTGGGAGAAATAAGGGCCCGGATTTTACAATTATGGCAGCCAGTAAGGGCTCCTCCGATCGTGGATATACTGTATAGACCATAACTACTATGAGTCCTATAGTGATAGTGTTAACTACACAGATTTGTCTGCATAATGACAACATATGGCCCATATTTATGTATCTCTGCAAACATCTGTGCAACTTTTCTGCATCCAAGTAACCAGCGACACATGGATATTGATGGGCTCCGCGGAGCTTGGCACGGTCTTGGTGAGGACCGTACCCTAACTCTTCCATCACACCCTCGGCATTGTTCTCTCCCCCCTGGATTTGCCTCCATCCCTCCATCAATCTCTCTCTCGCACTCTCTCCGTCTCCTGTCCCCTCTCTCCTAAAGCATCATTATTATAGAGATCAGCTCCACACAAGACATAAGTCATTCTTGGCTCCCACGGTTTACGTTGTCACACTAGTAAATTAAATTTTTGCTCTCTGGCCCGGCATAAACAGAGCAATGAATCTCTATATTATTTACAAGATGCAGCCTCTCATCTTGCATTCTCCAGGGACGTTGGCAGGGACGTGTCTTCGCTTCCCCTAAATGTAGATCTCTTATGTTCTGTAAAATCTTTCTACATGAAAGAAGCAGAAACGTGCAACACTTATTTCATGCCTAGGGTTGTTATTTTTGAATCAGGTCTTACAGCCATAGCCACAGCTGGATATACGGCACAGTAGAGTTTATAAGCCTGTGCCCTGTAACTAGGTTTCATGGCGCCCGGGGCAAAGACCCCTGCAGCCTGGGTTGAGGAGTGAGGGGGTGCCAAAGCGCCCCCCCCCTCTGAGTTGCGCCCGGGGCAAAGGATCCAGCTGCACCCCCTAGATACGCCCCTGCCTGTGCCTATAGGTAGCTGCTGCTGAAAGGAATATTTCCATAAGAAAAGGCAACCTGCATCCTTTATTTCAATGGAGCAGCATGTCAAGCTGGACTAAGGGGTTGTCCAACTACCGTGCGTAACAGTGGCGCACAGACCAACGATGACCGACGCACTACTCAAAACAACAGACAGGGGGACACATACAGCAGAGGGCCCTGCTCATGGGGACCGGGGAGGAGGTCACCTCCTGCACTCACCTGCAGCCAGGGGCGGGCTGGCCCAGGTGGCAGGGCTGGTGGTATAGTCCACCATTAGGGCCGCCCCCTGCAGAAACGGGCCGGCCGCGGGCGTTGCTTTGCGGCCGCCGCGACGGTTAGCGCCAGGCGGGCTCGCTTTGCGGCTGGAGGAGGTGAGGACCTGACAGCACCCCCCCCCCCCCCCGCTTCTCAAGGCTGCCGGACCCGACAGCACCCCCCCCCCCCGCTTTTCAAGGCTGCCGTTCCCGACAGCACCCCCCCCCCCGCTTCTCAAGGCTGCCGAACCGGACCCGACAGCACCCCCCCCCCCCCCCCGCTTCTCAACCAGGGCCGGGGATACCTAACTGCCACCCAGGGAAAGAGGCTCCAGCCAGCCCCTGCCTGCAGCTGTGCCCTCATCTCCCTACCATCCCTATACAGGTGCTTTAAACCCCATCGCTGAGCAGGGTACCTAGTCCCTCACTGGCCTTGATGTTAGCCCTCAATAGGGAGATGGCAAGTGGGAGCACTAGTCTCAACCACTCCACTAAAATCAACAAGAGGGGAAGGAAAGACAGACAGGGAAATGACAAACTATTTCAAGCCTGCTGTCACGCTCCTTGGCAGCAGACGGCTTGGCAGTAGACAGCTCTCCAGAGGACCTCCTTCACTTCAGGAGGCTTGGCCAGGAATAAGTTCAATCACCATGTTACCAAATAAAGGGGATGGGAGTGATCACAGAGTAGCCACACCTGGACAAGAACTAGCTAGCTTGCTAGTGACTCACCGTAGGCCCGTGGACTCCGGTTTAGACAGGCTGTAGCTCCTTCCTCCTTGTCACGGGTGGGCCGCGCCTGCCGGTAGTGAGGCCCGGTTGAGTGCAGATCAAAAGTTGAAGACGTCTTGTAGGAACAGATTAAAGGGGTTAATTTATTTGTGACGCCACCTATGAGTAGTTCGGTAATCGTTACCGACGCTGCGGAACCTCCGGGGGATGGACAGCAGCAAGATGGAACGCTCCCCACAGGCTGAGCGGTGATCCCCGGAGGCTGGAGCTGCTTAAGATGTTGTGCGGCAGCTGCGGTTACCTTGTGTGCGGACGGATGCAATCATAAGGAAGCACGGACACTGAAAGTCTCTGTAACGGGTCTTTACTGTAACCAGCAGGCAGTACATGGTATACAGTTAACGGGTAGCAGACCGGGCGGACTCAGCAGTGATGGTGTCCCTCAGAGATCCGTAGTGTTCCTCCATTCTAGCTAAGTATTTGCCATTGTCGCCCAGGAATACCAGGTCGGGTATGGGGAGGCTGCTCCAAACCCTATCCAAGATGTACGTTATGGATGTTTTGGGGAGCCTTGGATCCCTCGGTGGGTACAGCGCTGGTTAGACGACTGGAAGTTGGCTGGTGGTGGGGTGCTCCTGTGAAGCTGCTCCTCCACGCTTCTGGTTCGCGTAGCAGAGGTGAACTGCTGCCAGCTTCGGTACCAGTGAACCGGCTGTAAATTGGGCACGGGGGTCTTTTGGAACCCGTGGTTGGTGATACCCGATCCCGGTTGTTGAGGCCTCAGGTGCTGACACCCGACCGGTGACGGCCCAGGGGCTGCACGGGGTGCAGAGCCCCCGCTCCTACTCCAAGTTCAAGTCTGTGTCTCTCTCTTGTCTAGACCCGACTCCTTCTCCAACTCCAACTGCTCTAGACTAACTGTACTTCTCCTACACTATCCTTGCACTCCACCCACCAGGACCTTGGATTGGCCCTCTATGTTAAGTGATGCATGCAGGGTTTTGGATCTCTCAGTTAACCATATGACTGCTGGGTCGGAGAATATTGCGGCTGCATTTATGGCTGCAATACCCTCCTGTGACGCACTCGGTGCGGGGCGCCACACTAGCAACAGAAACTGACATTAACTCCTCAACTGCCAAAGAAAAGAAACACGTTTAATGTGATCTTCCAATACAGGATTGAGACACAAGTCCCAAAACTGTCACAAGTCTTTAAAGTAAGAGAGACCATTGTGAAACAGCGCATGCGTGGCCACTCAATTTCTATCACAATCATGCGCAATACCAACCTATAGACCCATGGAAGTGAATATAGCAGTGGTCATGCATGTACACAGCCACTCCATTGATATGGTGCTAATGTGGCGCCCCACTAAGAGTGCGTCACAAAAGGGTACTGCACCCCTGACTGAAGATGCCGTTTTCTTTGTTTTGGTAATGGGTAGAATAAGCCTGAAGCTCCAGCACCACATGCAAACACTTAGTGTTAGAGGACCAATTAGATGCCCGTTACCAGGGTAACCAGTCCTGGTGGGAGGACAGGCTAGGTAATAAAGAGTGGGGAAAGGAGCAAGGAGTTAGATCAAGCAAGGAGTTAGAAGAAGTGAGTGCAGTGAAGTGAAAGGAAGAAAGAGTGAGAAGCTGCAGATGAAGCAGAGTTTGAGAGCTACAGAACAGCAGAGAGCAGCTAACAGAGAGGGCACCTCAACCTGATGACCCAGAAGAGAAAGGGGCCAAGAATAGAACGGGTAACCGAATACCCTAGCCCAGCACAAACCCGGAGTACCGGCTCCGAAGTGGTCCAGCCGGCTACATCCCTGAACCACAAACCCGGAGTGGTCGATGACTTTATAGGAGCACGACCCAACCGCCCTACAACCAGCACGGTCCTCACCAGAAGCGCCAAACAGAGTTTGGGTCCCCTTGGAGAGATAAGGGGGTCACCTATTCCCCTATAGTGGCTTCCCTGAAGGTAAATGACCCATTATCCAGCCTCTGAACCAGACGTATCCCCCCGCCGCTGCGACAAAAGGTTACACATACAAAGTACATTCTTATACAACATACATGTGCATAAATATAGAAACACTAGCCCATACTTCCAACAACATTTCCCACCACCATCTCATTAACACATGTTCATAATATCAACATAATATCATCGCCTCTCATGTGTCTCAAGGAAAACGTACAGTCATGAACCATAATCCTGACCCATCTAGGCCAATGAATGACTCCCCATGAACGTTGCCTTGCCCGCGAGGTCTCACACTCTACAAATTTACATCCACATAACCAGTATCAACACATATCTTAATCAACAAAGAGGGCACTGACACTTCTTGATCCGGAAAGAGAGAGCACTCCCCGTCTCCAGGGGCGGACTGGCCCAGGTGGCAGGGGGGCAATAGCCACATCTATAGCCACATCTAGGGCCGCCCCCCACCGGAATGGGCCGGCGGCCGCGATTTACGGTCGGCGATGTAGACGGCGGCTGACATGGTGAGCGAGCAGGCTGAAGAAATTTTCTGGTAGCACCCCCCCCCCCCCGGTCCTCAAGACAGACTGGCAGGCTGAAGAAATTTTCTGGTAGCACCCCACTTCCCCACTTCCCCCGGTCCTCAAGACAGGGCTGGCAGGGTGAAGAAATTTTCCGGTAGCACCCGCCCCCCCCGGTCTTGAAGACAGGGCTTTAAGGCAGAAACTGCCACCCAGGGCCAGAGGCACCAGCCAGCCCCTGCCCGTCTCCCATCTCCTGACTTACTTGCACACCCCCATTTTACATAGCCTCATTAACCCCTTCCACTCCCCACCCCTATGAATTGTCATATCGCCTGTCCGCCTATGGGGGGCCCCCCTAGCTCTCTTTCCCTATGGTCTTTTGTGCTTGAGCGCTCCACAACTGACCGCATTCTTTTCTCAACATACAGTGTGGACCTTGTAATGTATGCAGTCAGTTATTTCGAGACAGAACGGAAGAATAAGAATTGGATGGAGGAACGTCTGGAGAGACAGAAAGTGCGAAGGAAGAATTAACAATACAAACTGGTTCTCCAAAGGTTAAAAATTGGTGGAGAGATGTGCTGGAAGGATAAGGAGGAATGTTTCCAAGAAGTGATTGAAGAATGTGAGATTATGATTTCTGAAGATCCTTCTCGGCTCCTGATGGAGAAAGATTTTTTTTTTGAAAATGTAGAAGATTCCAGCAGATTTATATCAAAAGCCGCTCCTCCGGTGTATAGTAATGACCAGATAGATGCCTTGATTTATTGTGCTGCAAAAAAAAAAGGGAGTTTAATCTGACATGAAGCAGAGAAGATGATGATAAGAAGGAAGGAAAGGGAAATGTAAAGTTTAGTTTGTGAGTTTTTGTTCAACCTTTTTTTGTCATTGTCAAGTTTTACATGAAATTTTGGCTACTCATCACTTTTACGTTGTGCTGATCTAAGCCAAAGTCTTTTGACTAAGCCATTAAAAAAATATTCTGAAAGCAATCTGTCTCCTGTGATAACATGATCCCCATGGGGATAGCGCTTCATTCCCTCTATGTGCGTGTTCACATAGGTCATGTACAGTACACAGCGGTTTTCTGTCACCGTAGCTAAAAAAAATCCACAGCAAATTAGGCAGCAATTTCCATGCAGTTTTGTGCATATTTTGCAAACTCTTTGCAGCCGGTATGTTCCATATGGACGAGTCCCGAGACACGACCCTTCACCGGATGCAAACTATATTTACAGCGAATGCTATGTGTGCATTCGATTCAACTGTGGCCGGTTTCATGAACTAGGTCAACAAACAGCGGGACCTCGGGAGAGTTCCGACACCTGTTCAGTCACCTTGACCTTGGCTGATAACAAAGTTGTAAAAAAAAAAAAACTCTTCTGAAACAGCTGAGCTCCCAGCATCAAACAGTACAAGCAAAGAGAGAACGGCTCAGAAAACGACAGTGGCATAACTAGAATCTAATGGACCCCGGTGCAACACTTGGACCTGCCCCCAACCCTCTATCCCCTTAACGTTATTCAGATGAATGGGCCCTTGTAGCATTCAAAAGCCTATGAAGACATATGAATTGCCCCCCTACCCCTCTATTATGCATTACTGCCCCCAACCTGGTATATATCCCCATTCTGATATACATAATCCCCATCCATCATACATATATGATCCCCATCCAGTTATAAATGTCCTCCATCCTGGTATATATGGTCCTCATCCTGGGTCCATTCTGGTATATATGATCCCTATCATGGTATACATGTCCTCATCCTGGTATACAAGTCACCCCATCATGCTATACATGTCCCCTATCCTGGTATATGGTCCCCATACTGATATACAGTTGCGGCCAAAAGTATTGACACCCTGCAATTCTGTCAGATAATACTCAGTTTCTTTCTGAAAATGATTGCAATCACAAATTCTTTGGTATTATTATCTTCATTTAATTTGTCTTCAATGAAAAAACACAAAAGAGAATGAAGCAAAAAGCAAAACATTGATCATTTCACACAAAACTCCAAAAATGGGCCAGACAAAAGTATTGGCACCCTCAGCCTAATACTTGGTTGCACAACCTTTAGCCAAAATAACTGCGATCAACCGCTTCTGGTAACCATCAATGAGTTTCTTACAATGCTCTGCTGGAATTTTAGACCATTCTTCTTTGGCAAACTGCTCCAGGTCCCTGATATTTGAAGGGTGCCTTCTCCAAACTGCCATTTTTAGATCTCTTCACAGGTGTTCTATGGGATTCAGGTCTGGAATCATTGCTGGCCACCTTAGAAGTCTCCAGTGCTTTCTCTCAAACCATTTTCTAGTGCTTTTTGAAGTGTGTTTTGGGTCATTGTCCTGCTGGAAGACCCATGACCTCTGAGGGAGACCCAGCTTTCTCACACTGGGCCCTACATTATGCTGCAAAATTTGTTGGTAGTGTTTAGACTTCATAATGCCATGCGCAGGGTAAAGCAGTCCAGTGCCAGAGGCAGCAAAGCAGCCCAAAACATCAGGGAACCTCCGCCATGTTTGACTGTAGGGACCGTGTTCTTTTCTTTGAATGCCTCTTTTTTGATCCTGTAAACTCTATGTTGATGCCTTTGCCCAAAAAGCTCTACTTTTGTCTCATCTGACCAGAGAACATTCTTCCAAAATGTTTTAGGCTTTCTCAGGTAAGTTTTGGCAAACTCCAGCCTGGCTTTTTTATGTCTCGGGGTAAGAAGTGGGGTCTTCCTGGGTCTCCTACCATACAGTCCCTTTTCATTCAGATGCTGATGGATAGTACGGGTTGACACTCTTGTACCCTCGGACTGCAGGGCAGCTTGAACTTGTTTGGATGTTAGTCGAGGTTCTTTATCCACCACCCGCACAATCTTGCGTTGAAATCTCTCAATTTTTCTTTTACGTCCACATCTAGGGAGGTTAGCCACAGTGCCATGGGCTTTAAACTTCTTGATGACACTGCGCACGGTAGACACAGGAACATTCAGGTCTTTGGAGATGGACTTGCAGCCTTGAGATTGCTCATGCTTCCTCACAATTTGGTTTCTCAAGTCCTCAGACAGTTCTTTGGTCTTCTTTCTTTTCTCCATGCTCAATGTGGTACACACAAGGACACAGGACAGAGGTTGAGTCAACTTTAATCCATGTCGACTGGCTGCAAGTGTGATTTAGTTATTGCCAACACCTGTTAGGTGCCACAGGTAAGCTACAGGTGCTGTTAATACAGGGGTGTCAATACTTTTGGCCAGAACTGTACGTGCTATATATGTCAGCCTCCTGGTATATATGTCCTCCATCCTAGTTTATATGATCTTCATCGTAGTATATACCATATGTCTTCATCCTGGAATACAGATCCACGCATCATGGTATATATGTTTCCCATCATAGTATACATGCCCCCCATCCTGGTCTATATGGTCCTCATCCTGATATATATGGTCTCTATCCTGGTATATATGTCCCCTCTCCTGGCATACATGGTCCCCATCCTGGTATATATAGTTCCCATACTGGTATACATGTCCCCCATTCTCGTATATATGTCTCCTCTCCTAGTATATGCAGGGGTCATGGGGCCAGGGTACTCGGCTTCCAGGGCTCAACAGTTTAGGAGATGTCAAGGTGGCTCTCCCTTAAAGTCGTGGCCGCAACCGGTCGTTAAAAGGGGTTATTTACAAGGAGAAAACAGTTTATCGTGACGCAATCTGTGGTGTCTGGTCAGGGACGACCAGCGCTGCTTGTAGTGACCCCAGGAGACAGATATTATAGCAGCTTGGATCTAACACTCCCCACAGATGGAGCGGGCCTCTGGAGTGTAGTGGGCGGTGGATGATGGTGGTTGTGATGAATGTAGGAAGGCGCTGAAGAAGTAGAAGTGGACAGACACAGGTGTTGCAGTTCTTATCAGTCTCTTTACTGAAGGTTCAAGTTCAATTACAAACCAGTCCGTGTGCTGTATCTCCATGGTGTCAGCTTGGCCAGCTCCCAGGTAATTCAGGTCCACTCCTCTGAGACACCAAATGTATACCTTTCTATGCTGCCTGTTCTTACTACGCTGTTCTGCAGGCGACTGCGATCCCTTTGTGAGCGACGGCTTGGCGAGTCCTCTCAACTCTCTATAGTCCCTTAGCCTGGGAGAGTCCAGGGTGGTGGCCACTGCATGTCCAGTTCAGTGGCCTCTAGTTTCTTGGCTTGGTATTACAGATCCAGTCCAATTTGGGTCCGGCACCCCTTTGCAGAAAGTTCCTCTGCCTAGCTAGCGAGTCACAAATTCGGGGTTCTCTGAACTGGGGGTTTGCAGCTGACCTACCCACTGGTCCTGCTAGACCCCAGTCCCAGTGTCCCCCAAAACTCCATCTTGCTTCTTCCTCACTCTCCGACTAACTAATCACTCACTTCATCCCACCCCCTCAACCTACTCCTTAATCCAGCCAGCAGATGGGGTCTACTCTCTCGGCGAGCCTCTTCCGCCCAGCATCTCCCTGGCCTGGAGTTTGGGTTGGTGTTGGGTGTGGTTTTGTGTGTCTCAGCTTCATGTTCCCAGCTTACCTGAGAGCATGGCACCACAACTATGGGTTAGGGGCAGCACCACTGTAGCGACCAAGACGCAGGGGCGCCACATATACATGGCTCCCATCCTGGTATACATGGCCCCCATCCTGGCATATATGTCCTCATCATGGTATATTTTTCCTTGCTCTGTCTCTAACGCATAATTAAAAAAAAGACATTCTACTCACCTTTCCTCCGCTCCCACCCGGTGTCCTCCGTAGCCATTGAGCAGTGGCTGGTTGCTGACATCAGACCATGCGCCATGGCGCATAACGCCACTGTCAGCCATCAGTTGCCAGCCACTGCAGGTACCCGACGGGTGCATTTCAACTGGATGTGCCTACTCGATCGGACACACATTCAGTTGAAGCAGGCACTTGGGTCGGGGCGGGGCATTGGGCCCCTGTACCCCCGGGCCGGGTCGCAGTCATTATCTGGGCATAGATAGAGAGTATTCTCTAATACCTCAAGAGAAAGAATTCAGCATGAAAACATCATAAACCGGCACTCAAGGAATTTATATTTGTAAAATGTTTTTTAGATCAACACTAAGAAAATAAGCACAAAAAATATAAATATGTTGAAACAGCCGTGAAAATCTGCAAATATGTGTCACAATATGAATTGCAAACACTATTAATGTTAGGTAATGAAAAATAAAACAACTAAATGCAATAAAACAATTGAAGTCCAGAAAGTACAAGAATTTCAGGACACGGATCTCCAATGATGGATGGAGACTGTGTAGTGGCCATCTTGGATGCTGCACTTCAGCTCCTATTGAAGTGAATGTGATCTTGGCTGCAGTACCTGAGAATGACCACTACAAAGTGTAGGCTTATAGTTTAAAAAGCAGCAGATAGTTTCAGTACAATTTTGTTCCACTTTGTCATATGCAACCTTTTTTTCACACTTTATTAAGCATTTTAACCAAGTTTTTGATTAAACGTGAACCAATAATATTGGGGCTACTTTCTTTTAGAAACAGCGTCCCTCTTGTCCATGGGCTTGGCCGGATATTGCAGGTCTTCCCTGCTGAAGTGAATTAACACGCATTTAGAGTATATACCTTATTTGTGGTCACATGACTTCCTGGTCTCACTGCCAATACAGGAGAATCCTGGCAGTGTGCACGGTGCGCACTGTGAGGAGTCATTAGTCTGCAATCACATTGAGAGAGTGAAGACTTCTGTGCCAAACCTGGACCTCCCATAGGGGTTGCCCGGTCTAAAATGATAATTCTGCAGGCACTGTAACTGCAGACTTATCAAGCCTCCCAGCGCCCACACTGTGCACTGCAAGCATTCGCAGTTTCTAATCAGATAACAGCCACAATTATGATGCGGCATGCATGTTCCTGGCAACAACACAACTAGTTGGTGCGGCCTCACTATACAAATGTATGGAGCAAGGTTGCGCTCACTAGACAGCCGCTCCCATTAGTCGGATACGCCCACTCCATACAACTGGGGAAAAACAGTAAACGGACACAACCACACAGAGGCGCATAAATCCACTCAGTAGTTGATGCATAAATAGGAATTATCAATGTCAGAACACTGTAGAGTCATCAGACAGGTATTGCTTCCCCCTACAGTGAAAGTTTTCATACATGATAACTGGGGACAAGATAACATTCCCGTCACTAGAGGGAGCTAACTGCACTGCAGCCACCACGAGAGGGAGTGCAATGCACCGCAGCAACCACTAGAGGGAGCTCTCTGCATTGCAGCCACCACTAGAAGGAGCTCAATGCATTGCAGCCACCACTAGAGGGAGCTCAATGCATTGCAGCCATCACTAGAGGAAGTGCACTGCAGCCACCACTAGAGGGACCTCACTAGACTGAAGCAACTACCGTACTAGAGGGAGTGCACTGCACTGCAGCTGCCACTAGAGGGAGATCACTGCACTGCAGCAACTACGAGAGGGAATGCACTACACTGCAGCAACCACTAGAGCGAGCTCACTGCAGCAACCACTAGAGGGAGCTCACTGCAGCAACCACTAGAGGGAGCTCACTGCAGCAACCACTAGAGGGAGCTCACTGCAGCAAACACTAGAGGGAGCTCACTGCAGCAACCACTAGAGGGAGCTCACTGCAGCAACCACTAGAGGGAGCTCACTGCAGCAACTACTAGAGGGAGCTCACTGCATTGTAGCCACCACTAGAGGGAGCTCACTGCACTACAGCCACCACTAGAGGTAGCGCACTGCATTACAGCCACCACTAGAGGGAATGCACTGCACTACAGCCACCATTAGAGGGAGTTCACTGCAGCCACCACTAGAGGGAGTTCACTGCACTGTAGCCACCACCAGAGGGAGCGCACTGTACTGCAGCCACCACTAAAGGGAGCTCATTGTGACTAGCCCAGGGTATGGGGACTTGGGTATCTTGGCCCTCTGCTGCGGATAGGGATGTCACTGGTGGCCTGCCCAGACCCGTGGCCCTGGTGGTCAACTAAAAAGGGGTAGTTGGAATGGGAATAAAAGTTTATAAGTTTATCGTGACGCCACCTGTGGTATCTGGTGACTGCACCAGCGCTGTGTGGGGCCCCCAGGGATGATGGATGAGCAGCTGGGTGTTGAAGCTCCCCACAGGTGGAGCTGGATCCCTGAGGTGTTTGGTGATGATGAGGGATGGAGCAGGGATTTGGCCGGGCTGTTGGATAACGGGACAGTCTCTGGATGGCAGGGGCGCGGGTAAGAAACTGACACACACACCGCTGGTTGTTCCTTACCATTTACTGGTGTAGTTGTAGGTAAACGTCCAGAGCACTGCCGGGTGTTCGGGATGCACTTCTGGGTCTCCACAGCGAGTGGGTACAAGGCCTCCTTGTATCTTTCCCAGTGTGTGTGAAGCCCCTGCCCCATGTGAAACTTGGCTGGCCTCCTCTACTCTCTCTGATCACCTGTGCTGTTAGCGGGACACCCTCGATGGTGTCTGGCTCCCTGGTGAGTGACTGCGCAGATGCCCAGGAGACTGAAGTCTCCACAGTATACCGGTGTTCTCTACTGGACCGGGTGCTTTCCAGTAGACTCAGACTCCGGTGCCCGGTGTGCTGTTTGGGTGAACCTAACACTGGCTCCTCAGTTCCCACTTTGTTCTTTCTGTTCTCCTCGCCTTCTGACCCCTCTCTTGGGCCTTGCAGGACTACTCGAAGGCTGTTCAGGGTAACTGGCTCGGGCCTAAAGCAGCACCGACTACCAGTACGTCTTCACAGCTCTTGTAGCATCTGCACACTCTAACTCCGCCCCCAGCAACAGTATTTATAGGGGATCTTGCCTAAAGGCAGCAAGTTGAGCTCCCCCTACTGTGCCGGGGTGGAAGGTGTTGTTTGTGTTTGTATACTCACTGTGGAAACCCATCTGTGCTGTAGGCGAGTCTGTGGTTCCCTGTGTCAGCAGGGTGCCACAATTGCACTGCAGCCACCACCAGAGGGAGCTCAGTGCACTGCAGCCACCACTAGGGGAAACTCACTGCACTGCAGCCATCACTAGAGGGAGCAAGCTCCCCCCCAGTGGTGACAACAGGGGGCTAGAATGTTATCACTGTATATGAAGCTCTAGTCACTGCAAAAAATACATAAAGAAATAAATCAGCACAGACTTTTGGACTTTTGTATTAATAGGTAAGGTCTCTCCTACCATCTGGATGATGTAAGTAGATTTTGTGAAGGTCATTACCCGGGGGCCGCTGAGTGCCTATAATAAAGTGACTTTATTTCATATTTTGTAATGTGACATTTTGAATGGATTGTGGAGCGCTCTATACAAGGCAGACCTTGCATGAACTGCTGTCATTCTGCCAAGCTTCAATTTCTCTAGTTTTTCCTTTTTTTTTTTACACTTTGTTTCGGTACCAGGTACAAAGAAGTGAGTTGTGTAATAGCTTTTCCTTTCTATTTCTCGTGCATTAGTCAAAAGTGAAGAGATGCCAGCAAGTTTTTTGGCTGTGTCACCCCTGACTGTGTGTTATATGACTGGGTCTTATGTAACTCAAGCTCACTTATTATGTGAAGGTCTAAGGCGATGTTCACACAGGGCGTTTTATAGTGGGGGGTTTTCAGCAGCAAAAACGCAGGTGAGAGGTTTGTACACACATTCTCTCACAGATATATTCCATGGTTTTTACTGCATTTTTACCACAATTTTCTAGTTCTGGTTTACAATTCAAAATATAGTGATTTTCAAGCTGTGACATTCCAAAACCCGAGGCAGCAAAGAACGGACATGTTTATTCTTTATAAAGAGCAGCAAAAACCATGAAGGTTTCAATATAGGATGTTTAGATTGTGAGCTCCAATGGGGGACAAGTGTTGCAAATGTATGTAAAATGCTATGAAATTAATAGCGCTATGTAAATGAATAAATACTATTATTATTATTATAACAGTTACACACAGCAAATAAGATCATTATGCTGGATTTTGTATTAATTCACTAGTCGGACACTTCCCAAGCGTCTAGGATTGCATGATATATCGGCGAATGATGCGTGCAGAGCCCAGTAGGGGCCTTTTGCAGCTGACAGATTATTATTTTGTCAACCCTAATTGTTTTCAAGTGCTGGCCAAGGTTTTTAGGCACAGCACCCAGTGTGCCGATTACCATCGGGACCACCTTCACCGGCTTGAGCCAGAGTCTTTGCAGTTTGATCTGTAAGTCCTCATATCGTGTAAGTTTTCCAAGTTGCTTCTCCTCAATCCTGCTGTCTTCTGGTATTGCCACATCGACGACCCACACTCCTTTTTCCTTACAATGGTAAGATCCGGAATATTGTGTTCCAAGACTATCAGTCTGAATTCGGAAGTCCCATAGTAGTCTTGCATGTTCATTTTCAATAACCTTTTCAAGTTTATGATCCCACCAGTTCTTTGTGACAGGAAGATGGTAATTGTGGCACAAGTTCCAGTGAATCATCTGAGCGGCTGGATTCTGCCTTTGCTTGTAGTCTGTGTGCGCAATCTCCTTGCAGCGGCTCAGTATATGATCCATTGTTTCATCTGCTTCCTTGCACAGTCGACATTTGGGGTCTGTAGTTGATTTTTCAATTCTGGCTTTAATAGCATTTGTGCGGATCGCTTGCTCTTGGGCTGTTAGAATTAAGCTCTCCGTTTCCTTTTGTAGTTCCATAAGTAAGCCACAACTAGGTCTTCTCCTTGTCAACTTTACTGGATTTTCTCCTGGAATTGTCCATGCACAGCTTTCTTTTGCCAGTTTTCTCTTCTAATCTATACTGGGTTTTTACGGTATTCCATTTTTGTCTTTTGTACTTTAAGCAGTTTTCTGTTAACTTCCATCAAGGCTTGTTCTCCAGTATCATTCACAGAATCTGCCATTGCATGTTTCTCTTCTTCTACAGTTTGCTTCACTTGCAAAATGTCAACATCACTACATGGATGCAATGAGTAGTGGATTATCATCAGTTTTCTTGTTTTTCTGTCTAGATCATCCACCTATATCTATTTCCAGTTCACAATCCCAGCAGTGTATCTAATGACAGGAACGGTCCAGGTGTTTATGGCCTTGATGGTATTCCCACCATTCAATTTGCTCTTCAAAATGTTCCTGATTCTTTGGACATATTCCTTACTAACCACATTTTTCAGATGTCCATGCTTGATGTTATCCAGCTGTAATATGCCCATGTCAGGGGTGGATTAAGGATAGCCAGGGCCCGGGGCTGTCCAGACTCTGTGGGCCCCCCTCTGTCATGTGACGGGGGTCATGTGACAGGGGTCATTATATACCTGAAATAGATTATTCCAGACAAATAGTTGCTGAGTGAAACTATAACCTGTCAAACATCCATTGATCTAGTCAATTTACCCTTCAGTTAGGAAGAAAAAAAAAAAAGCGCCAACAATTGACATGTGTTTTTAGTGCAGAAAACGCAGCAAAATAAACGCAGGGTCTGTTGCACACATCCGTGCCTCCAGCACGTATGCGGTCCGTGCTGATACATGTCAGAGGCACAGATATACAGGGACACATGATCCCCAATGGCCCCCTTCAGACATCCGTTATTTAGCATGGTTGGACCGTGTCGCCGTGTGGAGCAGACCCGTGTCCTCCACATGGCGGCGTGTTTTTTTGCCGGCACCAAGGACCACTTTTGACCCAAAACATGCTGCACACGGATGTTCACTGTGCACAGACCATGGCCAACAGTTTAAAGTGTAAAAATAAAGAAATTTATACTCACCTGCCTCGAGAGCTGCCTGCTCCTTTCACTTCCGGGGCTCATGTAATATTCACTTCACTGAGCCCAACAGTGGACCGGAAGTGAGAGGAGCAGCGGCGCTGGAGGCAGGCGAGTATGCACTGACAGCCTGTCCATGTGCTATCTATGGATCCACACGTAGCACACATGTCAGACAATCCGTAACACATGGATACACACCCCACCCAACAACGACCTTGACAACGACCTTGACTCACACGTCCATGGTTTGCACGATGTGTGAAACAGGCCTTGGACACATTGCCCCCAGACCTGCAGGAACCAGCAGGTGTCCTGTGACCACGAGCTGCAGTGGGTGCAGGGCGGCTTCTACCTGCGTGCAGCTGATGGTGATCACTTCCAACTCCGCAGTATGAAATGAACATGCTGTGGAGGAGTTGAGTGCTGACAATCCACATCGCAGCTGAAAACACACTGCAGTCGGGGAAGCATAGTGAGGATGAGATTTCTGCAAATCATCTGCTGTACTGCCACTGTACACTGCAGCATTTTGGATGCAGCGGCAATATGCTGCATCCAAAACGCTGCTTTTACTTATCGTGACTATGCAGCCTAAGGCTATGTTCACACAGAATGTTTCCTGTGATCTTTTGGCATTAAAAAAAAAAAAAAAAAAAAAAAATTCAGCTCTTTATTAGCATGTATTTTATTAAACAAATAAAAAAAACAAAATAAGAAGCCTTATGTAAACATAACAGCAAATGCTGAGGTAAAAACACCAAATACTCAGCGTGTGCACGAAGCCTTACAAATACTGAGGTAAAACCTCACCAAATACTCAGCGTGTGCACGAGGCCTTACATATACTGAGGTAATAACTCACCAAATACTCAGCGTGTACACGAGGCCTTACAAATACTGAGGTAACAACTCACCAAATAATCAGCGTGTGCAGCCAGCAGGAGGTCTGGCAGTGGCACACACAGAGCTCAGCCACAGCAGCTGCAGCAGCAGGAGTGACTCAGGACATATCACAACACTCATTGTCATACAGGCACGTTCCCTCTGTGCTCAGTGTCGGCATTCGGCAAGGTAACGGTCCCTCCTCTCTGATGCAAGCCCAGGAGATGGGGACGGTCGGCTGGTGAGCTGACAGACTCAAGAGCTCTGCTTCGTACGCCTGCGGCTACGCTCCGTACACCTCAGACAGACGCGGCTGCGCTCCGTACACCTCAGACAGACGCGGCTGCGCTCCGTACACCTCAGACAGACGCGGCTGCGCTCCGTACACCTCAGACAGACGCGGCTGCGCTCCGTACACCTCAGACAGACGCGGCTGCGCTCCGTACACCTCAGACAGACGCGGCTGCGCTCCGTACACCTCAGACAGACGCGGCTGCGCTCCGTACACCTCAGACAGACGCGGCTGCGCTCCGTACACCTCAGACAGACGCGGCTGCGCTCCGTACACCTCAGACAGACGCGGCTGCGCTCCGTACACCTCAGACAGACGCGGCTGCGCTCCGTACACCTCAGACAGACGCGGCTGCGCTCCGTACACCTCAGACAGACGCGGCTGCGCTCCGTACACCTCAGACAGACGCGGCTGCGGTCTGTACAGACACAGCTGCACTCTGTACACCACATACAGACACAGCTGCGCTCTGTACACACGTGGCTCCGCTCCGTACACCTCATACAGATACAGCTGCGCTCCATACGCATTCTGCTCCGCTCCGTACACTCCATATAGACACAGCTGCACTCCGTACACCTCTTACACACTACGCTCCGTACACCTCATACAGACACAGCTGCACTCCATACGCACTCGGCACTGCTACATCCACACTGTAAATCCCTCCCAACCCCACACATTAATTTCACCTTATTCAGCACTATGACAACCATCACAGCAGAGTCCTGCATATACTGAGGACCTGATCATGTGATCCCTGACTCCTCCCCACCATGTGACATCATCACAGGTCTTGTAAGCAGAGAGCAGCCATGATACAGCCCTGTATATATATGTAAACACACACACACACACACGGCAGGGTGCTGTGGGCTGCTCACATATAATATATATAGCCCACAGCATCCTGCCATTCTCACTCCTATATACATATGTGCTGGGAAGCCCCCCATGCTCACCTCCACGTTGAATGGCATGAGGAGCAGCAGTAGTGAGGAGCCTCCTGACCCCCGGAACACAGTGCTGACCTGCTCAGCTGCTGAGGGCTCCGCCATCTTCCCGCCGGCTGTTTGAGCTTCCCGACAGCTCTTAGAACCAGCGCACGTCACTGCTATTCACTCGCAGTGACGTCAGCTCCCGGCGCTGGCATAATGTTCAATAGCTGCCATTCTGCCTGCCCACCACAGGCTGCTAGCTGAAACGCAGCATGATCGCATGATAGCGCCGGTCAACTGACACGCGGAGCACGTCACTGCAGTGCGTACCATGACGTACGGTGGGTAAATCAAAGAGCCGGCGGCCATTTTAATCCCCTAATAGGCGACGAGCTGCCACCGGATTGATGGCAGAGTCGGGCGGATTAAAATGGGGCAATTAGGCTGGTGGGCCCCCCAACAGCTTTGGGCCCGGGGCAACAGTCCATATTGACCTCATTATAATCCGCCACTGGCCCATGTACTTGTAGGCTTCAGGCTGGTGGCATTTTATGGTTTGTCCATTAGGCATTTCTATGCCTTTACTGTCAATTATTTTCCCTTTCTTCAGTGCCACATTTGTCCAGGCCAAACTCTATACTGATGTCATTACTAAAAATTCTAAAAGGTACCGTCACACGCAGCAATCTTGCTAGCAATTTGCTGGTTGCAGTGAAATCATGGACACATTGTTCTATTTTGTTGCTGTGTACAAATGGAACAATGTGTCCATGATTTTACTGCAACCAGCAAATTGCCAGTGAAATTGCTAGCAAAATTGCAGCGTGTGACGCTACCTTTATAGATAGCGAGCAGGCATGATATTGGAAACTGCTGATCATTTTTTAATTTGGCGGCAGATCCCAAAAATCAGGTTCCACTGATCCTATAAAGAAGCAGAGAATTTTCCATTTTTTTGCAATTTGTAGTTTTTTCTCCCTCATTTTCAATAGCCATAACTTCTTTTTTACTTCTTCATCCACATAGTGGAATGAGGAATTGTATTTTTTTGCCGGACAAGTTTGTAGTTGTCAATTACTTGATTTACTTTATGATATAACCCATATAATATACTGGAAAACAGGAAAAAAATTACAAGTGTGGTGAAATGGTGAAAAAGTTGCAATTTTGCCATTATTTGGGTTTTGTTTTAATGGCGTTCGATTTGCAATTAAAATAATCATAAAATGTAATTCTACAGATCAATACAATAATCGTGATACCAAATTTGTTTTTTACTATTTTAGTTTTTAGTTGTTTTAAAAAAGCTGAATGTCATAAAAAAAAGTTTGTTTTGTGTCATTTTACTTTATTTTTTATGGCAATTTTGTCATTTTAATTAGTTCTTCTTTACGGCATTTACCTTATGAGTCAGTAATTTAACATTTTAATAGATTAGAATTTTATGGATGAAGCAGCACTGAATATAATTTATTATTTATATATTGTTATATTTTAAAAGGGGTAAAACAGGGTAATTTTAATTTTTGAGGGTTTTTTAGTAGTTTTTTTTAATTTTGAAAAACTTTCTTTTCTATTTGCACTGTACCTTGCAATATTTCATTATTACAATATAAATAGTGAAATTAACAGCCTTCTAAGAAGCCCAGCTTATGGCCTTGCTTCACATGAGTAGCAAGATGGCAGCGACGTGGGCCTTGGATGGAAGGGTGTATAGATCCATGAAATTATGGGTAAGCATGTTGTCTGAGAAAAAAAAAAAACAGTACATGAATATGTCACATGGATGTTTAAATGTGGCCTTAGGCCGGGGTTCCACTTGCAAGCGCGATGCAAGAGACTCACACAAATCTTGCATTGCCTCACCCAGCACAGCTGCCCGCACTCAGGACAGGAGCGTGCAGCTTCATGCTCCTGTCCGGACAGCCTACCATGAGGCGCCCTGAGTTGGTTGCCTCAGGCGGTGCCACTTGCTGCTAAATATAGGGCGGCAGGCACCCTGCAGATAGCGACTGTTATGTTCATCAGCCGGGCCGCTGTCTACCTTTTGCAGCACAGTACGGTGAGGAATGAAAACATCATCACTGAGCGCCTCTGTGCCGAGTTGTGCTGAGCCATGTAGAGCAGCAGACACATGCTGAGGGCACCGGAGCAGCGAGGAACCATTCTTTTTTTTGGTTTGTTTTTTTTAAATCAGTGAGTATACTGATGGGAGACTGGAGAATTTGATGTGCATTATAATATAGAATAGAATGACTATGGGGGTGCTTTATAAGTATATGGAGGGCTATGGGGTGCATTATACTATGTGGAGCACTATGGGGGGTGCTGTCAACCTGCAGCCAGCGGGAACCGTCCACAGGGTTCAGGGGTTCGTGTCCCATCTTGCTGCCGGCACCCTCTTGTGCCCCGTAGACATACTTACCATGTCCACGCTCCCCGCTCCGTCTGCAGCGGCTTCCCAGCGTCTCTCTCCTGCCTCCTCACTTCCTGGTTTCCAGGGGAATGTGCATAGGGCGTGCACGCGCCACTCTCAGCCCATTTAAAGGGCCAGTGTACCCTTATTTCTGACACCACCTCTCAGCCAATCACTGGCAGGCTGGTGGGTATTTCCTCATTTCCTCTGGGAGGTGCCTAGGCAACTTTCTTGTTAGTGTAGTTGCTAGCTCCGGTCCCTAAGCAGCGCATGCGGTTTCTTTTGTCCACTGAGATCCTAACGTATGTTCTTTTGTTTTTAGTGACGGATCCCTTGTCTAACTCACCCGCAGATCCGTACCACTCTCGCTGGTCCCTGGCTACTGACTGGATCCCGTCTGCTGCACCAAGTTCCGTTCCTGTCTTCTCGTCAGGCTCCCTGGTTTCCGTGTCCTGTTCCGCCTTAGGTCAGACCCACAGGTTTGACTGGTTCATTGGACCCTCTCTGGTTGCGCTTGGAGGAATCCCTGTTTTATGGGGTAACCCTTCATGTGCTCCCTTAGGGGGACCCCGATGCTCTGGCCCTGTGGAAGTCCCTTGGGGATCAATCCCTACATTGTTTACAAATAAACTTTGTTCCTCATCTGACGTCCTTGTCCGGCTTGTTTCTGGCATCGGCCTCCACGATATCTCCCCGGCCTAGAGGGTTCACTATTCAGCTCTGCCTATGGTGGTGTGACAGGTGCATAATGCTATATGGAGGACTATGGGATGCATTAGTATATATGGAGAGCTGTGGGGGTGCATTATAATACAGTATATGGTGGACTATGGGGGGGTGCATTATACTATATAGAGTACTATGGGGGTGCATTATAATATATGGAGCACTATAGGGGTACATTATACTATATGGAGGACTATGGGATGCATTAGTTATATGGAGGACTATGGGGGTGCATTATATTAAATGGAAGACTTTGGGAGTGCATTGTAATATAAGGAGGACTTTGGGGGCTGCATTATACTATACAGAGAATTATGGGGGGTGCATTATTATGAATGGAGGGCTATGGGGTACATTATACTATATGGAGGACTACGGGGGGTGCATTATAATATATGGAGGATTATGAGTTGCATTGTAAAACAGGGATGATGCAATGTGAAACACATGAGTCTCTCGCATCACTCTCATAAGTGGAACCCCGGCCTAAGAGGCAGATGCCAGTTGTATAGCACAGCCAGCACCTGCCCTATATGCGTGGGATCAGCTCCTTGATATCTATAAAAGTTGAGAATCTTAGAAAAAGCCAAAACAAATCAAATATGTATTTTACAACATTCTGATCTTTTTGTGAACCACAACCACTACAACATAAAAAAACAAAAAATCATTTTTTGTATTGGAGTAATCATACTGAATCTGGAGAATTATGGATGCTAGAACATTTTTTTCTGCATAAGAAGTGCCGTGAAATCAGAACCCAGAAAATATTTTCATATTTCTCATCATTTCACTGTGGCTCTTAGAGTTTTTTATCACGTGAACGGAGTCATTCAATCCTTTATGCATTTCGCAATGAAATAAGCTCATACAGCTATGTGGATGAGAAAGGAAAAAAAAAAGTTATAGACCTTGGAAGAAGAAGAGGAAAAAATGAAAATGCTAAAATGAAAATTAACCACAACGGGAAGTCTGTAGTTTATGATTTGCATTTAGGAGATCTAGGAAAATGGAGCAGTCGTGCACACAAATTGTAGATATGGCCGCCTCTGTGTTTAGCTCTGTGTGCTCAACCACATTGAACATTATTCTGGTCCATAAAACAGATCAGATACAGTGGGGGGAAATAAGTATTTGATCCCTTGCTGATTTTGTAAGTTTTCCCACTGGCAAATACATGAACAGTCTATCATTTTAAGGGTGGGTTAATTTAACAGTGAGACAGAATATCAAAAATAAAATCCAGAAACTTACATTGTCTAAATTATATAAAGTTATTTGCATTTTGCAAAGAGAAATAAGTATGTGATCCCCCACCAACCATTAGGAGTTCTGGCTAAAAATGCAAGCAGCATTTTTGTGTCCGAGAGAAAAATCCGAATACACCCGGATCCTCCCGGACAGATGGAAACCGGATGGCAGATAGCATACTATGGGGCGAAATCTGATCTGGGGCTGTCAGGTTCACCCCTGACAGCCCCGAATCGGATTGCGCCGTGGTATGAACCCGGCCTTACACTGCAAGCGTTATCCATATTACTCAGCCATCTGGCCCTGGTTTAAGGCTGGCTTCACACTGCAGTTTTTTCACTGATCAGGTTCCATCCAGTTTGTGTGCCAAAACCAGGAGTGTCTCCAAAACTCAGAACAGGTGTCAATCTCTCAATTATCGTTTTTCTCTGCAAGTTCCTCTCCTGGTTTTGGCACCCAAACACTGATGGACACTGATCAGGGAAAAAACTGCAGTGTGAAGCCAGCCTTAGGAAATATCGTCCATTAGGGTAGGGACACACTTCAGTTCCTGGTCAGTTTTCCCGATCAGAGTTCATCAGGTTTGTGTGCCAAAACCAGGAGTGACTCCAAAACCCAGAACAGGTGTCAAACTTTCAATTATACTTTTACTCTGCAAGGTTCACTCCTGGTTTTGGCACACAAACTGATGAACACTGATCAGGAACTGAAGTGTGTCCCTACCCTTGCACTGAATGTAATGGGTCAGGACTGATTACACACTAGTGTGAATGAGCCCTTAGTTTACCACTGGCTGATGAGCATTTAGCTGAAGAGGAGTAATTAGGAAATGTTTTACTACCACACAAGGCAATGAGAGGCACAATGTTAAAAATAAAAATCTTGGAAATATTCCCAAATGTTAAAGGCGTTGTAAATGCCAAAACAAAACCCTTCAGAGACACAGTAAGAAAAGCCACGGGTGTATGTAAATGGGAACGATCCATGTAAAATCAGCAGCTTATTCTCCATTACTGTATTTCTGATTGAGGGCCCTCTACAGCCATGTGAGAAGCGCAAAATCCAGACTGTAAAACCTTGTGCACATGTTGAGTGTTTGGTGAGTTTTTACCTCAGGATTTGTAGCCAAATCCAGGAGTGGAGCAATCAGAGGAAAAGTATAATAGAAAACACATCACCACGTCTGTATTTATCACCCACTCCTGGTTTTGGCTAGAAATACTGAGGTAAAAAACTCACCAAATACTCAAAGTATGCACGTGGCCTAATAAAACCATGCCTGACTGTTCAGACCATCTGCACATGTTGAGTATTTGGTGAATTATTTACCTCAGGATTTGTAGCCAAAACCAGAAGTGGAGCAATCAGAGGAAAAGTAATAGAAACACGTCACCACTCCTGTATTTATCTGACTTACAAATACTGAGGTATTTAAAAAAGTAGGTATAAAAAGGTCACCAAACACTCAACATGTGCATGTAGCCTAAATGATGAGGAAGGGAATTCGTTTTTTACCTCAGCATTTGTAGCCAAAACTATGGGAACACAGGACCCATTTATTACCAAACTACACAGTCGTAATAATAAAAACGATGCCAGACGTTGATTGGGTTAAAAGGCCGTGAGGCTTTACTCAGGGTAACCAGTTAGTACAAGTTACAATATAATAAATAATGTTAAAAGAATAAATAATAAAACTTGTACCAAAATCATAACTAAAAACCCCAAATCCTTTGGGCAAACATTTTCGCAATCAGCAACACCAGATTATGGCGATGCCACCCCCAAACCCCCGAGCCAAACCTCAATCAACATCTGGGGCCCAACATTAAAAATATGCAAACCTATGTTGCTGAGATGAACGCCGTCTGAGTGAAACAAGCCCAGAAGAAAACCCTCCAATTCAAAATACCGAAAGGACGGACCACCCACCACTGCATAAACCGCTCTATCGCCTTGTTGACTCCCTTCCTTGTGGACTCCATAAAACAGAGATTCGCTGAACCCCAGACCAAGCTATCGGAAAATATCAAAGAGGTGGCCGGGAACATGGACTGTATGACCTGAAAATTATGTTTAATCTGCCAAAGCAAATCAACAGTACGCACTTTTCCAATATCGTTCCCCGCCAAAAGTACAACCAAGGACATCGGGAGGAGAAAATGACATGGAAAGTCGCTGCAAAGTAATATAAAGTGAGTCCCAACGCATCTCATGTTTTCCGAACCACAGTACATGCATGACCGATGTATCAAATAATAAATTCACATTATAATTCCGGACGGCTGCTCTCTTGCTAGCACAGTGGATGTACAAGTGTCCAACGATCAAAACCGCCACAGGTCCTGGAATAAAACGAATCTGTTAAGCCGTATATTCAGGGCTTATACACAAGTTAACTCTGTTTGAATGCCAACGCCCAATTTTCTTAATCTAAATTGTCGGTATAACCACCCAGCCGCCTCTATTGCTGTCCCTATCCGGAAGGAATGAGAAGAGAAACAAAGGTGGCTTAAACGAGCTTAGTCAAACACTTGCGTAAAACCGCATCAAATTGAAATTTAGTCAGAGGATCCCCAGTGGCATGAATAAACAAAGGGCCCATTTTAAGGGGGTAGAGCGAGACCCAATTCAAAAAATTGTACCGCGGACAAAAAAAACAACCCAGGGTTCACGTTCGATTTGATTACCTGACCCTTCCCCAGCTTATCCGTTTTCGATTTTCTAAAAAAAAAATAATCGACAGACGACGAAGAAACAAACGCCCCATCAAGTAAAACCGATAATCTAGCCTTGCTGTTGCAAATAAGTTCGCCCACGTGGAACGCTCTGAAGAATGCGAGAGAAGAACAGACGCTGCAAATTCAAATTTATTAAAACACATGAACCTCATAATGGACCATCACTTATACAGTAATTCAACTATTTTACAGGGAACACAGAGAGCAACGAAGGTCTACCTGCTAACTTTAAAAAGAACAAAATACCTGTCACCGACTTTTAGATGTGGAAATAGCTGTAATCCCGCAAAACTAAACCATTCAGAAAACATAGTGTCAAAATAACCTCCACCACTTCAGGCTCAACTAATTCCAACGCACAAAAATTGCTCCATTCGCACCAAGCGGCTGCATATGCCGCCCAAGTTACCGAAGACAAAGAATTCTTTATATAGTCTGAAGTCAAATCTAGGGGAGCGCCAATAAATGGGGCGGGCAAGGGGTCCCTTCCCGTTCGATCTCTGGAAAACTTCTTACCACCAAAGGCCAATTCTGAGGAAAAGAAAAGCATCCAATGCAAATATCAGAGAAAACTGCCTTCACCCAGCAGTTTAAACGCAAGCATTGGAGAACAATGGCCCTCAGCAACTACGCAGTCCTGGAACATTTGGAGGACAGGGTGTTAAGTGTGCATACTACCACTCTGGAAGTTGACTGCAATAAAACACGTCAATTGGCAAAACTCTTGCTTAGTAGCCTAACTGCAACCAAAATATTAAATGACTTGCAGATCACCGACATATTACCCACTGACACAGGAAGCAAGGAAGACAGCTAACAGCCCGCAACCCAAGCTACACCATCCGTAACAATGAATTCTTCCTCAGTAACAAAATCTGCAAAAAGACGCAACTCCCGTGACACGGTGAAAGGTTCCTGTAAGCAGAATTTACCATTAAAATCCTCCAAAAAACACAACCAAACCTGTAAATCAAGTTTCATCTTAGGAGGAAACACGAACATGTGCAAAGGGAGAGCTAAGTCCCTTGATGGCATCGTATAACCTCCTACAAAAAACCCTGCCCATGGGCATTATACGTAGGGCAAAGATTAAACTGCCCAAAAGAGACTGTAGCTCTTTAAGGCTATGGTCAAATTAGCGGCATGGATGCGCTAAAAGCTAACGTTTTTTCATGTTGAAGTGTTAAAAAACATTAGTGTTAACGCATCCATAGGCTTCCATGTAAAAAAAACGCATTGCAAAAGTGCAATTTTTTTGACACTAGGCGTTTTTGTAAAAGCGCCAAAAAACGTAGTATGCAGCATTTTTGGGAGTGTTTGCAAAAATGCTGGCTTTTTTTAACATCGGAGTCTATGGGAAACGCTAGCGTTAACTCATGGTACACATATGTACCATGAGTTAACGCGAGCGCTAAAAATGAAAATAATGCCATAAAAATGGCAAGGGAAAAAACTGCATCCTTTAAAGCATCCTGCAAATGGATGCATTCTCCCACATGTGACCTATCGGCAGACATTTGTTAAAAAAAAATAAAGCCTTTCAAAAAAGAAGCCCAACGAACAAAAAGCTTCAGAGGAAACCGGCAACAGACGGAAGCCGACTTAACATAGGCCTTCGCTAATAATGCACCATTTCCAAACCAGGCCATATATGCTACATCAAATGGCGTATAAGAAACAGAGGCCTCTGCCACCGACACTTCATCGTTCAAAGAAAAACCTCTAGGATATGAGAGATCATGAATAGCACGGAAAGAGCAGTTCCTTTTTCGGCACCACCCAAAGGGGGGAAATCCGGAAATTGAGAAACGGAGGGCAACAAAAGGGGCCGGCTATACGACTTACAGATAATTCCTTAGCGATGAACGTCCAGAGAGTGAACTCATTACCCGTAACCGAAGCAAGGTTCTTAGTAACAGAGCAACACTCACCCGAAAAAGGCGGTACAAAAAAACATCGGTGAAGCCTCTAATGAGGAGCTGCGCCTTCCCCTTTTCGGGATACAAATTTAGCCATGGACGCATTCCGCTAAGGTTCACCAGAGTCCTGCCTTTTTGTGCCAGTGTCCCGAGCGTTAGCTGCTGAGGGCACACCATGCTTCATAAAACAGCGTGACGCTGGATAAGCCCCACTGCAGAATGTGCATTTATGTCGAAACCGACACAAATTCAGCCACTTTTAAGACGTTTTGTTAAAAGAAAAGCAAACTCCTCTCTTAGGGGCCTTTCACACTGGAAGATCAGGAAAAAAACCTGATTTTTACAGAATTCATTTTTTTGCCCATTCTCTTTAATGATTTCAGGAAAACACATGAAGCAACAAGATTCTACCTGACAAAATTAAAGTGAATGCGCAAAATGCTGTAAGAATCAGGTTTTTGCATGATCTTCCAAATCAGGAAAAAAACGCAAGTGTGAAAAGCCCCTTAACTGGCAGCGAAGCGGGCTTCTGAACACTATGCCTCTGCGGAAGCATTATGCTAACCCAGAGGCCCACAACCTTGGTACCCTAAGAAACATTAGGGTGTATTGATCATTTTTGTCTGAACGCTTAATCGTAATTTAGCCAAGCGGACCTGCCAAAATTACGATAAGCATCCAACACAATATCCAAATGCTGGAAGAGGCCACTACATAAGCCCGACTCTTTCTCTCCCAGCACCGCTGCATTAATAGCGAAGGCTTGCAGCCAGTTGTAAAACGACTAACTTCTTCCAATCAGATTCTTGACCAGGCTTATCTTCCTTTTTCGCAGGCCCTACTGACATGTTGGTGGACTTACTGCCTGGCAAGAAGGAGAAAATATCTATGTAGTCTTGTTGCCAAATTTTCTCCTTCACTGTGTTATCAAATGAAACCCTAGGGGGTGACATCTGACATACCAGAGCTTCTTTCAAAAAGCAATCAGAGATGCTATCTGACTTATGCTGATAAAGAAATAGCCCAGGGGCCGCAGTTCCAGCTAAAGCTTCATGCACGGTCCTCTGCACCATACAGTGCTGTGCAAACTAGTTGGGAAAAATCATTTTTTAAGTGCAATTGTAAATTGTGGTTACCAGTCAGTGATTCAGTTTTAGCTGATTGAACAGGTGTGAGTGTACAACCTTGAGTAACAAAATGTGGTTTGACTGGCTTTAGTCAGAAAATAACAGCTAGCTGCGCCCTCAGCTTCAGTTGAGAGCTTGTTTCTGTGAGGAGTGGTTTAGTGTACTTTTTCTCTCAGTGTGATTCGTGCCTATAAAATGGATGTTACTCCACGGAAGAGGTTTAGAATTATTACTCTTAATGAACATACAAGTCTGACTGTAAGAGAAATCGCTTCCACCGTTGGTATTGGAAAATCTACCGTTTCAAGAATAATTTGCACACACAATGAAACTGGATCGTTTTCTCCAAAAGGAAAAGGGAAATGTGGAAGAAAAAGGAAAACGACACCAAGAACTGAGAAAACACTTATCAGCAATAGTAAAACTAATGCAAGAAAAACAAGTAAAGACTTGCTTTGTCCCAATTAATTTGCACAGCACTGTAGCATACAGCTCACCACCAGGCTGGGTGCTAGGCACTGGCCCGGCTAGGAACAGTAGCTGTGTGTGTAATGCAGGGGGCTGCCCAGCCTCCTCATCAGAAGAACCACTGGCAGAAGCCCATGCCATCCCAATCCCCCTGAGGAGGGCAGACACCCACGGTGCTGGGAACCCCCTGGATCTCCCTCACACATGGGGACCCAGTTAACAGTGTGTGCTGGATGTGTGAATATGCCCCCCTCACGGTATTCATACGTGGGCTGTGGGCCATCTCAAGTTCTGGGTTCCAGCAGCACGGCCGCCGGGGATTGAGTCCTCCAACCGTGAGATGGCGCTGGTGAGCGAAGCTGAATGAGCGGCGGGTCTGGATACCGGCTGTCTCCCACTCGATCCACTGCTGTGATGTGGCGTCTTCCTTCTCTTGCTGCGATGGACGGACACCGGCGGTGTGAAAGTCTCCCTGGCTCTCCGCGGCCTCGATTCCCTCACAGGGGGTGCCTCTTTTTTCTGGAGATGCCAGCACGGTGGCAGCAGGCTCTGAAGCCATCTCAGTCACAGGCAGCATGGGGGCGGCACTGTCCGCATTAGGGATAAACAGGAGTGCAGCCACTCTAGGTACCCATCTTCAGTCACCTTCCTCCTAAACTCGGCCAATAGCTCCTCCATTTTCTCTAACCACATTAGAGCAGTCAGGGAATTGTCTTGCTGTCTGTTCTGTCAGGAATGTTGCTCCAACTCCCACTGAAGAGACCATAAATATTCCTTTGTCCCCGCCTTTTACTGACCAATAGGGTTGCAACCACCACAAGCTAACAGGGAGCTGCCTGTAAGCAGGGAGAACGCTGGTAACTATGATAAACACCGGGTATCCAGGCAGCGCGCGCTGCCTAGATACCCGCTGTTAATCATAGTTACCAGCATTCTCCCTGCTTAGCGCTGCCTGTAAGGCAGCGCTAAGCAGGGAGGACGCTGACATCGCCTTCAGCGATGTGGGAGGTGGCTCCCATGGCCCTGATCGCTGGGGAGATTTGCCTGTTTGACAGCTCCCCAGCGACCAGGTAACCACGCTCCAGCGATCCCGGCAGGTCGTTATCGCTGTCAGGATCGCTGGAGTGATTGTTATGCGAGACAGGGCCTTAACAGTTTGTTCTGTACCTTTTATTAATGTAAATGTAAAATGTTAAGCCAAAGTTTCCAATGAAAAAAAAAAGTGGATGCTTTCTTTCAAAAACAGCGCCACTCCTTTCCATAGGTTATGTCTGGTATTGCAGTTCAGACGCATTCACTGTAATAGAGCTGTAATAACATGTTTGTTCTGTTTCTGGAACAATAAAAGCAGCCATGTTTTTCTACTTCTGTATGAATCGTTTATTTTTTTTTTTCCAGAATACTATAATACAGTATTTTACAACTTACATTAGGGGGATGTTATTTACTAGAAAAACATCGCTTAACAGAACACAAAGTGCAGCACACCGCCGAAGGCTATCCGTCACCTCCCGCATTGGGTAGGTAGCAATATAACGAGTCATTAATTAATATGCTGAAAATAAAACGACAAGTCCTCGGGGATACGGTATTATATGCAGACACGCTCGACTCCATTGATGCGTCCGCAGCTTGCATCAGCATTTTGCAGATCATAGCACAAATAATTTTTCTTGGAAGAAATTGCCTCTGAAAATGACACAGATTCAACCCGGTGATTTATGTGCGCCGACACAAACTGAATATTACCCAATCCGGCGAGATCTTATTATATTACTGCTATTATTACCGTCTGTATATTACATGGCTGGTAATTAGAACAAACAGCAATGTAATGAAAGGAACGGAAACAAGACAAACAGAAACCCTCCATCCCCAGAATCAATCGGAGACCCCTCGGAGTTGTGTATCATCCGGATTGTTGCAATCAGTAGGACTGAGTCATGTATTGACCCATACGGACTCAAGCAGCGATTTTCCACCAGTATCTAACATTCCTCTTCTGCATTCAGGATCCGGTCTATACGGCTCTTCTTGTGTCACTCTAGCACCCCCTTATGTCAGAAGTGATTACAAGAAACTCCATCATATGTATTATTATCTCTTTCTCCTTCTTGACTGATCTCAAAATTCTTCAGTGAATACAGACTTTCCCATTGCTGAGATAGGAGATGACATAAAATTCTATGGAGAACTATAACATTCCAGGAGAACTTGCAGCAGAATCTCAGTGTTGGCCTCTAGCTCCTCCCTGTCACTTCTACAACCGTTCCCATTACTGAGATAAGAGATGACAGTTGGTGCTCATAAAGTTCTATGGAGACCTGCAACTGACGTTTCAGGAGAACTTGCAACAGAATGACTGTGCTCCTCCCTCTCGCTTCTACAAACATTCCGATTATTCAGACAAAAAAGGCTAGTTGGTGCTCAAACAGTTCTATGGAGAATTGTAACTTTCGTTTCAGGAGAACTTGAAGCAGAATGTCTTTGTCTGCTTCTAGCTCCTACCTCTAGCTTCTACAAACTTTCCCCAAAACTGAAATAGGAGATGACAGCTGGTGCTAATAAAGTTCTATGGAGAACTGTAACTGACATTTCAGGAGAAAATCCAGCAGAATATCTATGCTCCTCCCTTTCACTTCTTTAAACCTTCCCATTATTGAAATAGTAGATGACAGTTGTTGCTCAGAAAGTTCTGTGGAGAACTGTAACTGTCATTTTAAGAGAACTTGCAGCAAAATGTTTGTGTCTGTTTCTAGCTCCTCCCTAATCCTTTCTACAAACTTTCCAATTACTGAGAAAAGAGATGACAGTTGGTGCTCATAAAATTCTATGGAGAACTCTACTATAACTGATGTTTCAGGAGAACTTGCAGCAGAATGTCTGTGTTGGCCTGTAGCTCCTCCCTCTCACTTCAACAAACTTTCCCATTACTGAAATAGTAGGTGACTGTTGGTGCTCATAAAGTTCTATGGAGAACTGTAACTGTTTTAACAGACCTTGCAGCTGAATGTTTGTGTTTGTCTCTAGTTTCTTCCTCTCATTTCTACAAACATTCCCATTACTTCGATAGAAGATGAAAGTTGGTGCTAATAATGTGCTATGGAGAACTGTAACTGTCGTTTTAAGAGAACTTGCAATGTCTGTGTCGGCCTCTAGCTCCTCTCTCTCGCTTCTACAAACTTTCCCATTACTGAAATAGTAGATGAATGTTGGTGCTCATAAACGTCTATGGAGAACTGTAACTGTCATTTTAAGAGAACTTGCAGCAAAATGTTTGAGTGTCTCTAGCTCCTCCCTCTCGTTTCTACAAACTTTCCCATTACTTCGATAGGAGATGACAGTTGGTGCTCATAAAATTCTATGGAGAACTCGACTATAACTGACGTTTCAGGAGAACTTGCAGCAGAATGTCTGTGTCGGCCCCTAGCTCCTCCCTCTCATTTCTACAAACTTTACCATTACTTCGATAGGAGATGACAGTTGGTGCTCATAGAATTCTATGGAGAACTCGACTATAACTGACGTTTTAGGAGAACTTGCAGCAGAATGTCTGTCGGCCCCTAGCTCCTCCCTCTCGTATCTATGTAGAATTTTAAAAGCACCAACCTTCATCTATTTCAGTAATGCAGTGAATGCACCTCTAAGTTGTCAGATGGGGTACTAATAACTATAATAAACTCGTTATGAAGTCGATGGGCTGCTCTACTGCTCACCATCGTAACATACTATGACTAGGCCCCAATAATATTTGTCCAATACTTCCAAATCCAGAATCATTGGTGTGATAACCTCCTGGGCAGTGGCGTATCTTGAAGCTTATGGGCTCCGCTGCAAAAGCTCCAATGGGGCCCCCAATTATTGCAAATTTCTAATAGCAATAGTCTTTTTCTATAGGCCAAAGGGCCCTTTGAGGCCCCCTAGGCTCCAGGGCCCGGGTGTGATTGAAATCCCTGCACCTGTTGTAGTTACGCCCCTGCTCCTGGGCCAAGATACTACAGGAGAAAGTGGCTGCTGGTAGCCAACATTGGCCGCTTAGTGGTTTGGGAGCAGAAGTAGACCCCGTCATCTTCCTATTCGAGGTTTTGTTAATGACCATCGTCCTATTATCACATTTTCTGTACCATAAAATGAGCTTTTATGCTAATTCACATTACTAAAATCTATTTAATTTTCTTCTTTTTTTTTGCTGTTCGCAGCAGCTTCTTCCCATCATGGCCATATATATATGATGGAAATAATGGACAATAAAATTAACTAAAAAGAGGCGGAAAAAAAAGCACCAGCGCCATGCAGTTTAAAAGCACCAGGAGAATAAGGCAAGAGGAAAGTAATAAAAGAGCGCATTTGTTATGTGAGCGCTGGTGAACACACACTTAACGTTTTGCAGTTTACTTTCAATTACGGTTTATTTTATTCTAAGCTGCCATAATAAAATATATCTGGAGTAATACTGCCATCTAGTGATCATATGAAGTATGGCAGTATAATATTCCTGATAGATGCTGGATTGCTGACAGTCAGTCGGTATAACTTGAAGCTCATGGGCCCCGATGCAAAAGCTACAACAGGGCCCCAAATTATTGCAAATCCTTAATAGCATTAGTTATTAGCAAATGCAACAATTCTACATTAACACAAAGTTGAGCGACTCTGCAGATGCCTTAGTTTACATTTATTGTGGGTTACAGTTTAATGCAGAGCTGCATTCATATTTGACATTTCACCTTGCTGTCTTAATCTATCTACAGCTGCATCTCAATGAATTAGAATATCACCAAAAAGTTAATTTATTTCAGTGATTCAATACATAAAGTGAAACACATATATTATATAGAGTCATTACACACAGTGGGATCTATTTCAAGTGTTTATTTCTGTAAATGTTGATGATTATGGCTTACAGCTAATGAAAACCCAAAGGTCATTATCTCAGAAAATTAAAGTAGGGATGATGAAGGGTTAAACCGTGCTGGCGTATTCCAGGAGACATGAAAGGGTGAATATAATATTGATGCATTAGTCAATGCGTTTCAAGGATCCCAGAAACACCCTGAAGCATGGCAATTTGATATTTGTCCTGAGGAAGGGGCCAGGGAACACTGAAAAGTATTGACTAATAAATCAATATTATATTCACCCTTTGATGCCTCGTGGAATATGGCAGCACGGTTTTTAACCCTTCATCCTCCCTACTTTAATTTTGTAAATAATGGACCTTTGAGTTTTCATTGTCTGTAAGCCATAATCATCAACATTTACAGAAATAAACACTTGAAATAGATCACTCTGTGTGCAATGACTCTATATAATATATGCAATTAACTTTTTGTATTGAATTAATTAAATAAATTAACATTTTAATGATATTCTAATTCATTGAGAGGCACCTGTGTATATATGTGTGTGTGTGTATATATATATAAAGATATTAAATATACATATACACACATACTCCATGTAGTGAGTTAAATAACTTAATTGACCATACATTTGTGTTGATATTCCAAATATATTCAGGTTGTGATGCTTGAGCTGCAGAGTATAAATATATATTATATATTAAAGTGAACCTGTCAGCAATTTTTTCCCATATAACCTGTGGCCTCCAGCAGTAAGGCATATACAGCATTCAGGGATACTGCATATAAGTCCCCAGGCCGATCTGCATAATGTAAAAGCAGCTTTTATTATACTCACCTAAGGATGGTCCGGTCCGATGGGTGTCACTGGTCTTGGTCCAGCGCCTCCTTTCTTCTTATGATCGCTGTCCTCTTTTCATGCTTCTTGTGGATGATGCGTCCTACTACATCATCCACTCACTGGCCTTCACTGTGGTCTTGCGCACGGGTACGTCTCTCTGCCTTCCTGAGGGTAAAGCAAAGTACTGTAATGCACAGACACGGGCATGGGGCGCACTACACGGGTGTTCTCTGACCTTTCCCTGCGCCTGCACAATACAGTGCTTTGCTCTGCCTTCAGCAAGACAGAGAGAAGTGCGCATGTGCAGGAGCTCAATGGAGGACACTATGTGCGGATGATTTTGGACTCATCACCCATATAAAGAAGAGAAAGATGATGGCGATCACAAGAAGAAAGGAGGTGCTGGACCAAGACGGTGACATCTATCGGACCGGACCACCCTCCGGTCACCCTTAGTATAATAAAAGCTGTTTTTTTACATTATACAGATGGACTGAGACATATTTATACATTCTAGAATGCAGTATATAAGGGCTTACTGGTGATGGCCACAGCTTATATGTGAAAAAATGTTGACAGGTTCCCTTTAAAAACACACACACACACGTTTATATACAAATATTGCAGCTCAAGCAACACAAATCACAGGGCTGTAGTACCAAGCACCACTCAGATACAAAAGTGTGATATTTCAAGCACTAAAAAAGGCTGAATTCACATGTCCAATAATCACCCGTTAGATGGGATCTAGCAGAATCCATTGCGCAAACACAACTTTTTTTTTCGTCTCTTTTGAAAATCTTGATTTCTGCCGGATCCGTTTTTTAACAATTGGAGTTTAGGAAGAACAGATCCTGATTTCAATGGATCCTCTAAGCAAAAAAACAGATCAAAAACAGACAGAAAAGTTGTGTTTGCACAAAGGATTGTGCTGGATCTGTTCTAATGGAGGATTACTAGACATGTGAGCTTGCCTAGGAGACAACGATCCCTCCCCAATCTTGATACTTAATCAAAAACACAACTACAAGCCGTGGTAGATGGACATTTATTCCGCCACCATCATCAGCCTGGCATTGCCCTGCAGTCACTTGGTACAATTATGTGCATGTACAATAATAAGAAGAGATGGCATTGTTCCAGTCTCCGAAAAGTCCATTAGTGAAGTCCTTCAGCTGGTAGACCACCCCAGCGTTAAAGGAGCGGTTGTTGCCCCCCTTGCCAACATTACTCCACACCTTCAGGGTGCAGCGGTTTGCAACCACCAAGGACGAGATCTTGTTTAAACCATTTTAGTGGCATGTACGGGACGTCGTCTCCATTCTTGGCATCTAGGTGGGCCCCTCCACAGGACTGGTCGAAGTATACATTGCTGTGTTCAAACATACGGGCGCAGAGCTTCTCCCCCTCCTCATTTAGGAGGTTGGTGGCTGGGGGGCACTCGGCCAGAAGTCCGACAAAGAAGACAGGCAGCAGGATCACAGAGCAGAGCAGCTTCATGGTGGCGGCAGTCACCGGTCTGACATCCAACATGGCATCTAGGACATTTACATACTTCACTCCTGTTTGAGGAGCCGACCAAGGTTGTAGGTGATATGGATGACATGCTATGTATAGGTCATGCTATATAATAATATTTGTGTTAGAAAACATATGGCATCTAATGGGGAGGGGGATTCAGGTGCGTCCGTTCCCACATAGTGTTTACCCTAGGAGCTCATATGCTGCTTCTTGTGTTTTTTATAATTATTATTAGTTATATAATGAGCACCATTAATTCCATGGTGCGGTACGTCAAGGGATTACATACAAAGTCCAGATATAAATTACATTAGACAGACTAGAACAGAGGGGAGAGGATCCTGCCCTTCCGGATTTACAGTCTGAAGAATAACGGGGAGGAGACAGTAGGTTGGGGAGTTGCAGCAGCTCAGATGGTGGTGAGGTGCAGGGTCATTTCAGGCTGCAGCTTTCTTGAAGAGATGGTTTTCAGGTGTTGTTTGAAGCTCGAGTGTAGCAGATAATCGGACGTGTTGAGGCACAGAATTCCGAGAATATAAGCGGATACTTAGGAGAAATCTTGGAGGCGGTTGGATAAGGAACGGATAATTATGGAGGTGAGGGGAGGTCTTGGGAGGACTGAAAACTAGATGTTGGAATATATTGGGAGATATACATAGTAGACAAATTTTGGACAGCTTTGTAGGTCAATACTAGTAGTTTCAATTGGTTACAAATTGGGAGCCAATGAAGGGATTTGAAGAGTAGTGAGGAGAGAGGTGGATTACTTGGGCAGAAAAGTTAAAGTGCAACTAATGTTTACATTTTTACTTAATAATGTAGAGCAAGTGATTATAATAAACTTTCAAATATACTTCATAAGTGAAATCTGGAAGAAAATCTTTCAAAAAACCTTCCAGAAGATGTCCCCACAAGGCTGTTCCTGAACCTGACATATGCTGGTTGTCAGGGAAATCGGTCTTCAGCTCCACACATGAATACGGCCATGTACGGGCAGTGCAGGTGGGGCCTACACAGTATTCATAGCTGATCATGTATCAGTTTATCTCAGGCAAAGGGATTTCCAGGCTGTCAGCACACCACAGGTGTGCCACAGAATTTTGTATCATTGCGCGGTGAAGAAAGAATAATTTGTTATTAAAAGTTTTTTTAGCCCCAAGTTTTTAATATTTACAAGGGCTCATAAGAACAATATGGGCCACACAGTTTGTTATGTCACTTTTCCTGAGTGCGACAATACCCGCCATGTAATCGGGATCAACTTTTGAGGTACAGTGCAAAGCTGAGAAGGGAAGGGGCGCCATACTGGACTTAGGACAGGGGACACTCTTGTGTACAAGGTTAAGCATGTAATTTTAAAATTTCTTCAATAAAGATGCTGATGTTTTAAGAAAACCTGGGAATACTTTTTCCATCCATTTTTTATGGTTATTAAGTAGGAGCCAGCTGCTATCTACAGGATTCCCTACAGATCCTCTGGGCACCCTACCCATACCCCCATTTAATTGTGAGGAGCCTCATACTGGACTTCAGAATTTGCTGCAATGGTTCATGGTGTCATGTCACATGGGCAGAGCCCTCTTTAGGTGCCAGAACAGCAGAAATCCCCCACAAAGGGACTCCATTTTACAAACTGGTTACCTGGATTTACCCCCCCCAAGAATGGAATAGGATCACTGCTGCGATGCACCACCTAACCTGCTGTGGAAGGTGATCCTCATAGTGTCCAAGTTACAGGTTCACCTGCAGAATCTGCACAGTTGAAGGGTCTTGTCTGGAGGATTTCACTCAATCCGTGAGTTGCAGGGTCCAGTTTGGGATTCGCCAGGCTGTAAGGTCTCAGCTGTTGGGTGCGACTCACTCTGGAAAGTGGTCAGGATAACCTCTGGATTACAGGGTCTACTGCAGGATTCGCCCAATTGAGAAGTCTGAGCTGGGGGTTCTGTCTTACCCAGGACAGTAAACAGAGTAGCATCTAGGTTGCAGGGTCCTCTGTGATCTTTGCCCAGTTATACGGCCTCGGTTGGTGGGTCTGACTCACTCACAGAGGTGGTCAACGAACCAAGGACTGTTACATGCTTCACGACCGCAAACTAGGACAATGAGACATTGGCAAACTCGGCCTCCACTGATACAAGGCTAGAGCCCATTCAGGAGTGCACAAGCGATGATAAAGGTGCAGGTGGTGCCCCTTATTGTGAGCGGGGGCCGCGTACGCTGGTTGATGCAGGTGTGTAGTTATGGAGCAAGCACAGGAGCATAGCTAGAAATACCATCATGGGAGAATACCCAGGGAAAAGCACACCATCCATATAGCAGGAGGCAAAAGGTGCAGCCTGTGGCAGAAGGTGCAGGGCGTGCAGCAGAAAGGGGTTCAATCAACCACTCTTGATTTGTCACATGCTGGGTCCTTTGGCCATGCCGATCGGCTGGGGATGTGGGCACACTGACCGTGCTGATCGGCTGGGGATGTGTGCCCACTGACCATGCTGATCGGCTGGGGATGTGTGCCCACTGACCATGCTGATCGGCTGGGGATGTGTGCACACTGACCATGCTGATCGGCTGGGGATGTGTGCACACTGACCATGCTGATCGGCTGGGGATGTGTGCACACTGACCATGCTGATCGGCTGGGGATGTGTGCACACTGACCGTGCTGATCGGCTGGGGATGTGTGCACGTTGACCATGCTGATTGGCTGGGGATGTGTGTACACTCACCATGCTGATCGGCTGGGGATGTGTGCACGTTGACCATGCTGATTGGCTGGGGATGTGTGTACACTGACCGTGCTGAATGGTCAGTGGATAGACGCATATTGGCCACCCCGATTGACTTGGGATGTGAGAACAGTGAAAGAGCTGACTGGCAGAAGAACGGATGTAAACATTAATAGATAATGTGAATAGCGTAAGGCCAGACCAAAGCCTGATATCACCCATACTGGACATAGCTTGAGCCGAGACAAGACTACGAGATTAGCACCGAATGTGACAAATACACCCCGCCACCATTCAGGAACACCACCTCCACCCAAACAGCCGTAGGCACGCTGAATGACAGGGAAAGGTGCCTCCCACAACTATACATTATTCATATACATATATACTATACATTATTCATATATATGAATAAAAATACACATATGTACAAATATATAGACATGCCATATATAATGAGAGGGAGATAATAAATTAAAGACAAAACTCCAAAAGTTATGAATAAAATGTACCTTTAGTGTTCCACAGGGTGAGGCAACGTTTATTTCCCAGCCTTTTTCGATCTTCAAACGTCACCAAACCTTATGGGATAATAAGGGTACACTTTAGCCTTCATTTGTGGAGTGCTGCCTTTGTTTTATTTTTACTGTATGTTTACAATGAGACTATTGTAAGGTAGACTCTGCACCACCATATTAGCAAGTGTGCTGCTCCACATTTCGACACACACATATACGTAATATGTGTGTATATAAATATTAATATACAAACACGCGAATAAAGTAGTTGCAGCACTCCCAGTTTGCATGCAATCTTACGCCCTTATTCTGGCCTGACACTGTACCCAAGGGCAGAAAAGAGGTGCAAGATTACATCCGAACCGGGAGTGCTGCAACTACTTTGTATTTATATGAAAGCTTGGAAGGCGGCTTGCTTGATTTGCACCCATAAGGCAGTGCTGCTCTATTTCCTATGCTAGCTATATATATGTTATAATACATACATACACATACATATATACACACACACATACGCCAGTGTGTATATATGTTCCATATATGCATATTACCACGTGTGTACATATATACAGGCATTGCATACTGAATATGGTTTCAATACCACACACAGCATTCACACATCAGTGGCGCCACTTCAGCTATTTTCTGCCCTTTTACAGCAAATCATTTTTGGACATAGAAGTGTATGGATAATTGAATATAACAAGATTATGATACCCAATATGAGACAACTAAGTAGTTAATAAAAACACAACTACAGGCGCTGGTAGATGGACATTTATTCCCCAGCATCATCAGCCTGGCATTGCCCAGCAGTCACATTAAGTGCATGTGCAATAATAAGAAGAGATGGCATCATTCCAGTCTCCGAAAAGTCCATTAGTGAAGTCCTTCAGCTGGTAGGACACCCCAGAGTTAAAGGTGCGGTTGTTGCCCGCCTTGCCGGCTTTGCTCCACACTTTCAGGGTGCAGCGGTTTGCAACCACCAAAGATGAGATCTTGTTTGCCCATCCGGTTGGCATGTATGGGAAGTCGTCTCCATTCTTGGCATCTAGGTGGGCCCCTCCACAGGACTGGTCGAAGTATATATTGCTGTGTTCAAACATACGGGCGCAGAGCTTCTCCCCCTCCTCATTTAGGAGGCTGGTGGCTGAGGGGCACTCGGCCAGAAGTCCGACAAAGAAGAAAGGCAGCAGGAGCACAGAGCAGAGCAGCTTCATGGTGGCGGCAGTCACCGGTCTGACATCCAACATGGCATCTAGGACATTTATGTACTTCACTCCTGTTTGAGGAGCCGACCCAAGGTTGTGGGTTATATGAATGACATGCTATGTATAGGTCATGCTATATAATATCTGTGAAACAAAACATATGGTGTCTAGATGGAGAGAGGGATTCAGGTGCGTCCATTCCCACATGTTGTTAACCCTAGGAGCTCATATGCTGCCTCTTGTGTTTGAGGATCTCAGTCGGTGTCAAAACCAAGTCCTTGTCGCACACGTCACAGTGGTACGTCTTGTGCAGAGAGGTCACCGACGACACATTGGCTGCAGAGTCTTCCACTTCTATAGGGGAAAAAACAATTTTTATTGCAATATACTCTTTAACATGAATATCACCCCTGGAAACCTTTATAATATTATTCAAGGTATTTTAAAACATTAATGGGTTGTCCAATGCAAAAAAAAGTGTCTAGGCATAGAGCAATAAATGGAGACACACTCGCCTTCCAACCCAGGCCCCTCTAGAGGTCTCGGGAAGCAATGTCTGCTCTATACAGAAGTCAACAGGACCACTGCAGACAATCACTAAAAGAGCGAGTGATCAAGAAAACCACCAATGATTCGCTCTTCAATCACTTGACCGCTGCCGCTAATCACAGGCTGCAGCCGTCCTGTTCACCTCCTGACCGAGCAGAGCTTACAAAGTCAATACAAACCTCCTCATCTCTTATGTCTACATATTTTATTTATTTTTTTTAATTATGATTTTTTTTATCTTACACATATTAGCCACCCCCATAAATCTCCCAGTATGTTCTTTTTGAGTGGGATATGGGCTACATCACAATTTAGGTAAAATACCAAATGCAAAACACAAACAATATACAGTATCGGGGCCTGACATCGCCGACAAACGTCATGTGCCTCCCTAGGCTAAATTCACATGTCCAGTAATCCTCCATTAGAGCGGATCCAGCACAATCCTTTGTGCAAACACAACTTTTTCGTATATTTCGAAAAAAAAATGATTTCTGCAGGATCTGTTTTTATTCAACATGGATGAATAGCAATCAGTTACCAGATCCGTTCTCCGTAGACTCCAATGTCAAAAAATGGATCCTGCAAAAATCAATTTTTTCAAAACGAGCAAAGTTAGTTGTGTTTGCACAATGGATCTCTGCTGGATCCAACAGACGATTACTGGACATGTGAATTAGCCTTATACGATGCTGGCAGCAGCTTGTAATGTACCCTGCGAAGCCTCCTCGTCTGCACAGCTGTTCTGATGGGCCATACGTTCCAAGGGGGTGAATGGCATGTAGAGGCCGCAGCGAGGACAGGTCCAGAACGAGCGCAGGCAATCACTGTAGAAATCCGTATCGCTCTAAAAAAAAAAAAAAATTCATATAATCACATTAACATATACAGGTTTAAAAAGAGAACACCATCCTATGGGTCAGGGGTCCCCAACCAGTAGCTCACTATCTGTGATGTGTGACTCGTGACCATCATCCAGCTTGGTGCATTAGCTCCAGGTCTAGCAAACAGCTAAGAAGAGCAGGTCTACAGATGGTGACTTTTGAGTAGCTCCACATAGAAGAGTATATCAGAGTGGGGGTAGGGTAGGAACCCTGGATTAGGGTATACGGCCTCAGTGTGATTTCTTTGGAAAAGCTTTGGATGTAATGATACCGGTAATGGAGTCTCTGGGTGTCACCACTGTGAGGGGACAGGAGCTCTCAGAGTCAGAAGGGTTGGGGACCTCTGCTATAGGGAATAACATGTAGACTGGTAGGGGTACGACTGCTGGGATCTGCACTGATCGGCAGAATGAGGCATGTTTCTCCCTTTTAGGGTGGAGGCACACTGGCGTGAGACTTGCATTGAAACTCGGACAGATTGTTGCGTTTTTCCAGCTCTGAACTCGCATTGCGAGTCATATGTGAGTGCAATCGTAGCATGCTGCGATTGTATGCAAGTATCATGTGCGTGAGGCCAATGAAAGTCTATGGGTGCGAGAAAAACTCACACGCAGACAGCACACTGTGCAAGTTTGTAGCATGGGCTTTCCTGCTGGTAAAAGTTAGAATGGAGACAATAGCTAGATCAGGCTTATTAGTCTCCCGCTGTTACTTCCAGGCCTGCCTATTAAGCTAATTGCATATTCACAGCACTGTCAAAGAGTCAGCCAATCACAGAAGCTCGCACTCTGTGAGAGCCTCTGTGATTGGCTGTTGTAGTCAGACTGGATTTCCTCAATCTGGACAGTGATTCTGCTTGATTACCACACACATTAGTGTATGACAACCAACCTGCCATCATAGGATGTTAATTAATTAAATAAATAATTAAAGAAAAAAATGTGTGGGGCTTCGCAGCATTTTGAAGTCCAGCCCGGTAAAAGCAGACAAACTGCGAGCTGCCACCCTCAGCAGTGGCACATGGAGCAGCCGCGGTGACAGCAGCGCGTTAAGCAGGGAGTTAACTCTGCTGTGACCGTGGCTGCTCTGTGCAGCTCATACTGCAGCAGCCACAGTCACAGCAGAGTTAACTCCCGACGCTGCTGTTATCGGTAAGCAGGGAGGTAACTCCTGCAGCTTGTGTATGAGTTAGCTCATTCATAAGCCGCCGTGATTTTGGCGCTGCACAGCGTTGCTATAGTAATCACTTATTTGGTTACTATAGTAACGGGGTCAGCGGTGACGTCACCGCTTACCACCCACAGTCTCATTCACTCATTACACAGCAAGGGAGCGGACTTCCGCCCCCCTGAGGTGTGATGATTCATTTTAAGGAGAAGACAGAAGAAAGCAGAGAGAAGACAGGAGACCAGGATCGTTGGAGGGCTGCATGGGGGTAATACATATGGAGTCCCTAAGTGTGTCTGTCTCTGTTTCTAATAAAGTACTTTTTACTCTGTGTGGTGTCTTTTTTTTTTTTAACCCTTTATTGGAGATTCTTAATGGCCGGGTCAAACTTGGCCTGACATTAAGAATCTCGGGCTTAATACCAACTGGTAAAACAAGCTGGAATTAACCCTTTATACCCAGCGTTCCACAAATCACCAGGGCCGCTGGAAGAGCCTGGTAAGGCTCCTAGAAATGGCGCTTATTATTAATGCAACATTTTCAGGGGCGGCTGCGAGCTGCTATTCTTTACCATTGGGGAACAATAAAACAATGGGCCCTCACCCCACTGAGAATACCAGCCTTCAGCTGCCTAGTTATAGCCAAGGGTAAATTAGGCAGCTGAGGGTGGCAGCTCACAGCTGTGTGCATTCATCGGTCTAAACTTAAAAATGCTGCGAAGCCCTACATGTTTTTTTTCATTCTTTAAACACCCTAGAACGGCAGGTTGGTTGCCATATACTGATGTGTGTGGTAATCAAGCAGAATCACTGTCCAGATTATGGAAATCCAGTCTGACCACAACAGCCAATCACAGAGGCTCTCACAGAGTGTGCGCTTCTGTGATTGGCTGTTTTTTAGACAGAGCAGTGAATATGCAATTAGCTTAATAGGCGGCCCTGCAAGTAGAGCGGGAGACTACTAAAACCAATCTAGCTATTCAATCTAGCTAGAGGAAGGTTCTCAGAATCCTTGATTCCTGATGGTCTAATAAAGGCATACTAAACCCTCTTTTGGAGTGTTGCGGTAAATTTTTTGCTATATATTCAATCTAGCTACTCTTTTCTCAGCTTATACAGCATGACCACACTAGCACCACAGTCACACAACATGCATGACTCTCGCACCACCCTCACAGGACAATACAGAAAGCACTGGCATGACAGTCAAGCATCAAAAACGCTCTGATTTTCACACTTCTAGTGTGCCTCCACCCTTAGACACTTGCTTGATCACAGCTCCTTTCATTCCCTATGGAGCTGTTGAGTGCTGCACTCGGCGCTTTCCGGCAGGCACATAGTGAATGAATAGGCAGTGGTTGTCATCCAAGTTCCCAATTTGCAGATCAGTCTAAGCACTTGGACCCCCACTATTTGTTTCAACTGGACAAGCCCTTTAATGGGCTGGAGGTCTTAAAGAGGTTGTCCAATACTTAAGCATTGATGAAACAATGTATCTTTAGGATTGTCTAATTAGTCAGGGTCCAACACCCAGCACCCCCGCTGATCAGCTGTTCTCAGTGGCAGCAAGTGGCCAGAAATGTTTATATCAGGAGCTGCTCCACCTCTGATAGAGGCCGTGGCCAGGTACTGCATTGTCCTATTCAAATCAATACAGGGCTGATGTGCAGTACCAGACCACAGCCACTATCAGAAGACGTTGCAGCTGCGGTACTGAGCATTTCCAGCAATCCGCTGCCGTTCAGAAAAGCTGATCAGACCCTGGACGATAAGACATCAATGACCTGCCCTAAGAAAAGGACATCAATATTTAAGTAGATGACAACCAGTTTAACAGTAACTGGGCGCTTCTAGCAATCTTGTCCTCATATGTTACTAGGAGCCTGTGGCCCTTGGCAATAGGGGTTTGTATAATTGCATCCTATGTAAGGCCCACAACCAGGATGGATTTATGTATTTTGTAACCCACAGAGAGGAGAATCCCGCTTACCCGTAAACAGTTATACGTAAGGAAGCTCGTTACGCTGTATCCTCCTTTCTCGGGATCCGGCTTCATCTCCTCCGTGCTGAACAAACCCTTTAAGTTGTGACTGTCGGTAATTGTCTGGGGCCCCACATAAAGGTTCTGGGCCTCTAAAACGGCAAGACGTCTCATGCTGTACATGACCTGCAGAGGTATCAGATGAGAGATGAAATGGGGGAAAGTGGGCAAAATTAAAGAACTGAAATGCAAGAACTAAAGCAAGAGACTTCATTCAGCAATATCCTATATATTGATTTATATTGGCTAAATACAGATCAGGAGTAGGATAATGCAAATGTTGGGGGTGCATTTCTTTTTGGCAATCTGACAGACATTTCCTTGTCTGGTTTGTACCAATATGAGACATCTATTGTACTCATGGTGGAAATGATCATCTCACCCCCTCACCTCTGCGCGCACCAAGTCCACGAGCCGCCGGCCCAGGTCGTCAATCTCTCGTCTCCTCCTCCGATCGTCATCCTCCTCAGGGTCTCGCCTGCGTGATGTGTTCTCCAGCCGGGAGCACAGTACTTTCTCCCAGGCCAGGCGCACTCGGACGGCCTCGGAGATGAGATGAAGGGCTCCTTCTGGGTCTTCCAGGTTCACCTCTATCCAGCCGTCACACACAATGCGGCAACAGTCAGCGTTAGTGTCCAGGGAGCGAGCCAAGAGCAGAAGACCCTGGGTCAATAAAAAATAGTCAAAGACATAAATTGTCCACTGCCAGGACAACCCCTTTTAGGTTCCACATTGCATACAGTCTTGTTTTAAAACCCTCCTACTGGTTTATATCTACAGCTTCTTTGTTTCAGGACTCACCTGCAGAGCTGGCAATCTCACACAGTTCACCAAATACGGTTTATTTGTCTCCAAAAGTGAGACGAAACCCACAATTTGATGCTTTTTGCTGCGTCCTTTGTTTCTGGAGTCTACGGGAAGAAAACAAATGAGTGATTTATAGCATTCACATTTCCTTATTGTTTTGCAAGACCAACAATAAACAAACTGTGCTTTCCTCGCCCTCCTCCGGTCTAGTCTCTCTTTCCGCGCCCTCCTCTGGTCTAGTCTCTCTTTCCTTGCCCTCCTCTGGTCTAGTCTCTCTTTCCTCGCCCTCCTCTGGTCTAGTCTCTCTTGACTCGCCCTCCTCTGGTCTAGTCTCTCTTTCCTCGCCCTCCTCTGGTCTAGTCTCTTGACTCGCCCTCCTCTGGTCTAGTCTCTCTTTCCTCGCCCTCCTCTGGTCTAGTCTCTCTTTCCGCGCCCGGTGTCCGGTATTGTCGACAGCTTCGCAGCCAGTAATGGAGCTCGGCGGCTCTGCCAGAGTTGACCCCCCCCCAGGTCCTTTGTCACATCCTTCTACAATGTCTTCTGAATTGTCTCTATCACACAAGACTTATCTTTACTTCCATATCTTTTCTTTCAATCACTCCGCGTCCCTTTAGGCTATGTGCGCACGCTGAGTATTTTGTTGCAGAAATTTCTGCACCAAATCTGAATCTTTTGGCAGAAAAATGCAAAAATGCAATGTGTTTGATCTGTTTTTGATGCGTTTTTTTTTTGCATGTGTTTCTTTTATGATATCTGAGTTGGAAAAATGCCTGAAAGAATTGACATGATGCAGATTTATGCCCAAAATCTGCAAAGTAAAAAAAGCAACGGGCATAAACCTTCAAGATTCTCATCGACTTTGCAGATAAAATACACTCAATAATGCATTAAAAAATGCAATACAAACACACTGTGTGCACAGGACGTAACCAAAACACCCACATGGAGCATGAAATACACGAGAACGTAAAGAACCTGGAAAACGACCAAATCACCTGTCGGAGCGGCTTCTTCTCTATCACCCTCCACTTGAAGAAGCTCAGGATTACTAGAGAAGACTGACGTTGGGTGAAGAACGATTCCCTGCTTAGTCCTGTATGAAAAACCTAAACACAGTCAAAATAATAATTATTATATTATAAAACACACACATATATGCTCCTAAATTTACTTTTATAGGTGGTATTTGATGGTCTTATGTCTACCTTCAACCTTGACAATTATAAAAAAAAAAAATTGTAAATAACAATCTTTGATATATTTTTCATTTTAATAACTGTTGTTACCACACCTCATTTTATAATGAATGAATGTTTATTACCCATTACTGCAGCACCGTCTATATGCTTGTGGCTTGCTGTGGTACTGCAGCTGAGTGCCATTCATTTAAACAGGCTCAGCTGTATCATTCAGCTTCTATTATTATAGTAAAAGTAATAATCAAACACCCAGCAATCACACATTAATTACCACTAATGTTTCACTGCAAGACTGGAACTAGTACATCCTCACCACAACTATGAGGACACCAGACAGTGCAGCCGAGCATTGACCTCAGTGATCGGGTGGCTGGTATTCAGGATATTCTCACTTCCGGTCCTGCTGAACCCATAGAAGTGGCAGGAGATGAGCCCTATTTTCTGTAAAGTTTTAAAAGTTTAAGATAGCGGAAACCTGTTGTAGTAGATGTAGTGTCTAGCTCGAAACTATGCATGAAATGGGACAGTTTTCATGAATATGTGCATTGAAAAGGTATACTACTAACGAGTCATTGCTATGTCTATCACAAAGTATTCACTGATCTCAGGGAGACCGTCCAAGATGCTATGTCTATAGCCTCAAGTGATCAGGGGTCTGCAAACAACCATTTGGCTATTCTACTCTCTTTCTATTAAGTCCCATACAAATAAATAGGACTGATGTAGACAGTGTAGCACAGCCCACTCTGCAGTTTCTGGTGCCCTGCCATCATGTAGACCACGTTCCCCAACTCCAGTCCCCAAGCCACACCAACAGGTCATGTTTTAAGGATTTCCTTAGCATTGCACAGGGGTTGGAATCATCACCTATGCAGTCGATAAAATTTTCATCTGTGTAATATTGAAGAATTCATGAAGAATATTGTTAGGTGGGTCTTGAGGACTGGAGTTGGGGAACACTACTGTAGACGATGCGTAGGAGACAAAAATTCCCTAATAAACCCTAAACTATCAATACAGAAATTAATTTTGTATCTTCCATCACTTATGAAAGTACAAGAAACCAACCTGATCAGAATCTTTGCGGCAGCTGTTGAAGCTGTCTGGCAGTGCCACCTGTGGGTACAGGCCGTGGCATACAATGAGCTTCAGCAGGGAAGCTGCTTTGTGGATAATTCTTCACTCAGCCCCAGATAAGTCTCGTAGTTCATCGACATTGTGACGGAGTTTAAACTTTACGTCCTGCCAAATACATGATGTTATTATTCATGAATTATATACGGTTACACAACTAGAGGATCTACTACAAGATGGTCAGGACAGCCGAGGACCATCAGTCAAGTAGGACTAAAGTCAGGCAGTGATATGTCTGGTCCTTCACCTGGATGTCTACGCTGTCCTTCTTGTCTTTATTGGATCGTTCATCGTCATCACTGGACGATCCCACGTCTTGGTCCTGGAGCTTCAGCACTTTCCGCTTGCGTTTTTCCGATCGTTCGTGTTCCCTCTTCAGTTGATGAAGCTCTTTTCGCTCCTTGTGCTGCCGTTGGCGGCTGTACGGTCGACTGCTCTGGTCTCTGTCGCATTTAAAATCCCGTGGTCCTTCAGTAGACCCTGGAATGGACAAAAACACAATCAACTGCCTTAGGAATCAGGTACGAAGGGCAAGAACTGCTAGAGGTCTAATGCATCGAAAATGATAGCAATGCACAAAAAATAGGTGCAAAAGATGAATGAACAGGTGCAAGTTTGCTATGACTGTATAAAGAACACCAAAGAGAACCAGCACCTTCCAGGCACTAAGATTTATGCATTCAACTACTCTAAAATGAAAAAGACTGACGGCACTCCCTAACAAGTGTGAACAGGTGCAAAACTGAACATGAAATATACTTTAATAAATAAGCAGCTGCAGTCTGAGACGCTATAGTATGCAAACGTTGAATATAGAAATATGGACATGCATTACTGCTAATACATTGGAAAAAATTAGCCACATAAAAAAGACCAGTTACACTTGTTACCCTCCTCCTTTCCAGCAGCTTTGGGTGATTTTTAATTTTCTACTAGCAGGTTCCTATCGCCCACAAATAGTTTTTTTAACCTGGATAAAGGCATTAAATAGGGACGCAGCAAAGAGATACACCTTGACGTAGGCTGCTGGGCTCACATAAAACTGGCCTTTTTTATGAGCCAAGTATTTCAATGTTGAAATATATTTTCTTAGCAGTAATGCAATTCTATATTCTATATTCAGTGTTTGCATACCGTAGCATTTCAGAGTGCAGCTATTTATTAGGGTATATTTCATGTTCACCTTCGCACCTGTTCACACTTGTTAGGAAGTGCAGTCTTTCTCATTATAGTATAGTAAGCGCTGACAGCTGGACTCACTTTGAACTGCCGGCGCAGATTTGTCATCTCATACAATCGCTGTTCTTCCACTCCCCGCCGACGACACCACTTCCTGGAGTTACTGGAACGACTGGATTTAATCTGATTTCCAATATGGATGGAAAATATATTAGAATTCACAGAGCCCAACATATAGTATACATGTAACACAATGGCGGTTTCAGAGTTTCTCAAGTTAGTGTGCCAGCATAGTGCACACATGGGCCGCACATAGCGGGAAATCTCAACGACACCAAGACACAAGTTTAAAGTGTAAATGTCATTTCATTGAAAAAAAAAATCAAAAAACCAATACTGCACTGGTTGTTAATGATGGGCCACATAGCAGCTAAGATAATGCTTTTTTGTGCCATATGACTTATTTTCTCACATATTTCTGCACTCGTTTAAAATCTGCATTTTGTGGCTGCGTGGGCATGGCCAGCGTCTGCCAGTACTGTTTGTGTATTTCCATAGCTTCTGAGAGCAGACTGTTCGGGAGCTGTTTGATGTACCAGCAGAGAAGGGGTTAACAGAGATCCTGACTGACCTGTGTGGAGCCACATGACAGACCAGAAGCTTGTGCCAAGAAAAGAGGAGTTTGCACTGATCCTGACACTCTGGCATTGCTTAGCAACTGTGCTATATGCTGAAGTAATCGGATACATGGTTTCCTTACCAGCTGCAGTCAGGAATGTAGGCCCAGCCCCTTTACCCTTATATGGTTACATGCCCGTATTTAGTGTGAAGATGGATCTGATTGAGAATGAACATATGTCTGCTTCACACACAATGCAGTGGGGACACCTTGTGGAAGGTTAACAACCAGATTTCATTAATGAAGTATATTTGAATGTTTATTATAATCGCTTGCTCTACATTATTATTAAATAAAAATGTTAACGTCTGTTACACTTTAAGGAGATCTCGCAGTACAATGTATGAGCGTCTCACCCTCATAGAACATTATAGGCACCAATTGTCATCTCCTATCAAAGTGATTTGAATGTTTTCTCACTGAATACAGATTTTACTGATGAACTGAACATGAAATCCAGGGGAGAAAGAAGCAGATTTCTCTTTAATACATATCACAAAGTGGCTTATTCTTGTGAAATAAAAATTAAATCGCTACTTGTACGCTTTAAAAATAAATACATTCCCACATTCATTAGTGACCAAGGCAAATCTACCGTTACTCAAGATTTCCCAGACAGATAGTGAAATCTGGATGACACATATCTGATGGAACAGAACATAAATCTCTTCTTGGCCGACTCCTCCAATCTGACCATCGGCGATAAGATTATATAATCTGTACTTGTTTCCTGATAGAGAATCCGTTATATCACTTGCAGTTTCCTGAGCGAGTGAATCAGAAAACACAACCATAGCGGAGCAGACCTGTAATATTGGCTAAATGACTTGTTGGATTAATGGACATGGCTGTAAAAGGGATTGTTTACTGTCGGACGAGGGGTAGTTTTGAATGACACCATTCACGTTACCCGAAAAACGGGAAAGAAAATCTATGTGCATTGATAAGGAGAAAACAACGAAATCCCATCACTGAGTTTTGGGGGAGGGGACAGGAGAGTAGGGGAGGGAAGGGGAGAGGAGAGGAGGAGAGGGGAGAGAAGGGGAGAGGGGAAGGGAGAGTAGGGGAGGGGAGAGGAGGAGAGGGGAGAGGAGGAGAGGGGAGAGGAGAGGAGGGGAGAGGAGAGGAGGAGAGGGGAGAGGAGAGGAGGAGAGGGGAGAGGAGAGGAGGGGAGAGGAGGGGATGAGAGGGGAGAGGAGAGGAGGGGAGAGGAGGGGAGGGGAGAGGAGAGGAGAGGAGAGGAGAGGAGGGGAGAGGAGGGGAGAGGAGAGGAGAGGAGAGGAGGGGAGGGGAGAGGAGGGGAGCAGAGAGGAGATTAGTCCAATGTCTGGACTATATTTTCTATTTATTTTGCAACTCATTTGATAAATACAAGTATGCGTTTTCATGGAAAACACAAAACTGAATGGATGACCCCAAACTTTTGAACGGCAGTGTATACACATAATGTATATACTCGTGTATAAGCTGACCCGTGTATAAGCCGACCCCCCTACTTTTGCCCCCAAAACCTGGAAAAACCTATTGACTCGTGTATAAGCCGAGGGTAGCCCCCAGCAGTGTGGTATACAGCAGCCCCAGAGGTATATACAGCAGCCCCAGTGGTAGTATACAGCAGCAGCCCCAGTGGTATATACAGCAGCAGCCCCAGTGGTATATACAGCAGCAGCCCCAGTGGTTAGTATACAGCAGCCCCAGTGGTAGTATACAGCAGCCCCAGTGGTAGTATACAGCAGCCGCAGAGGTATATACAGCCCCAGTGGTAGTATACAGCAGCCCCAGAGGTATATACAGCCCCAGTGGTAGTATACAGCAGCCCCAGAGGTATATACAGCCCCAGTGGTAGTATACAGCAGCCCCAGTGGTAGTATACAGCAGCCCCAGAGGTATATACAGCCCCAGTGGTAGTATACAGCAGCCCCAGAGGTGTATACAGCAGCCCCAGTGGTAGTATACAGCAGCCCCAGAGGTATATACAGCCCCAGTGGTAGTATACAGCAGCCCCAGTGATAGTATACAGCAGCCCCAGAGGTAGTATACAGCAGCCCCAGAGGTAGTATACAGCAGCCCCAGAGGTAGTATACAGCAGCCCCAGAGGTAGTATACAGCAGCCCCAGTGGTAGTATACAGCAGCCCCAGTGGTAGTATACAGCAGCCCCAGTGGTGTATACAGCAGTCCCAGTGGTAGTATACAGCAGCAGCCCCAGAGGTGTATACACCCCCCCCCCCTTATCAGTATACAGGGCCCCCCCTTGGTGCACAATCCTGTAAAGGAAAAGATTAGTATACTTATCACTGTCCCGCCGCCGTCATCGTGCTCCGTCTTCATCCAGCGTCCTCCGGCTTCCTCTGGCGCGCAGACAATGACGTCATTGCCTGCGCCGACCGGAGGAAGCCAGAAGAAGACGGATGAAGACAAAGGAGCGCGATGACGGCGGCGGGACAGTGATAAGTATACTAATCTCTTCCTTTACAGGTTTGTGCAGCAAGGGGGGCCCTTTATACTGATGGGGGCGGGCCTGTATACTGTATACACTGTATACAGTGTATACAGTATACAGTGACTCGCGTACAAGCCGAGGGGGGGACTTTTCAGCCCAATTTTTGGGCTGAAAAACTCAGCTTATACGCGAGTATATACGGTATATATAACACCACAAATTTATATACACACATACACCATATATATATGCACATGTGTGTATAGACATTATATACATATAATTTTTTTTATATTTTAACCAGTTTTTCCCAATACCCTGTAATGCTTATGTGCTGCAGTGTATTTGCTTTACCTCATGTGAAAAGATCACAAATATTGCAGATCCCAAAGGCTATTTGAGGCACAAGCAGCCGCACTGGTAACCCCTTTACACGCCACGGTCACCATTACCATTGCAAAAATAGTAAGATTGCTCACCATCTTCCATGGCTGGCTTAACCCAATCCAAAAAACTGCTGTAAATACACAGCACAAGTCAGGAGTGGGTGTATAGAGTGGTCTCAGGTGCTGAGCCCGTACTATACACAGTAGATACAGCCAACACCTGCCCTTATGAAAGCAAACAGAACTAGCTCTGATCACTGCTATTTAATCCCTTAAATGCTGCTGTCAATCTCTGACAGCAGCATTTAAATAGCACGATCCCAGTAGGGCAAGCAATGTATCACAATGTGTAAATATAATCCTTAAAACCTGTGTTTTTCAGGAGCACATAAAGTTTAGTATCAGCCCCCTCACCTGGATCCACTCATTGAAGACATTGAACAATGTGAAGGGGTCTCCATGGTCGCTCTCCAGAGGTTTCCTTGCCGTGGAGCACTCCGGGTTATTAGTGGCGCTCCGGACAAAGGGAGACTGTACACTGAGGGCTGCTGCAATGGTCAAGATAGGCTCGACCAGGCTGAATAATGACCCTAATATCAGCATTTTTCCTATGTGAGAAAACAAAATGAATGGGTTAAAAGCTTTGTGTCAAGAAAAAAAATTCAGAACACCTTGGGGCTTCAGATGTTCGTGCCAATCATTGTGGGCATGGACTAACCTTGGCTATCCTGACCCAAGCGTCACCTCCTCACGTACATATATGCAACGCTCGTGTCAGGAGACTTGTGTCCAGTCTGTGCTCAATCCAATATTTTTCTGGATCTCTTGCCCGAGCTGTGTCTGATATTGCAGCTCAGTCTCACTGATTTGAATTGAGATGAACTGCAATACCAGCTACTGCCTATAAACAAGTGTGGCACTGTTTCTAAAAAAAAAAATAATTATCTTGATCTTACCGATAACAACATCCACTGGCAGCTGTGCCAGCAGATTTCCAATGGGTGTGACGTCTTCTCTGCCATCAAGCGCACCCTGGTCTCGCAAGTAAAAAACGGCCGTCTCAATGCTGGACATGGGGGCTGCTCTATAAAAGGAAAGGTGCGCGGGTCTCCTAAGCCCATACTCTTCATCTGTGGGTAACATAGGCACACTGTGAGTCGCATTAGAATTAGAGAAACCATTAATATCTGCAGAAATAACACATGTACCTGCAAGACTAATGCATCCAAAGCCACACGCTGAATCTCCGGCACTGGGTAGGGAGCAAAGGCATCATAGTCAGACTCTGCGTAGAGGCGGTAACACACTCCGGGGCCCGTCCTACCGGCACGACCTTTCCTCTGCTCGGCACTTGCACGGCTGATCCAAAACTCCTGCAGTCGCTGCATCTTCGCTTTGGGTCAAAACTCATCTCCTTGACTTTCCCTGCAGTGATGGCACAGAACAATGATTTAGAGGTGAGGATTAGTATCTAGGATACGCAAAGTGGAGGTCAAAGATCGTAACCTCACTGATCCCTTTATAGGAAAGCAGCTGGTAGAAATGGAGATTGGAGAACGAACTCCTTACCTGAGTCCAGAACAAATCGGACGCCATCAATAGTCACCGAGGTTTCAGCAATGTTGGTGGAGATTATACATTTTCGGACGCCAGGCGGCGCCAAATCAAACACCTGTGTTATGAGCAGAAATGGAGAGAAATGAAAAGGAAGAAGGTACAGGTGCATCTCAATGAATTAGAATATCATCAAAAAGGTAATTTGTTTCAGTAATTCAATACATAAAGTGAAACGCATATATTATATAGAGTCATTACACACAGAGGGATCTATTTCATGTGCTCATTTCTGTAAATGTTGATGATTATGGCCAATTAAAACCCAAAGGTCATTATCTCAGAAGATTAAAGTAGGGAGGATGAAGGGTCTGAGAGATAAAATATGACCTAAATAGGTATCAGAGGCTTCACCTTGTGTGGTTGTGAGAGTCACAACCACTATAAAAGCAGATCACGGCTACTGCCGTCCTCAGCGTGGTGCATGTAGAGTAGGGAGGATAAAGGGTTAAAAACTGTGCTGCTGTATTTCATAAGTCATCAAAGGGGGAATATAATATTGATTCATTACTCAACATGTTTCAGGGCTCCCCGGCCCCTTCCTCAGGACAAATCAATATCATATTGCCATGTTTCCGGGCAATTTAGGGAGCCTTGAAACACGATAAATAAATCAATATTATATTCTCCTTTGATGTCTTGTGGAATACGGCAGTGTGGTTTTTAACCCTTCATCCTCCCTACTTTAATCTTTTTAGATAATGACCTTTGTTCTCATTGCCTGTAAGCCATAATCATCAACATTAACATAAATAATCACTTGAAATAAATCACTGTGTGTAATGACTATATAATACATGTTTCACTTTTTGTATTGAATTACTGAAATAAATTAACTGAATTAGGATGCGTCAGATCCGGCAACTTGCGGCGATGAATAAAAAACGCTGCTAGCAGCGTTTTTTTTCGTGGCCGCAACTGCCATCTTGCAGGATCACGGCAAAAGCGCACTTGCCACAAGCCCCGTACACAATACATGGGGCTTGCCGCAAGTGCAGTAAATCTGCCGGATTTGCCACAAATTAAAAATGCTATTGTGAAAGGGGCCTTAGTCGATGTATTTTGCATAACGAGTGCGTCTGGTGTCCCATTACTTTTTCACACTTCAGGACTGCAAAAAAAAAAAAAAAAAAAAGTCTAATTTGGACAGGAGCAGCGATCAAAACCATAATATGAGAGCAGCCTCAGCAGTCCCTGGGCCTGACACGGACTGATCACGGTGAGGGTTGTTTTCAGCCATTTTTCATTTAGTGTTCACAGGAACTATTACTCAAAATGTGATTTTGGAGGTGGCTAATCATAAGGCCCCAAACATGTTCTATCTGCTTTTGAAGGGGGGTGGGTGCAGAAAAAAACAAATATACACTGAGTGTGAGCCTCTGGATGTGACCATTTTTGTGTGTGCACCATCAGCTTGCAGAATAAACAGAGATATGTCACATTTTGATACAATTTGCAGATCAAAATCGCCCATGTGGTAAAAACTGACAAATGGATGACAATCGGGACCCAGCAGAATGATCAACAATGGTCTGGTATCTTTTTTTTGCATGCAAGACAACTGATGTGTGAATGAGGTGTAAGAGCTTGTCCACACAGACCATAAAAAGATCATTCACTGGTTACTGCGGGTTCTGTGCCACATTTTGCCCTTGCAATTAATAAATGAAAATCTGTACAAAAAGTGACATCTGAGAATTGAAATATAATCTGTTGTTAGCATTTTACTAAGTAAAGTCCAGATGGGGCCATACTGGCGCTGTCACACAGGTGAGAACAATACCGGAATAAAGAACTCCATTGTATAGATTTTCATTACTCTTCGTTTGTAAGTTTTCTTCTCTTCATATCATTGGGGCGGCCTGTGGGGAAGGGCTGGAGGAAGGCTCTTCAGCTCTGCCCCGGCCTCTCCGCCGCCTCTGGCTGTCTTTTCTTATTTATATATTGTGTTGGCGCTGTCCTAGCCGCGGGTGGCGATTGTGCAGATCCATCTCTGGTGGGCTTCAGTCAAATGGTGCCAGACACACTGAGACATCTGTGCATGTGCAGCCGCTGGTGCCATTCTCCTGAAGATCCCCTGCACATTCACCACCCACCGCTAGGACAGCGCCAACGCAATATTTACATAAGGAAGAAGAAAAGATGCCCTGGGGCAGGAACAGAGCTGAAGACCCTTCACCAGCCCTGACCCAAAAAAGAAGAAAACTTCAAACACACAAAATACACAAAACAGATTTCCCCTCAGGTCTCATTATAATCAGTGTAACGGCACCAATATATCCCTGTCTGTACCTTTACTTAGTGAAATGCTGCGAACAGGTTCACCTTATGACAATATACATGTGAACATATTCCCAAAGACAAATCTCATCCATCTTGCTGCCGTCACATCCAGAAGGAAAATCTGCAGCAGTTGTGCAATGTGTGAACGATCCCTTAAAATCGGCCTATTTCATACCTGCACACGAGTCTTCAGATCTTTACATAGGAGAATCAGATTACATATCTATAGAGATAGCTTACATGCAGGATGAAATAATAGAAAAGGTCCTGTATGACTACACACCTTATCCTGTTCAGCAATGGACAGTGTACTGTGCAGCGGCAGTACGATCCAGCGCTGGGTGTGGGTGGCGTATACCTGGACGGCTTCCTGCACAGTGCTGATCTCTGTCACCCCACTGAGAAAGATCAACAAATCCCCACGCTCATCCACCGGATACTTGTGATCAATGGCTTGTAGTACTCGGAGGTACGGTCTGGGGTCCATCTTCTCTGACTTTGATGTTTTTTCCTCCTGGGGGATTGGCTGGTAGATTACCTAGGACAAGAATTTCAGTAAAAACATTTAGTGTCTGGCATTTTACATAACATACATTTGTATAAAAGGTAGAGATGAGAGAGGACGACCATGCTTGGTATTCGTAACAAGACGTTGGACACTTGGATGGACGCGACTCAAGTACTGAGTATAATGGAAGTCATTGGGGAATTCTTTTGGCAACATAATTCTATTCCCCACTGACTTCCATTATACTCAGTGCTTTAGTCGCGCTCATCTGTGTCCAACTGCTCATTACTAGTACCAAGTACCCGAGCATGGTAAAATGGTGTTGGCTATTTTCTAAGACATATAATATTATTTATTTTTCCGTCAGTACTTATTTGAGGGCTCCTTTTCTGCAGGCTGAGCCGTCGTTTTAATGATAACATTGTGAGGTACAGACAACATTCTGGTCGCGGTTTATTGTGTCTTTTGGAGATGTGGCAAGCAAAAAACTATAAAACCTAAGGTATGAGTTAAATAATTTTATATTTTGATAGATCGGTCTTTTTATGGACACTGCAATATCAAATATGGTCCAGTCGGCCCCGCTGCCATAACTAGTCAGTTCTAAATATGCGCTGCTCTTATAGGCAGGTACAGGTTATAAGTCTTGTTTATGTCTCTCTCTATTCACTTCTATGTGAGATAACTGAGAAAGCATGAGTGATTGTTTAAAGCAACACCCCTGCATTTCTTTTATTTCACCGCTGACGTGATGCCTTAAATGCAAGTCCCCTGCCCCGGTCTGATACTCACTTTCTGGTGGCTTCACATGCCATCGCTCGGTCGGAATCTGGCAAAAAGTGACCTGTTAATGTGCTAGTGTTTTATGGAGCCTGTTGGAGGTCAGTTTTCAGAACAAGTCTATAGGAGCCTCGTTTTTGCTGTCATAGAGATGTATTGAGCACTTGTGACGTAACCTCTGAATTCTGCCTAGTCAGAAATTACGGGCACAAGATGGCACCGTGGGAATGAAGCAGCATGGTAAGGTGAAGATGCTGGAAGGTGAGTATATCGACGGTGTTTTTACTTTTAAAGCACCACTCCAGCGATGGAAAAAACAAAACACTGTAGATGTGGTTTAAATCACTCCCATAATAGTGAATGTCCACCTCTGCATTCATTCATAACCTGGACAAAGCAGCCCTTTCACTAGGCAGGACATGGATTATGGGACCCTCGTTCTGGAGATGGCTATGGGTCTTAAGATTTAAAACCTACATCTATGACACATACTAAGGATTAACTTGCCTCTGATCCCTTTAACTCTCCTACCTGTATAGGAAAAAGTCTCCCTGGCACTTGGAGAACTGGAGCCTGGTCAAAGTATCCAGAGAAGAGCTTGATGTTTATGGTTGCTGACATCAGAATGACCTTCAGATCTGACCGTAAAGCGAGAAGCTGACGTAAAACTCCAAGCAGGAAGTCACTGTGAAGATGTCGCTCGTGCACTTCATCTACTATAAGGACCTGGTACTGTGGGACCTCGGAGTCTCTCTGAATCTGACGGAGTAATAGACCTTCTGTCAGAAACACAATTTTTGTGGCTGGTGAACGGCTGCTCTCGAAGCGGATCTGGTACCCAACCTAATGGATGACAGCAAAACAAACAATCTCAACATTATGTTCTATATTGCTTTACTATTGACTTCTTCATCTGAAAACCACGTCTTACCTTGGATCCATACTGGTTGAGGCTCTCAAAACCAACTCGCTTGGCTAACGAAATACAGGCTATTCTCCGCGGCTGGGTACAAGCTATATGCCCAAAGCCTGCTGCCAACAGGTACTGGGGAACCTGGGTAGACTTTCCACATCCCGTGTCTCCTGCCACCACCACAACCTGGTGAGCTCTCACCATCTGGACAATTTTCTCTCTGTACTGGAAGATGGGCAAATTTGACCTCTCCTTCCGGAGCTTTGCCAACTTCCCGAAACTCTGCCTCTGGCTGAAGTCCAGGTAATGCAGAATGGCTTTCTTGAATTCATGTAGCTTCTCCTTAGACACACCATTGACCACTCTGGATTTACGTCCCTTGTCCTGATGTCCCTGCAGAACTTTTTCAATGTCTCTACTCAAAACAATGGTCTGGTTGATTCTATATCTTGCATCATACTCCTTGGGAAGATCCAAAAGCTCCGGTCTTTCTCCATCATGACGGCTCACCTCACTTGTCTTACGGTTTGGTTTTTGAAGACTTTGAAATCTTTGGAAACGTTCAAAAAATGCCCAAAACTCTTTACTTTCTTCTGAATTAGCTTTGATGTAGCCGTGAGGATCAAAGAACAGCTCCTCTAGAAGGGAGCGAGTGCGAGGATTATTCCAATCCCAATGGTCACTTTTTCGGTCTCTCTCCATGTCGCCAAATCATCTCATCGTGGCTACGACATTATTAGGCCATACCCTAAAAAATAGATGAGACAAAACAATTGTCAGTGCTTTAAAAGGATAAACACCAAAGGAGGAATCTAACTGTTCTGTATACAGATGCTGGGAGGCAAGTCTACTGCTTCAATCACGTTTCACACATCCAACATTCATGTTCCAAGATCGAATTGTGATGTCCTGAGCTTCCATGGGAATCCTGATCTTAACAGGGCTACCTCACATACGCCTATAACACTGTTGAGTTCTCGGGCAGAAGACCTGTGGTCAACATAAATATAATAGTCCATACTAAGGCCGTGAATGCCAAATTTCATAATCAGACTAACTTGTACACAAACCACATACAGTATCTTCTGAAACAGAACCCATCATCTGTTTTTATTTTAAAACATGATAGTAAACTTCTCAATACCAGGTAAAATCCTAAGACAAATGTGTCAAATCTTGCAAGCCTGGGGCCAGAGGGCCTCCATGAGCCTGGTGGTCGGGGGGGGGGGGGGGATCTGTCAGTGAGCCTTGTGGCTGAGGGATGGGGCCTCTGTGAGCCTGGCGGCTGCAGATGGTGAGCCTAGTGGTCAGGGGGTGACACCCCCAGATGGTCAGACCGACCACCCCGGACACCTTTGAGAGGCTTCGGTGACCACCCTGTAGACACCCTTGGGAAGCTTTGGGCGCCCACCCCAGAGACCCCGAGGCGACAATCCCAAGAACATCCTTGGGAGGCCGCGGGTGACCACCCCGGAGACACCTTTAGAAGGCCCCCCAGGCACCAACCCCAAAAGGACACCCTTGGGAGGTCCCAGGCGACAACCCCGGAGACACCTTTGGAAGGCCCCTGCCGACCACCCCAAGGACACCCTTGGGAGGTCCCAGGCGACAATCCCGGAGACACCTTTGGAAGGCCCTGCCGGCCACCCCAAGGGCACCCTTGGAGGCCCCGGCGACACCCGGAGACCCTTTGGTGCCCAGGCGATCATGCTGGACGCTCCAGGGAGGTCTCGGGAGACCACCTCGGACAACCCTTTGGCTGCCGCACTCAGAGCCCCCACCCCCTGGGCCTCTGTGCAAAAATCAGAAGGGGATGCAATGTTACCCCAGCTCTGCAGCCCTTATTCTCAGGACCCACATACCTCCTATAGAGCCAGTACATACAGTGGATGCAGCACCACATGCAGAACAGCAAAGCAATGTGGTGCAAAATAAAGTATTATTGCAAATAGATAGAAGCAGGTCACTAAGGGGTTAATTAGCCTCATGTTACATGTCATTGTCTCCTGCAAATGACATGTGAGGACCTTCTTCTCTAGATCATCGTGCACTCCACTCACACCAATCTATCACCGCCCAGAGCTCAGGGTCTCATGACACACTGAACTCCCCCTCCTGCATCACATTATTTACCTGTGCACATGGAATGCTCCAAGATCTCACACACTTCCGGGTTTGCGTTCCACGGCTTCATTCTTCCACAGCGAGGCTTGGATAATGACGAGCACTTGCTCTTTGCGTTCCGGGTGTGTCTACAATTACCGTCCGACGAGAAACGAGTTACCGATATTTGGTTCCGCGCGCTCTTTCCTGGACCTGTCCTTCTGGTATTATAGAGATTGTGTAAGGATTTATTAGTTTTTTTGTGGGGATTTTGCTACAATATAATCGATTTTTCAATAGTGTTTTATTATTGAGAGTGACAGGTCAGAGAGTCTATGGAGGTTGTTGTTACTCTATATGTGATTTGGAGTCTTTTTGATCAGTTTTAGGAACAAAAACTGAGGAGGCCCCAAGATTTTGAGGGGTTTTGAGTTTCTGAGGAGGATTTAGGAGTTTACATGCAGTTTCTGCCTTAAAACCAATTCAAACCCCAGTACTCTTCAAAACCTCTTTATACTTCCTCAAAACATGCTACAAAGATCCTTAAAAGGGAAACCTTCTCACTCTTTGCACTCTCTGAAATAATGTAGGCTAAAACTCAGCTGAACTGTCTTTACTGGCCTTCTTACTGCCTTAAAGTAAGCTTCAAAACCTCATCAAAAAGCGCCTGAAACCGTCCCAAACACCCTCAAAAATGCTGCAAAACCACCTCAAACCCCCTCGAAAAAAGTCTCCTTAAACAAAAAAAACCACTTCTTAAACTTTTCAAAATCGCTTCATACCTCCTCAAAAACACTTCAGGAAACTAAAGGAAAAATTAGTATTTCCCAAAGCTGATTCCACGTAGGCCCCCTTCACACCACGTTTTTCAGGATCCGGGACTGTCTGATGTGAACCGGACAGTCCCGGATCCGGTTTCGAGCCCCGTAGTATTCCTATGGGGCCGGATTGCACGGATGGCAGTGTTTTGCCATCCGGTTTTGTGCTGTCCGGGAGATCCGGCAGCTTTAATTTTTTGGCCCCGGACACAAAATCAGAACAAGTAGATTTTTGTGTCCGGGAGCCAAAACCACTCAAAATCGGATGCTTCCAGATCCTTCCTGATCCAGCGCGATCCGACGCACCATAACATGGGAGTCTATGGCGCCAGATTGCACCGGATCCGAGAAAAAAATCGGATCCGGGAGCCGGACGCCAAGTGCTGGAGTTTAGCAGTGAGCGCTGCTAAACTTCAGCACCAATAGCTGTCCCCTGCAGAGACTTCAGGATCGCGGCTAGCTCCCCACTAGCCACAATCCTGACATTTCAGTAGCTATTGGCTGCATCTGGCTGCAAACTGGACCAGAAGGCATATTCACCCTCCGGCTCTGTTTGCAAATTCGGGGCTGTCCAGTTTAGACCGTACAGCCCCGCACCTGATCTAGCCGTGGTGTGAAGGGGGCCGACAAGCAGTATTTTTTTGTGTCCGTGGTTAAAACCACTCAAAATCGGATTCTACTGGATCCGGCGCGATCTGGCGCTCCATAACATGGGAATCTATAGCGCTGGATCGCGCCGAATCCCACAAAAAAATTGGAACCCTGAGCCGGACGCCGGGTGCCGAAGCTCAGCGCCGGCTGGCACTGAACTTCAGCACCTGAGAGCTCCCCGCTGAGCTTTCAGGACCTGCCTAGCAGGGACAGCTCCTGAAAGCTGCTCTCAGCTGAATCCGGCTGCAAATCGGGCCGGAGGGTGTATTAATCCTCCGGTTCTGTTTGTCCGGACCTGTCAGCTTCTGTCCAGTGCTTCCTGCAAAACACCAGACAGAACCAGACAGGGTAAAAATCGTGGTGTGAAGGGGGCCTTAGAAGAGTACAACATTCAGAAGCCTACATAAGGCCTCTTTCATATGTCACATGCAGACATATCCTGGAGGCATGGTCATGTGTTCACAAATGTTAGTTAGTGCTCTTTTTCACATGCCCGTGTTTCTGCATAGACCGTGTCTCCGTGTGAAGCAGACGCGTGGTCCATGTGGTCCACACTGAGACATATCCATTTTTAGGCAGCAGCATGGACACACGGGCCCATTCAGGTCAGTGGGTCTGTGCAAAAAACGTCCTGCACACAGATGTCATCCATGTGACATCTGTGTACACGGATATGAGCTAAGAGATTTTAGTATAAAAATGAAAGATTTCATACTCACCTGACTCTGGTGATGCTTCTGTTCCTCTCACTTCCCGGAAGTGAAAGGAGAAGGCAGCACTGGAGACAGGTAAGTTTACAATGATATGCTGTCTGTGTGCTATCCAGATGTCACACTGACAGCACACACATCACACACGATGCCGGACACACGCACACACAGGCCATATAAAATGGCCTATAACAAAAGAGAGACAAGGAGGGGCGCAATACCTGGTGGTCTAGTGGAAGCTCTGGGGGAGATACACTAACCTTATTCGGTTATGCTTCGGCATAACCGCGGTACAGAGCCTTCGGTGCGTCTCGTGCACCAGCCGCCGCTATCAGACCAGGCAGCCGGTCACGAGTTGGATCACGGAGTCCCTGACGTCACCGCAGGTCCTCGATCCTCCCCACAGGTCACGTAGAAGCTTTTCCTCCAGCAGCACCGTGCTGCACACCCGGCAGGGTGTAAAGATATGTAAATTAAAAGAGCTTTAGCGGTTTTGAGCGGGCGCTTGGAGAAAAAACCACAGAGAAAGCTTTTTAGTACCTTCTCTTTACTTGCACAAAGTGGACTGGTCACTCCTCACAACATGTTTCGGCAGCAGATACCGCCTTCATCAGGTGATCACCTGCTGTGGTTTTTTTTCTCCAAGAGCCCGCTCAAAACCGCTAAAGCTTTTTTAATTCACAAATAAAATGGCCTTTCTCACACGTGTGTGTTTTGCATGAACGTGTGAATGAGGACTAAATGTCAGAAACCAGATACATAGTCCTCGGCATGTTTCAGCCAGAGAGGTGTCTATAACAGTGCACCATCTACAATTGAAGATGCCCCATAACTGTGCCAGTTATAGAATTCTCCATAAGTACCAGAGGTGACTAGATGAGAGATGCCTCCATAACTGATCTAGATACATAAGCCTTCCTGAGTAGCATGATCAGAAGACATGGATATGCTGCAAATGCCACCATAACACTGGCAGCCTCACATGGTGGTGTGCCAGCTGGAGAAGCACTGGTACTAGCCACCAATGCCCCGATAGCCATGTCAATTACAGATTCCTCCACTAGACAATTAGGGCCGGCTCCTGACTCAAGCCAAGGTGAGACCGCTGTATATCCTCTCGTGCAAGAGAATCAGCCTGATTATCTAAATGAGACTGGGCTCAGACTCTGATCTGAGACTGAGCCAAGTGTTATTCATTGGATCTGAGTCTCTCAAATGCAAGAATTGAATCACAGGTGAGAGGAAGATGAAGAACTTAATCTCTCCATCTTCTCCATTGCCTGGCTCTGCATATATTGCACTGCACTTTGATCTCATCCAAGTGCAGTCTGATGTTCTGCACGCAACCATAGGCTTGAATTGGTGCTTGCCATTCAATATATGCTGCCAATCACCGCGTACTACAATTGTTTTCTCATGCCAATAGGGCTAACAAGCACTGCCTTATAGTATAACATTGGTCCAAGGGCTATCCGATAAAAGATGTACAGTTTTGCTCAAAAGTTTACACACACGATTTTTTGCTTTCTTGGCCTTTTTTTCAGAGATTATGACTGATAACACAAAATCTTTTTTTCCACTCATGGTTAGTGGTGAGGTGAAGCCATTTATTGTCAGACCACTGTGTTTTCTCATTTTAGAACATAATGACAACCAAAAACATCCAAATAATCCTGATCAAAAGTTCACATACCCTGGAGGTTTTTGACCATATAACATGCACAGAAGTTGACACAAATGGGTTTGAATGGCTAATAAAGGTAACATCCTCACCTGTGACCTCTTTGCTTGTAATCAGTGTGTGTGCATAAAAGCTGATTGAGTTTCTGGGATCCAGACAGACTCTTGCATCTGTCATCCAGCCACTGACATTTCTGGATTGCGAGTCAGGGGGAAAGCAAAAGAATTGTCATCGGATCTACAGGAAAAGACTCAGCTTTTATGCACACACACTGATTACAAGCAAACAGGTCACAGGTGAGGATGTTACCTTTATTAACCATTCAAACCCATTTGTGTTAACGTCTGTGCATGTTATCAGGTCAAAATCACCAGGGTATGTGAACATTTGGATGTTTTTGGGTGTGATTATGATTTAAATAGAAAAAACACAGTAGTTTGATAATAAATGGCTTCACCCAACCACTAACCATGGGTGGAAAAAAAGATTTTGTGTTATCATTCATATTGTCTGAAAAAAAGGCCAAGAAAGCAAAAGATCTGCCAGGGTATGTAAACTTTTGAGCACAAATGTATATGCTGGTGTGAGCGAGCCCTTAGGTGGGCTCCTGAACATCAGATTCTCACTGGGCTACTCTTCTCTTCCAAGTTGTATCAGTGTCTTGTGCAGTAGGAGCTGTAGCTTTTATCATGCTCAGTGTGAGGTCCACACAACTTTCCCATCTCTTTTTGGTAAGCGAAGTGAACAAACACAAGCAGCTCAACCATTTCAAACTTTTTTCTCTTCGTTTGGACTTTCACTTTTTGCAATAAACATTATGATATTAGTACAGACAGTTATACTACCTATGTTAATTTTTTCATTTTTTAGGCATTATGTGTGTGTAAAGGGGTCTATGTGAAGTTTTAAGTTTGTTTTTACTTTTTAACTTATCTTACATTTTTTTCATTACATTTATTGGTTCCACTAAAGGGCCTGTCACACGCGTCAATATCGCCTGCACGATATCGTCTGCACGTGACGTTGCAGCGATATTGATGCGTGTGACATAGTGAATCAACCAGCGATAAATCGCTGGTTGATGATCGCCAGGTTTTAGAATCAGTCCTAAAACCTGGCGATTGTCGCCCGGTGGACACGCAGCATCGCTGCGTGTGACACCAGGAGCGGGCGATATTCCAGCTCCCAGCGCCTGTCACAAGCGCTGGGAGCTGGTATCCAAGGTACACTGCGGGTAACTAGGCAGCGCGCGCTGCCTAGATACCCGACTGTGTACCTTAGTTACCAGCCTCCTCCGCTCACCGGGTGAGCGGAGGAGGCTGGTAACTAAGGTACACGTCGGGTATCTAGGCAGCGCGCGCTGCCTAGTTACCCGCAGTGTACCTTGGAGACCAGGCTGCTCCCGCTTCCAGCAGGCTGGCAGCGGGAGCAGGACATCGTGGAAACGATATTTAAATCGTTTCCATGATGTCACTGGTCAATTGATCGCTGGTGAGTCTGTCTGTGTGACATCTCACCAGCGATCAGCCGTCAATGTCGTCAGCGATCAGATCGCTGACGACATTGACGCGTGTGACAGGACCTTAAGGGACGTAAACCTTCAATCACTTGTACACTGTTCTCCTATGCAACCCAGGCACAGGTATAAAGCCATCACAGAAATCATAATTCCCAGGGGGCAATGCGCCTAGGAATTCACTGTGTTGAGCACTTTAGCCAGCTGCCCGCAGTGTTTTCATGGACTGGTCTCCCTGAGATCAGTGAATGCTTTGTGTTGTTGGTCTACCAGGCATTGCTCCCACCTAGCCAGAATCCTACTCCACACTGATGAGGGGCAACACCCTGAAACAGCTGTCTGTGGATGGATACTTGTCCTTGGTATTCCCTTGTCATGTCTCTAAACTTGTAAAAGAGCTGGATATTGACTAAAAGGGCCACTTAATATGGTGGTTATGGTGTTCTCCGCAAGGAGCCATCCCTTGGCTGGGTCCTTCCCTGGAGGGATATATGGCTAGTCCTGTGTTTGAAACAAAAAATCACCGAATAGGTACTAAGTATTATATGGAAAAACTCACCAAAAATTGGTCGCTTTTTTTCTACCCCTTGCATCTAGCAGGTGGCTGCAAATTCCCCCAGGAGGTAGCACATGCGCCATAATGCCAAACTGACACCTTACATCGTTATCTTTAGTGTCAACTTGCATCTTTTTATCCATTGCAGTTGAGGTTGTTTTCCTCTAGGGGGCGTCTGTCACAGTGATGCATATTTCAGTGCTGAGCAGCCCGCCCGGTCTAATAGGAGGCGTCACCAATTGGCTGCTCAGACACTATGTAACCCTGAGTGTGGCAGGAGCCTAATGGTGTCCATGTGTCTGCATTCACCACCAGCCTCTCCCTGCATACATGGCTGGTCGCCTGGTTGCTACAAACCGCCCCCATGTTATAGGTTGCAGGGGTCTGTGCACCGGTGTCTAGACGCATGTGCTACCTCCTGGGGGAATTTGCAGCCACCTGCTAGATGCAAGGGGTAGAGAAAAAGCGACCAATTTTGGTGAGTTTTTCTAGTCCTGTGTTTGAGACTCCTAACTGAGGCTCCACAGACTCTATTTGCATAATCACAGAAATGGGGGCCTTCAACAGGCTGCCATGACAGTGCCATCTGCACCAAGGAATCGTGTTGCAATTTTGCATTGGATCGGACACCGTCCCCCGTCTCTAAATCTGATATGCCACTGTCGTGATTGACAGTAGCATCTAAAAGGTTATCATAACCAGGGCTGTGGAGTCGGAGTCGGTGCCCATTTTGGATGGAGTCAGATGAGTTCGAGTCGGAAACGGATGTTTGGGTTACTGACTTCACAGCCTACGGAGTCAGTTGGCTTACCAACTCTACAGCCTTGATTATAACAGCTGGCTTATGGAAGGGCATAGTGTGCCCCAAGCTGCATGCGCCGAGGTGCTGGCACCAGATATACCGAGTGCAGTGGAGAAATCCATCTCAAATTCGGCTTCAAATTTTGCTACAATTCCACAGAAAAGTCTACGATGTGGATTTTGCTGTGGATTTGTGACGGATTTTACGACTTTACATAGAAGTGGTAAATTCGGCATTAAAATTGGCTACATAAATGAACATTCTGCATAATTTATAACCTCTAATTAATTCCTGTGCAAAAAAGTTGCTCAGCACTTGGATGAAATCTGTTCAGATCTCATCCAAATGACCCATCTTGTGATCCGCTGCGAATTTGCCTTCACAGCATTTCTGTTTCACGTTTCTCCATGTAGGACCCACTCTGGATTTCGCTGTGGATTTGCAGCACATTGCTTTGCTTTGGCACAGGTGAAGTCTTCAGTGACATCCGCAGAACTATTCGCCACACTGTGGATTTCAAGTCAACAGAATTGGTCAATTTACACTACAGAATCTCTCCGCGTTATGTGAGTGATATTTCATGTGATTTTGTTAATAAAATTTATTTTAACCCATAAATGTCAGTTACAAATTTTCAGCCATCAACATCCATAGAAAAAAACAAAAAACAAGCGTCTTGTGTTGGCCGCCATTCTCAGCAGCCGTGATCACAATCTGAGAGTCTCGTGTAAAGTTGACGTGTGTGTTGCTGATATGGTAGTTGAAATTATCAGAGTCCTTTGTGTTGAGCGTAGATTATATAAGAAGGGAGTTGATAAGGATTTGCGGACCAGAATATCTTTACTGATGAGGTTACAAGGAATTAATTCCTGCTCACATGATTTAGAGTCAGAATAGTCGTCCTAACTTTCCAAATGTAAAATACAGTCAGCGGAAATCAATGTTATCCGGGTGCAGTGTGATGGTTTGCACTCACCCATAGACTTGAATAGGTGTGCGCTATCTGATAAACGTCGCCACTCGCAGCACGCTGTACTTTTTTTCTCATGCCAATTGGGCACGAGAAAATAATCGCTGGACAGCACGGCCCCATAACATTTGAGTGAGTGCCACCCGATAAAACAGCAGATCTGAGTTATCCAGTTATCCAGTAGTGTGAGTGAACCCTCAAGTTCACTTGCAAATGTGGCACCCCAGGGTCCGGTTGCCACAAAACTAAGTTTGGAAGCAAGGAAAGGTACCCACCTCAGGCAAAACACACGAACCCAAGTCCAGGCCAGAAGGGGGAGCTCTAAACCCGAGTTCAGGGCAGGTCCCCTATAAATTCTGGTCTAGGGACGGGGTTAGGCAGTTCAGTTCTCAGGAGGACTGTAGAAGACATCCTACAGTCGGGTGCCGTGCTAGGCCCGTCTGAGGAAACTGACTATCTAGTGCGAGGGACCCGTAGGTGAGGGTCTGAGAAAGTGGAGAAGTCGGTGTGGGGAGTGGAGCAGAGCCAGCTCGCCCCAGCTCAGAGTGCAGAACGGACAACGGAGTCTGAGGTCGCAAGGAACTTTATGCCCAGCAACCAACACCGGAGGGCGGGTGAATCCAAGTTGCTCGCCCACTAAAAAGGCCAGGAGACACAACTGCATCAAAGTGCTCAGGAGACGCAGTGAAAGGAGGCTAACACAAAAAGGGCTCAAGCCACCTGTCACACGGCCAGGACAGACAAGAGAGGAGAGGGTCACAGCACAGCTTCAAGCAGCCAGGGCTCACAAAGAGTAGCACAGTAGGGAGGCCTCAGAACTTGCCAGGTGTGGAAAACCCAACTTGCTTCCAGGCTCCGGACCCCTAACACCACTTGTGAACTGTGCCCTGGATGAACCTGCTTCTGACTTCAGTAAAGGTAAAGGAGACTGTTACCCCTGTGTCTGCCAGTTATTCTGTACACTAAGTCCTTGTACCCCCAACAAACTATCACATCCATAGACTGTACGGTTGTCCTGGGGATCTGCTCTTTCTGTGGAGAGCTGAATCATCCTCGCTGCTACTCCCATCATCCCCAGAGGTCCTGACTGCAGCAGCAGCTATACCGACCGCATTCCACGGGTGGCGTCATGACAACACTCTTTTATTTTTAAGATTTTTCTTTCATCCCCTTTTTCAATTTTCCCCTTTCTAACTGATTGCCCGACAAGGGGATCACGGACCGGGTCACGAAACCATGACATCCCGTGACCCAGATGACGACGAGAGGGCCCGGTTCCGAGCACCCCACGGTCTCCGTCAGGGGCGAGTCAGCTTTCTGGTGCTATGAACAGGGTCTACTGACCCAGTTAAACCAGGACTTGTGCGCCTTACAGACTGTATTTTTTGGGCCTGAACAATGGCGGCCCTAAAAGACTGAAAACATGTGCTGGCAAAGGGACGTGCCACAGTCCCTCATCGTGGGCCAGGCTAGCACAAGGCGCGAAAAATGGCCTGTACCACTTCCTCTCTCCAAGAGTCGGGAGAGCTGACCCAAAGACTGTACAATCCCGCCCAAGGGTGTGACTGCCGACGACGACAACGAGAAATGAAGACACCAACGAAGGGAGGGAGAAGAGAAAGACTTAGACACGAGGAGCAGCAAAGAAACTGGTGGGAGGTTAGGGATCCGGATAACAACCGACATGGCGGAGTCAGGCTGGTACGGCGTGGAGCGCGGGGTGGAAGAAGTGGACTCCCCCAGTTCCGTGGAGGGAAGCCAGACGCCAGGGTTGGATCTCACCTTCTTGTAAGAGGACTCTCCCAGCTCACCGGAGAAAGAACAGGGTCGGTTGCAGCAACTGGACTCGGACTGGATGCCGCCGCTAGGTCACCGACTCCTATGGGCAGGGAACTGTAACCGTTCCATGGCAAGCGGCACCAGGAGGGTCCCAGCATGTGGTATTAAGGAGGAGGCCCCCTGACGGCCCGGATAGGACCCAGAAACAATCAAGGTCAGTGGTTCGCAGGCCCGAGGAGAGCACCGCCCTGGAGTTGAAGGGGTTGCGTGGTGTCCCAGTGTGTCGTGTAGCCCCGATGCGCCAACGATCCACCCATTCTGAGACTGGAAACCCATGGGCAACCAGGCACTACGTTCCTACGCGGTGCAGACTCCTGACTTCCTGATGACCCCAGAGGTCGCCGAGATGGAGTGATGACTTGCCATGGCTCACATGAATGCAATTGTCCGGTGGAGTCGGAGGGGTAGAAAGAGACGGCTCCGCTCTGGTGGGGTGCCACCTTGAGGGACTCAGGAGTAGTCGAACGCCGGGACCGGGCCTGTAAAGCCAGGACTGGCAATAGACTGTGTTTGAACACTTGCTTCCCCTTGTTTCCCACAGCCTTTCCCTATTAGTGTGATCCCCTGTTTAAATATGAACATTTGATCATGAACTGAGCTGATCAGGACTAAATAGTGTACATAGTTAGCTCACTCCGGTGCGCTTCTTGTTGGTTTTATAGTATGCTTTTATTATGTAAATATTAAAATGTGTATTTGACTTGTTTGCACTGGAATAGATAATTGCACTTAAGACAACAATGCACAAAAACCCACTGGAGTGGCCTAAGCACAGGTCAATTTAGCCCCTGTCACCACGCCGAGGGCACGCTCTAGGGTTTTTCTTGTGGTGAGTTCCTGAAGACAAACAGACTAAGGTGAAAAGACAATCGCCGAACTGACTTTGTACTTTTTTTTTTCTAATTTTTATAACTTTTTCTACATCCATACCCCTACTCTTTTATATAGATAAAAAGTGTATTCAGCGCCTCCCTGCTCTCCACGGTGTGTCCTGGGCTGTAATGACGCGAATCGCGTCATTTCTAGCATCGGGTGACATCAGTACACCCGCGCCGCATGCGCAATGCGGTGCTTGAAGCCTACAGAGCGGCGCAGGTGTACTGATGTCACCCGATGCTAGAAATGACGCGATTCGCGTCATTACAGCCCAGGACACACCGTGGAGAGCAGGGAGGCGCTGAATACAATATGAATAGAAGATCACACCTATTAGAGCGTGATCTTATGACGAAGATGGCCCGCCCTAGTGGCTAAAGAATATAGCCCCAGCTCATTATCATCACTAATGAGTAAGTTATAAAACATTTTTCTCCTCTTTCACAGGATGCTTTTAGGAGATAAAAGAAGTGTGAGATTAGTGATGGGATGCTGCAGGGACATGTTTTCTACCTTAGGAGGCGTTTTGGAGGCGACAGGATCCCTTTAAAATCTTAATTTATTCTAGTATTCTAATGTGTTCACAAAAAACATTGTCTGTCCATGATTTTTGGATCAGGTGTCCAGAAGAAATACAAATCAAGTTGGCAACTCTACATGTGTCACTTATTACATTTGTTTCTAAAGTAGAACAGACAAACGGAAAGTCCGGACAGACATTCTGCTCTTGAGACCTCATGGTTATTCTTATATTTCATTCTACTTTATTGAATATCTGCTACAAAACAAACAGGCAGATCCATTTTATTCAGTATAATTACATACAGAAGCCAGAACACATATATAGATGAGTCGTGCAGATGTGATATACATATATGTAGGCAATAGATAAGATACAGATGCATAAGCCAGTTCAGTGTACCACTCACATCTGATGTATATGATCAGTAGCACTTTCTAATTTTCCTTCTTTATACAGGACAGTGTAAACTTCTCCATGCTGGTATGCAACCTGAAGGGAGACCAAATTGCTCTCATCCATAAAGAAGATAACTGTCTCTAGCGCCACCTATAGCTCAATATCCAGCTCTATAAAGCACCACTACAACGGAGGGGGGTGTGGGGATTTCACTGTTGTAGTGGTGCCTTAATCCAGGTCCCCTACCCTTGGTCTTAAACTCACCCTCCGGCGTCTACACCTTTATTCGGTGTCGCTCCGGTCCTGCAGCTCCATTTTGTGACTTTAACTTCTGACTGTCCAGAAGTCAGAAGTTACGCACAAGCTTTCAGTATATATCTATGAGAGCCAGAACGAGGTCTCATAGACTTGCATTGACTTCTGATCTCTGGCGCGCTCCATGAAACACCGGAGCTCCCAACAAGTCATAAACTGCAAAAGACCAGACGGAGATAGAAGATGAAGAAGTTTGAGGGTGAGTTTAAGCGTAGGGTAATGGGAACTTAGATTTAAAGCACCGCTCCAGCAGAAAAAAAAACGCTAAATCGGTGGTTTAAATTCCTCCCAAGATAGGATCCAAACCTTTAACCAATTTCCAATCTCCGACATTTGTCTCTAGCCCTTACATGCCCTGTCAATCTCTGACAGTGGCATTTAAGGCATATGACCACAAGGACACACCCTTTTGTTCGCCAATCGCCCCCCTCACTGCCACAGCTGCCACCTTAGTACTCTTGTTTAGCAGAGCTTCAGGCTGGGCTTCATCATACAAATCACGGTTTGTTGTGATAATTCACTGGTGCTATAGCTGGGAACACCAATCACGTGGCCGAAAACATGCAATATACATACTCTTGGCCAGAATCCAACTAGATGGGCATGGATTTGCTCAGTTCAGGTGTATACCGCATACTCATGGCCACATGACTGCCATTCCCAGCTCTGATACCAGAGAATCCTTGCAGCACACAATGGGAGCAATGTGAGGATTTACAAATCTATAGTCACATAGAGGGTCTGCAGACTTGACCTTTTAGACTGGACAACTCCTTTAAAACACAACTATGGAGATGATCATAGCAATGTTACCACTCCAGTAACTTGGGGTCTGTTCTTACAATCTTTATGGAAGTGTAATTTGCAAGCGAGTCCATGTATTTTAAGTAGGTGAAGGAGAGTAAGCTGCACCCAGACACTTCGAGTGACAGCTAATCTTTACAAAGACAGATGGAGTTTTGATTCTTTTCTTTCCTGACATGATCTGTTGGTTGATAGTTAGCCAGTCCCTGAAATATCATCAGATTCACCCATCTTCGCACCAATGTGTATGGGCACCTCTTTGGAATTACACGGAAGTGTCTGTATTCTTTGATTCAGATGTTAGATTTGTCCTGTTGGAGTCAGCAGACTCAGGAGTAATTTCCTCTTCCAAGACGTCCTTTAGAATGACCCTGACTGACATTTTAAGCTTACTTTTGAAGTCTTGACCCATTAGCACATAAATTATGGGATTGATACAACTGTTCAAGAATGCCAAAGCAATGAAGATGTTAAAAAGCTTTAGTGTAGGCTCATAAAATGGCGAACTAAATGCATTCATAGCTATGATTGTTCCCGACACATGGTAAGGAAGCCAACACACGAAGAACCCAATGATCACCACGACGGATACTTTCATCGTCTTAGTGTTTTGTGTAAATCGCATCTTCACCCGATGTATCAGCAAAGCGTAGCAAATGATGATGACCAAAAATGGGATAACAAAGCCAAGCAGTAGACGGCAAAAGGCAATGGAGTCCTCCACATTCTGTCTTTGATGTCTGAGAATCTTGTAGTCAAGTACGCAGTTTTCTTTTCCCTGGTGTTCCTTCACATTTCGAAAGATTAAGCTTGGGATACTCAAGATGACGGCTAGGATCCACATGATGGCACATGCCACGTATGCCTTTCGCAAAGTTCTGTGGTTCTGACACCATACGGGTTTCATCACCAAGGCACACCGGTCAATACTGATCATGGTCAAGAGAAAAATGCTTGCGTACATGTTAATTAACAAAATGGAAGGGATAAACTTGCAGGTAAAGAGGCCCAGGGGCCAGTATCCCAGACTTATTGCCATGATACTAAAAGGTGCAGAGAGGCAGCACAGGAGATCGGCAACCGCCAGGTTTTGGAACCATATGGTGTTCACCGTGCGCTTCATTTCAAAGGCTGTGATCCACACCACCAATCCATTCCCAGGAACTCCAAGAATAAAAACAAGGAGGTACTGGACTATGGCGACCCAATCAGTGACTGCAAGTTCATCGTTCTTATTTTGGGAAAAGATGATTGGTGGTAATGTATAGTCTTCATCATACTCGTAAGTGTCATTCCATGACAAATCCATGACCGACCAGAGGATTCTCCGTCTCTGTTAGACCCTGAGAGATATAACAAAAAGTTGTCATCTTACGTTCCAGAATGATTCAACATTTACAGGATCAGTGTATGCAGTTACACAATTCATCATTATCCATTTTTGCTGAGCTGCATGTTACAAGTGTTATGTTTGGTTGCAGTCTACTGGTGTGCGAGGAACAACCATTGTAAACCTGCAAATAAATGGTGATTGGTAGCTAAGTGCAATTCATTATTATTATAGTCTTTTTAGTGAGAGCACTTGTGGTCATCCCTAATTTCGATTCACTTCAATAGGGAGACAATCATACATGAGTGGTCGCCTTTTGACAGCATGCAACACCTTCAGTGCAATTATTATTAATCTTCCATGCCCCTAAAGGCCCAGTCACATAACGATGCACCAGCGATCCCGATAACGATGTGCAGAGATCGTTGGTGCGTCGTTTTTCACATCGCTGGTAAGATGTCAAACAGGCATATCACCAGCGATGTGAAAAACGACGCACTAGTGATCCAGAATTATACCGAGGTCATTGGGAATTGTCACTCCATAGCGTAGCATTGAGATCGTCGGTCATTGTCCCTGTCAAACACAACGATGTAGCGTTCCCAGCGGGAGACCAATGACCTAGAAATGATCCAGAGCAGTATAACGATCAACTATCTCACAGCAGGGGCCAGATCTTTGGAGCGTGTCACATGTAACGAGATCGCTAACAGGATCACTGTTGCGTCACGAAATCTGTGACGTTACAGCGATCTCGTTAGCGATCTCGTTATGTGTGACAGGGCCTTTACCCTCTCACCTTCTGTGTGCCACCTGTCTCCCGACCAGGGAGCACCTACCTAGCTGTGTCTCACTTGTCCCTTCCACATCCAGAGCCACTTGGCTTGAGTGCCCCCTTCCCCATGGCATCACCCCTGTCCCCTGCTTCCCATCTTTCACACAATGGCGCACACATTGATGGGAGTTTCTAAACCCCTGAGATGCCTCAGAGTTTTTTTTCCACAGACAAATCAAAAATAATAGATAACCTGGAAATCTTCAAAGTTCTTATAGTGAAAGTAATGTGATTGCACCCAACGTCCTAATAAGAGGTGGAAAATATAAAAGATTTGCAAGACTCTTTTTGATTGTCCACATCGGTACTCCATGGACATTGGACCAGAGGAGTGCAAGCTGAAATGCCAGAATCCTGAGTGTCTAGGACCTAGTAATCACAGGAGACATCCAGATTGCCATTGAAGTTTGCACTGCCTTGGTCCTGCTCACGTGGATCCAGGAGCAGGGTCCTCAAAATCTTTTTGCTGTACTCTAGTCTTGAGTCTTGAACATCAGGACCCAGTGTGGCAGTGCTGTAAATAAATAGCGCTGTAGAGATGGTAAATATGGGCTCTCTGTTCTAGCCTCTGTACAGGCAGATGACTCAGTGTAATGATTTTTTATATTGTTCTCTACACCCCCAAAGAGTCTATGCATGCCTACTGGCTCTTCTCCGGTCCCTCCGCACTAGCCTCGTGCTTCTGCTACTTTCCTCCTCTCCAATCATCTCCCTTACCCACAGAACCCTCCTGCCTTGTCTTACCTCTTGCTAGTTGACGAAGCTCCTGCCCAACTACTGTCTTTGCCCTCCCACAGAGCCCTAGCTGGTTTGTGCCTCTTCAGGATCCCACCAATACCCAAGTCTTGCTGCCATTGTTTTTTCTCTTTCAATGAGAAAGCTAAGAACCCAAACTCCTTGGCATTGTGGGACGCTCACATTCCTTATGAAATGCTCTTCGTGATCAACTCAAATCTGTGTAGGAATTGGACAAGGTGTTGATTGCTGTATTGCGCCACCACTGGTGAAATGAAGTATCACCCAGTTCGTATTAAAGTCAGTTGTCCCTCTGTATAATGTGAATGGTGCTCTCGGTAGCTGCGCTTTTCATTTACAGAAAAGAGTCCAAATAAAGTTACGGTAATTTATATGCAAAATATGAGTTTTAGAGGTTTCTGCAACTCTCCGATACACCTAATGTAAATGCTGTTGTGAACAACGTACCCTAAAGTATTTGTTTCTGAAATTCAGTTTTGCCATAAGTATCTGTGATATGTCAAAAATCAATGTTTACCGTCTCCTTTTAACTTACGAATTTACTGTGATTTGAAGCCAAAAATCTGCCAGCAATTGGTACCTATGTAAAAAGTGTAGAGTAACATACAGATGCATCTCAATGAATTAGAATATCATCAAAAAGTTGTTTTTTTTTCAGTAATTCAATACATAAAGTGAAACGTATATTTTATATAGAGTCATTACACACAGAGGGATCTATTTCAGGTGTTTATTTCTGTTAATGTTGATGATTATGGCTTACAGCCAAGGAAAACCACAAAAAAAATTCGTTATCTCAAAGAATTAAAGTAGGGAGGATGAAGGGTTAAACACATGTTGCCGTATTCCATGAGACATCAAGGGGTAAATATAATATTGATTGTTTAGTCAACGCATTTCAAGGGTCCCTCAAACATGGCAATATGATATTGATTAGTCCTGAGGAAGGGGCCAGGGAGCCCTGAAACGTGTTGACTAATAAATCAATATTATATTTACCCTTTGATGTCTCGTGGAATACAGCAGCGTGGTTTTTAACCCTTCATCCTCTACTCTATATGCACCACGCTGGGGACTGCAGTAACCATGATCTGCTTTTATAGTGGTTGTGCTTCTCACAACCACACAAGGTGAAGCCTCAGATACCTATTTAGGTCATATTTTATCTCTCAGACCCTTCATCCTCCCTACTTTAATTTTCTGAGACAATGACCTTCGGGTTTTCATTGGCTGTAAGCCATAATCATCAACATTAACAGAAATAAACGATTGAAATAGATCCCTCTGTGTGTAATGACTCTATATAATATATGTGTTTCACTTTATGTATTCAATTACTGAAATAACTGATGATATTCTAATTCATTGAGATGCACCTGTAACTCTTCTTTCATATCATATATGCATATAAAGCTATAAAACAGCTGCATGTTCTGTAAGGAGTTTCCAATCATGAATGCAATAAATGTTATCTTACTTACCCAGAGACAAGCGTTCAAGTCCTGGATACTTCTGACTTGTGATCTAAGGATTCTCTGAGTTTTCTGGTTTTATGAAGCCTTCTGGTGGCAGATGACATTCCAGATAACATGACATCACTTACATATTTGTAAGAAGTTTTTGCACAATTACCATATCTGTGTACTCCAATGGAGACCCTGAAACATATAAGGATTTTGGTGGTAATCATAAAGATCTATTCACTTTGTGACATTATCTTTGTCATTTATATTTCTTTTTTACACCCCAGTAACTTTCCAAGAGGAATCTATAGGAATATCCGGTTGTTTTGTGTCAACAACATCTACCTATGCAGACCTTAGCATCATGGTAACACGCTACGAACAAACCTTATGTGGTCTCATCCTGTGTCCTGTATGGGCAATACTAACACGTCAGATCTCTAGTCATTGCAGTCCTGCAATCAGGAATATCATGGGTTGCCTTACGAAAAAGCTACAAAGACGGACAACAGTTTTTCTGGGTTAACACCAATTTAAAGGGTTGTCCTGGCTTTTCCTAAAATCTGTGTGTGTATCTGTTTGTAATTTACATCCTGTTAGCATTTTGCATGATTACCTAGATATCATGATTCAGTGTGTGTGGAGGAGCTGCTGACCCCCTGACCAGAAGCGTGTTGTTTTACAGCCTGGCTGTAACGTTTACACCCAGTCTCCAGCATGCTCGCCCCAGTCCCCAGCATGCCCGCCCCAGTCTCCAATAGGACTACATCCATTCCCCTCTGTAGACGCTGATTTAACCACATTGCACTGACTGAGTGGTCATCTCCTTCTCTAGGCATCACTGCCAAAGCCACCCCTCTGAGAATGAGAATAAACCACTCTGTGTCAGTGCTGCGGTATGTGCATGGTTATCTCCTTCACAGAGGGGCTGCTGTGGCAGTGATGCATAGAGAAGGAGATGACCACTCAGTACAATGCGGTTCAATTAGCATCTGCATAGGTGAATGGGGGTGGTCCTATTAGAGACTGGGAACTGGGGCGAGCATGTCGGGCACTGGGGTAGGCCGGTTGGAGTCTGGGGAGAGCTTGCTGGAGACTGGGTGTAAATGTCCAATTGTGACATTACAGCCAGGCTCCAAAACAACATGAGGGGTGAGCTTCTCCACTACAAAGCTGAATCATGATTTCTAGGTAACCATGCAAAATGCTAACAGTGTAAATTACAAACTGTTAGCATTTTGCAGCCTAGATACACACAAACAGATTTTTTGAAAAACCGGACAACAACTTGAAGTAAACAAATATTCACATACCCTCATTGCAAAAACATAAACATTGATTAGCAGGGTTGTCCCCTGATTTACAACTTATAATCAACAGGGTAGCTTAAGGAAAAAAAAGTAAACTCGCCCCCCAGTTTCTCAGGTGAGTGTCACCCATCTGCACTCAGTAGTGCACAATTGTGGCCCTGCAGATACGCTGGCATCAGCAATCAGGAGTGAGATGTCAGCCTTCATATTTCATCCAAGCGGAAGAACCTGCCTTGACCGGAATGTGAAAGCTCCCCATACCTGATGTTGGTGCTAGCAGATCGCAGGGGGCACAATAGTGAGATAGAGAAGTGGTGCCGGTCTGGGAGGTACATACAGGGTTTTAGTTATTTTAAACCACTGTGGCCCCATGGAGTATATGTTGTTAAGTAGACTATGATCCCTTTAATTAATAAAGAAGTCACACATTACGTTACCAAAGGACATTGTGAGACCTTAAAGATAGCAATTCTAGGAGGTAAGCTGGAGACCCGAGCCTAAATAGAAGATAAACTTTCAAGATGCTCACAGTGTGGTGTCCCCTTCAAACAGCTGATAAGCGCCAAGAAGCAAACCCCTATCCATCTAATATTGCTTAATTTAAAAGATGAAGGGTTTTGTTCTTTAAACTGTAATTTAGCTAAAGTTTTACTTTTTCACTGTTCTGGATGGCCTGCCACTTCTTAATAGGGCTTCTATGAACAAGTTAGTGTTAGCCGTTCCATCTACCAGATCCCAGGGGTTGCCCTAGCCTTAATCCTTTAACTCTTGTTCAGGAATTTGAGCTTACACAGAGGCCCCTGGGTTGGGTCTACAGAGGAGCTGCTGGCCGATGGAACCTGGATAGTCAGGATTCTCAGGAAGCCATGCCAATACCAGAAGATCAGAACTGAATCATCAGGCAGAAGGATAGTGTGAACACATGCCAAGCTCAGAACGAGAATAACATAGTGCGGAACAGGAGCTGAATAACCAAAGTGAAACAAAGCAAGACTAAATAATAAGTGCCACCTACCAGGTGTATGCTGGGAGTTTTAGTAGGGCGTGGTGGTTTCCTGTTGGTCATAGCAGGGACCTGATTACCGCCAGTAGAGATCACACAGCCAGACTGGACTGCTGTTCAGGTCCCAGCCAGACTAGCATTTCTGACTGGATAGAGCCTGCACCGCCCAGAGCTTCTAGATATAATGCCTTCTTCATCTTCAGTGCCACCAACAGAATGAATGTTTGTCGCAATACTTCCACCCTGGCAAACCTCTGCCGAGGCTGAGATTGGAAGGTCTAAGCTTGTATTTAAATAAATCTACTTTCTTCTAGCGCTATATGGTTTAAAGACTCTATCCATGCTTGCTGTTTCTTGTGGCCTGTAATCTCAGCTTCTGTTCTTTTGTGGCCACTCCCCTCCGTTGTAAGTAGTCATATGTCTTACCATTTGATTCCAGTTATAGATTCCCTTTTTATGCTGACCACTTTGGAAAGAACCTGTCTCTGGAAGAAACTGGTGAGTTGTGATGTTTGCAGCGCTGGTGTTTTGCTGTATTGGAGGTTTGAAGCGTTTTTCCTTTTGAGTCTATTTTCCCTCTGTCTGTCCTCTCTTCCTCGTATTATGTTATTGCAGTGGTGAGACTAGTGTCCTTTCCCACCTGCACACTAGCCAGAGATAGTGCAGGGCAATCAAGGGCTCAGGCACTGAACGGTGATTGGGGAAGGACTGATAGGGACGTTAGGGAGTGCAGGGACCAGCTCAGGTGAGTGTCAGGAGGTGACCTCTGCCCCTCTCTCTATTGTCAGGGCCTGCGTGTTCACATTCCTGTTGCCCCCTCTTTGTTGCACCATCGCTGCACATTCGTATGCCATGGTATCTACTATATAATTCTAATCGTGTCTGTCTGGCGCCAAAATCGCGCGCTAGAGCTCATTGGCTGCAACTACGCACGGTAACCAATGAGCGCACGCGCGTATGCAAAAGCCTCGCGCTGCTCAAATTAGACGATTATATAATAGCTGTAACCTGGTGACAGCGACGCCACATGCGTACGGCCGTGGCGACCCCCAGCACCAGAACCACGCCAGCCTCACACCCTCACCTCCTCCTCACCTCCTCCTCGTTCCCCCCTCGCTCCCGCTGGTTACACTGTCTCTCCTGTGCAGCCGTCATGTGACAGAGCAGGCTGATGTGACATCACACAGCCCACCCTGTCACATGACCACTGTACACACTACCGATGTGACTCTGTAGCTTCAGAAGACAGGTGAGAACAAAGGGGCGAGGGGATCCTGCTACCGCCCCATCCATCTGCCTCCTCGCATCCATCCTGCCCCCCGCCTCCATCCTGCCTCCCAGCTCAATTCTGCCCCCCGCATCCATCCTGCCCCCCGTATTCTATCCTGCCACCCGCATCCATCCTGCCTCCCCATGCCGCAATCCTGCCCCCCCGGCTCCATCCTGCCCTCACGGTCCATCCTGCCTCCCCAGGCTGCATCCTGCCCCCACCGGCTCCATCCTGCCCCCCCATCCATCCGGCCCCCCCCCCGCATCATCCTTGCCCCGCTCACTCTACATACCGCCCCCCCCTGCTCCATTAGCTGCCCCCTCCCCTGGCTCCATCTGCCCCTGCTCGCTCCATCCTGCTCCACTTACTCCATCCTGCCCCGCTCGCTCCATCCTGCCCCACTCACTCCATCCTGCCCCGCTTGTCCATCCTTTCCCCCCACCTCCATCCTGCATCCTGCCTCTCCTCGCACCATCCTGCCCGCTGGCTCCATCCTGCCCTGATCGCTCCATGCTGCACCCGCCTCAATCCAGCCCTGGCTCCATTCTGTCCCCTGGCTTCCATGCCCTGCATGGCTCCATTCCAGTCCTCCCCCCACCCACCTGCCTCCATCCTTGCTTCCTCGGCTCCATCCAGCTCCCCCGCTTCATCCTGCTTCCCGATCCCATCCTGCCCCCCATATCCATCCTGCCCCCCTCCCCGCCGGCATCCATCCTGGCCCCCCCCAGCATTCATCCTGCTCCACCGGCTCCATCCTGCCCGCTCACCCACCCTGCCCCACTCGCTCCATCCTGCCCCCCTGCCTCCATCCTTCTCTCCCCCGGCTCAATCCTGCCCCGCTCGCTCCATGCTGCCACACTCGCTCCATGCTGCCCCGCTAGCTCCATCCTGACCCTCCCCCGCCTCCATCCATCCTGCCCCTCCCCCGCCACCATCCTGCCAGCCCCCGTCACCATCCTGCCCCGCTGCTCCATCCTGCTGCCCCGGCAGTTAGCGGTCATGTGACCGACCAGCTGATTGGTTTCCCAGACAACGACAGATCCTAAAGGCCTGTAGGACCTAGAAGACGGAGGTGGAGGGAGTCGGCGGACAGGTGAGTATCCTGACTGAGGATTTTTTCATTTTTACTTTTACTGTGGAGAAGCGGGGGGGCCGCGGGGAGCGAAGTGTCGCCATATACCATAGTGCTGCTATACATGTACTGTAATGTACCGCCATATACCATAGCGCTGCTATACATGTACTGTAATGTACCGCCATATACTATAGTGCTGCTATGCATGTGCTGTAATGTACCGCCATATATTATAGCGCTGATATACATGTGTTGTAATGTACCGCCACATACTATAGTGCTGCTATACATGTGCTATAAAGTACCGCCATATACTATAGCGCTGCTATACATGTACTGTAAAGTACTGCAATATACTATAGTGCTGCTATACATGTACTGTAATGTACCGCCATATACTATAGTGCTGCTATACAGTTCTGTAATGTACCACCATATACCATAGCGCTGCTATATATGTACTGTAATGTACCACCATATACTGTAGTGCTGCTATACATGTACTGTAATGAACCACCATATACTACAGTGCTGCTATACATGTACTGTAATGTACCTCCATATACTATAGTGCTGGTATACAAGTACTATAATGTACCGCCATATACTATAGTGCTGCTATACATGTACTATAATGTACCGCCATATACTATAGTGCTGCTATAAATGTACTGTAATGTACCACCATATACCATAGCGCTGCTATTCATGTGCTGTAATGTACCGCCATATACTTTAGCGCTGCTATACATGTGCTGTAATGTACCGCCATATAACATAGTGCTTCTATACATGTACTGTAATGTACCACCATATACCAAAGCGCTGCTATGCATGTGCTGTAATGTACCGCCATATACCATAGCGCTGCTATATATATATATGTAGTTCACTCACGATGACTGAACAAGTTCTGTCAGTCACAGTATGTCAACTACATATATATTCTGATGCGTTCGGGGTTCGGGCCACCATCTAGTGACATTATAACTGATCTAAATTTTTTCCCAGATCCTAAATGGATCCTGTTGCCATCTTGCTGAACAAATGCAGACTCTGTCTTTAAACCTGTCACATCTGCAAACAGTTTCATCATCAACAACAGCCCCCCTCGGGTCTGATAGCCCTCTATGTTGAACCAGAGCAAAAAGTGGTGCTTCCAGACAGGTTCTCTGGGGGACGCAATGTGGTTTTACCTGCATTCGCTCGGATTAAAAAAAAATTTAAAAAAAAAATAGAAAAAAAAAACAGTAGTGTGAAACCAGTCTAAGGAAGGATGGCGCACTGAAGCATCAATGTGGTCCAAATATCCCAGGGATGTGTCATAAATTACTATGACGCGGGTGTGGGTATGACAGCATTGTATAGTCCATGCTACAGATAAAAAACTAAATAACTACACAAAATTTACAACAAATGTCAATATTACAAATTTTGGCGTGAAAACAGTTTGTCTTCTGAAACTGTTCACAGCAAAGCTTTTTTATCTGCAGGGATAAGTGCAGATATAATTAGTGAGAACGGTCTGGCTGCAGTTATCTGGCTCTTATCTCTATCACATTAAACTGCTTTCTTTCCTGTTATTCTACTGAACTAACTGAAGAGACTACGTGATCAGGAAATAACCTATGGGGGGGTTTATATTAAAATTATTTTTTTCCAAACTTTCAATCTTTTCTTTCACTTTTCTATATAAACAAAAAATTAAATCCTGCAAATTTTACACTTTACTACTTAGCATAATATTAGACTCACACTTCGTGTTCTTTACAGATTCCTTTTCAGCAGTCTCATTATCATTAGTTAGGATTACAATGAAAGATAACTGTTACATACAACATACAATAGTGAAAAAATAAGTAATTAAACCATTTGTATCATAGGTACGGATATGCAGAAAAAGGAGAAGTACCCAGATGGGAATTTTGAGAGAACAGAAGGGTTGTCCAGACGAAGTCTAGAGTAGATGCAGGAAAGATTATATCATCAGTAGTATCCCTCATTACTGCCCCACATGGATACTGAGCAATAAACGTTATGGTGCATTTTGCTTTTTTGCTATACTTGTTATGTATGTGTTACACTGTATGGTCTTGCTATACTATGAAACTTATATTCATGGTGTGTATTATTGAGACATTGGCATACTCTGTATACTTACCTTATATTTTCTTGAATATCTGTATCTATGTAGATAATCCTTGAGAAAGGCCTTTTGGCCGAAACGTCACATTTTGTACTATGCTGTCAAATGTCCAATAAAAATATCTTATTTTTTTCACTGATTCTTGGTCTTCAAATTAATTGGTGTGCCGAGGTTCTACATTCATTGACTATTCAGATTATTCAGGTGCTGGATTATTCAGGTGTTCCCTGTTCCCGGTGATTTCCCAGCTACTTAGCTGAGCAGTTTCTCCCAGAACTCTCCCAGTTATAGCATTCTGGTCAGTGGTGCTTGATGGCCTTTGTGCCTGTGCTCTGATGATTTCTGTATTACTGCCTGCCCTTGAACCTCGTTCTGACCATCCGGTTGTTTAGCCTTTTTGCTCTTATCCACTACCCTGCCTCATGACATGTCATTAGTGGCTAGCATCATGCACCCACATTCAATTGTAAAGTGCTGCGGAATGTATTGAAGCTATATAAATAAAATAATAGTCATTTATTATTATTATATAATTTAATTCCTATAGCGTCAAACATATTCTTCAGCACTTTACAATTCAGAGGGGACTTTACTATTATTATTTTAACTATTATTGTTGTTATTATTATTATTATCAACAATTCTAACCAAAGCGTCCATCCATGTACAATAATAATTTCTTATGGGTCCCCCTATGTATAGTAAAAATGCCTATTGAGTTCCCTCATAAAAGAATACGTAATAATGCACAAGAAAATTTAAAAAAATCAGATTTATATTCATGTAACCCCAAATCCAGGGGAATCCACCGACACAGTCAGCATCCTATTATTATGCAGAGTAGTGCAGAGACATCATCGTGTCAACTGCTCCCAGTCTCTGATGTCCTGAGCATGACTTTGCCACGGTGCTGTCCACAGACCTAAACTGACCCATCGCCTACAGAACAGAGTATTATGGCAGTGAGGCCATGGCTCCTTTTTCGGCTGCAGACTTTAACTATGTCATCATGCTATACAGTACAATGTCGGTTGGGCTTGATAGGCCCCATCGCTTGAATGGTACAGAACTACCGCCTCTCTGCCTCTCCGGTAGCTAACGCTACTGATATGTAATATTTCTGATGTCCCCCAAGTTATAGCGTCACCGCTTCTAATTAAGTGTTTTGGCTTCAGCATTAACATCAAGTCAAAAGCTCATATCGCTAATCACAGCGGCTTGTGTATCTCAGCTCAGCCACTGATTGGGTGTAGCCATGATATGAGCTGTCGATATGACAAGAGAGGGGTCATGCAGGACCCGGAAGGGTAAGTGTGATCGGATTTTGTTGTTTTACATGACTGCTGTTGTTTGGTGACCCTTTTTATAAACGTTGAAAAAACTTCCGTAGTCTGATGGGGGTGTGACGCGTCGCCACGTACCGTACTGGCCATAAGTCATCCAAAGCTAGGGACGAAACGAGCATTGGGGTCTAAGGTCGGGCAGGCTGCTCAGACTTGTTCATGGCTTCCACTGGTCCCTTCTTGCCACCAGAGGACCTGCAAACATATGACCTGTGTGGATGATAGGCATCGTTCAGAACCCAACCAATCTGATTGTTTATCTCCCATCATGTATTCCGTTATCACTTCCTACAATACTTTTTTTTTATATAACAGTATTTACATAGGTATTTCTGGCTAACACGGTACATGGTTTTTTTTCTGTTGCGTTTCTTGTTGACTGCTGTACAACATGGCACCTAACCACCGGCCTCCGCAGTCATGTGCCGTACACACTTCTATCACCGCCCAGGTCACCTGATCACTCCAACACCACAGCTACATCGGGGAATTTAACACTTGGGTAATGTTTGTTTTCATTTTCTTTACATTTCCTGTGATTAATTTCACAAACTCCGACAACCACAAACTTCACAGACATTTTTATGTAGGAAGAATATTTGCCTGTTGGAGGCAGTGGGTGACCATTAGTTTATAATTAGCTGTATACAGTATGTGAGCAAGAAAGACGACATTAATACTTTCCTCACCTTATTCAACAGAATGTATCAGGAGATACGTGAATCTTATCTATTGAATAAAACAAATATTTAGCATTTAGCTTATATGTTATCTAATAACAATATTGTGAGTGCTCCCAGCTGCACAAAGTTAAAGATTGCTGGGCCCTCTGGGGGATGCCACCAGTCACCTCCCTGACAGTATGGTCGGACGCTGGTGCCACAACGACCCCCACTGTGGGTTGCAGGTGATTGAGCACCGCTATACAGACACCTGTGTTGCCTCTCAGGGGAGCTGGCAGCTGCTGCTAAGTGCAATGGGTATTTACCTGTCAATTTTTTGGTGAGTTTTTTTTCTGCTTTTATGTCCTATTCGGTGAATCATACAATATTAAGTAGACATGTTGTAAAAGGCATGTGGTTAGGACTGGTAAGCGTGAGGGTTACCGGCTTACGTATTTTGGCCAAAATACCCACAAACACCTCACATTTTCATCTTTAGTGTTTTATTGCATTTTTTTATCTGCAGTTTGAGGCTGGGCCCTCTGGGGGGCGTCTGTCATTTTGTGAGGCATGTAATCAGTGCGGAGCAGCCCGCCTGATCTAATAGAAGGGCGTGACCAATAGGCTGCTCTGACGCTATGCCTTGCATGCACCGTGAATGGCAGAGCCCTATGGTAACCTCGTGTCTTTAGATGCCACCAGTCACCTCCCTGACAGTATGGTCGGACGCTGGTGCCACAATCACCCCCACTGTGGGTTGCAGGGGATTGAGCACCGCTATACAGACACCTGTGTTGCCTCTCAGGGGAGCTGGCAGCTGCTGCTAAGTGCAATGGGTATTTACCTGGCAATTTTTTTGTGAGTTTTTTAGATTGCTGCACTTCCATCCAATGAGACCCCAACCTAATCTCCAGAACAGGGGCTCTATGTCCTCAAATTAAAGAAAGCTGCATTGCCAATATAGTGAGTGTTCTGATGGCATGGGATTATATTAAAAAAAAGAAGACCTCATGTGTAAAGATAAGTGGACCGTGGAAGTTCGGGTTTTGTGTGTTCAGGCAGAATTTAGCTACAGTTCTTTTCTGGACCCGTACTTGACATGAATCTTATTGGAAGTCAGATCTGCTCTCCACCCACATACAGTCAGCCATAAACAAAGCCCTTCCGGGAAGGGAGGCCGGGGTTTTGTCATTTTCTTTTTGGGTACACACTACTGTGGATACATGAGGTCAGTGGGTGCTCTCCTCCTCTGGCCCAGCCGCCTTTAGAAAGACCAAATAGACCAGGGCTCCTCCTAACTGAATGCCTTAATGGTGGCCAGAACAGTATCCAGACAAAAGGGAACCTCACTATGGTAGGTTTTTATTGGGTACCCAAAAGTCAAAGTCATATAACACATACTCAGCAAAAACACACAATGTAACAAGTAACAGAGTCTCACCCTTCCGCTGACTCACCAGGGATTAGAATATTTGTGCCTTCGGGGCTTCCAGGGCCAATTACTCCAAACCGGCAGCACCCCGCTTTTGATGGGCATCCACTGAGAAAGGAATAGTGGCATGCTTAGAAAGCCGAGCACAGCAAAATCTATAGCCAGGTGACCACATTGTCCCAACCTGGGTTTCTTAAGTAGCCTCTGATCTTCCAGTCGAAACCTAGAATCCTAGGCTGAGGCCATGTAGCATATCAACCACTAGTGACTGATGCAGTCCTTTTTATATCCCAAGCCCTCACCTCAGGGTATATTGTGTTCTCACAGGATTGGTGGAATAAGGCTGTCTTCTTATTGGTTGCCATTTCAATACGACTGCATAATTTTCATCTAAATGATGTAGACAGAAGGGGGCTAAGGTAAATTACATTTCGTTAGCAATCCACAAACTAGGACAATGGGGCTCCAAGCAGACTGGCAAGAAACAGTAACCCACTTCTCATGAGTCAACAAACAAATGAACAATATGTCTGGCCAAATTAAGAACATTAACATACTACATGCATTGAGAATGGCTTTGTTGTCACAACTACATCCGATAATCTTAACCCCAGTGAAAACCATTCACACACTGCAAGTGGCTCGCACTGGGCCAAGCACTGAGTGTACCCGAGCACAGTGATTCTCACTCCAGTGATTTGCATACATAAAGCATGTGAACTCTGAACCCTAACACCGAACATTTCTGTAAAATCTGTGTTTGGTATAAACACCAAACCTTGAAGTCCAGTTCGCTCATCCATGCTCATATGTAGAGATGATCGGACCCAAACTTTAAAGTTTGGTGATCGTGCTGAACACAGACTTTACAAATAAAAAATCAAGATTCAGAATTCTGGTTTAATGTATGTAAATCACTGATGCTCGGCCCAGTGCAAGCTGCTTGCAGTGAACAGCTCACTTTGGGGGTTAAATTATCGGATGTAGTGTGTACCAAAAAAAAAGGAAAATTGCAAAAAATGCCCTTCCTTCCCCTGAAGGGTTTTGCCTATGGCTGGCTGTATGTGGACATAGAGTAGAACTGCCCAATCAGTGACTTCCAATGAGGTTCAGGTCAATTTTGGGTCCTGAACAGAACTTTATATAAAGTCCAGCTGAACCTGCAGAACTTGCACGGGTCCGCTCACCTCTGCTCATATGGTTATGTCGATAAAAAAGGAGGAAGAAACAAAAGCTGGAGGAAGTGTTATTGACAGATATTGAATTAGAGGACATTGCATTATTCGGTACAGAATGTTCAGAATATCATCGTTATATAGTTAGAAATGTAACACACCCATTCTGGTTAACCCATGAGAAAAAGGACATATATGGAGCAAATTCACTGCACTATTGCTATTGCCCCCACAAGGACTGTTCTGCCCCCCTCACAGATTAGGGGAATATTTTCCGTAGCCTAATATCACTTATATCACTTACCGTGCACCGGTACCAAACAGGAATAAATGGCGCTGTCTATGGTTTTTACCACCGGAGTTTTTAATGCTTCCTGCGCCTTCTTGATCTGCCGGACTGCTGAACCCCTCTGTTATATAATACAGATCTTGCTAACTGCACCATCCTTAACCCTTTATCACCCCGGCTCATTACTCCTGGCCCGTTTCCTAATGTCTCATTTAAAGGTAAATTCCAGCTTCATGGAGAGTCTTCCAACTCATAGGAGACATCTCTACATGTACATTACAAACCACAGAAGTGTCAATATCTTGGTATTACCATTAGTACTGCCTTAACTTTAGGCCTGAATATGCTACTCAATAAGATATCTAGCTTATCTATTTTTAACTCCTTAAAGACCAAGCCAAGATTTTTGATTTTGTTGTTTTTCATTGTCATATTCCAAAAGTCATCACTTTATATTGAGAGCCTTTTTCATTATGGGATGAGTAGACCTTTTCATCGATACAACTTTGAGGCACCTAAAGCTTTTTGGTAGCTTTAATTTTGATTTTTTTTTTTAGAAGCAATAAAGTGCACAATATACAGGAGATATAATTATAGTGCAGAAACATGCACAGCCATCATTTTGCTAACTCATGTTCATGATCTGCGCAGTCTAATAGCAGGATCCACTTTATTCTATCTAGAGTCCATTTTGTGAATGCCGGTATTTGTATCTCAAATTATTAGTCCTTTTTTAAATCGAGGACCGTTGTGTATTTTAGGATAGGAGACACTATTATCTTCTTTGTTTGAGAAAAAACTAAGATCAAATTGGAATGTGAAACATAGAGCTTCGTCACACTAAGTGAGATCGCTAGCGAGATCGCTGCTGAGTCACAAGTTTGGTGACGCAACAGCTACCTCGCCAGCAATCTCGCTATGTTTGACACTTAGCATTTTTTGATCGTTGGGGTCCCGCTAGGCAGCATGCATCGGTGCGTTTGACAGGGACAACGACCAACGACCTCAATACTACAGGTCTGAGAAACAGGGTCCCAACAACCTCCGGATCATTGCTGCATCGCTGGTGAGATCTGACTGTTTGACATCTCACCAGTGACCACATAGCGACGCACCAGCGATCCCTACCAGGTCGTATCATTGTCGGGATCGCTGGTGCGTCACCAAGTGTGACAGTACCCTAAGGCTCCCTTCACACTGCGTTTTTTGCACATCAGTGTGGATCCTTGAATTTCAAGGATCACACGGACAGACACGGATCTGTTCACACGGATGCCAACTGATGTCGACGGATCACTGTTTTTCACTGATCCGTTATCAGTACCAGAGATAGGGCTGGGAGGAGCTGTACCTTGTTTCTGAGCATGCTCAGCACAGCAAAACAGATCTGATGCGCCCCATGGGATACTCAGAGCCGGGTCTGACTATGTTGTCCGGGAATGGGATGTCACAGTGCCAGGACACGGTCTGTGGTCCCAGAGCGGTCAATAAAAGGGGAAGAAGGAAGTGTTCATGCACTAGGGGGATTTATAGGGATTTAGGGGTGGTTGTTGTGACGCTCACCCTGCACTCACTCTGCCCACTCACCCTGCACTCACTGTGCCCCACGCTCACTATACCTGCACTCTGCCCCACCACTCACTCTTCCTGCACTCTGCCTGAGCACTCATTCAGCTCCGCACTCATCCAGCCCCGCGCTCACTCAGCCTACACCATGGTTACCCTGCACTCACCCAGCCCTCACTCACCCAGCCCCGCACTCATTCAGCCTACACCACGGTTACTCCACACTCACTCAACCTGCACTCACTCTGCCCGCACACACCCTGTACTCAGCCGGCTCACCACACTCACCTCGCTCACCTCACTCACCCTGCGGCAGGCTGAACAAGGAACTGCGCCAGTTCCTCATGCCACCATCCAATGCCGCCACATTAGAGAGAGCACAGGATAGGGGGGCAGAGACCCAGGGGTAAAAATCAGCAGACAGGGGACAGACAGCACAGGGGGAAGTGACAGCTACTGCCCCCAGTACTAAACAGCCCGCCCCCATGTTGATGTCACCGCCCACCCGATGCGATCGCATCGGCTCCCATCTAGTGCCTTTATAAGTTTGAGATGATGGTGTAATAAACACTGGACATTGAAATAAGGAGAGCACTTTTTCTGATACATCATTGTCCTAGAGTGGCTCTTATATGTACCCACGTGATTTAATCAGAAGCACACACACGAAGTCTTATATATCTAGGTTATCACCCCGTGACTAAATATGCACACTTATGGACATTTGTGTTGTGTGTGCTGGCAAGCAAAGTAAAGCTGTGTAGGTGTGGTGCCTGTTTTTTCAACTACTTAATCTTATACATCACTTTGGGTGGCCATGACAGTAGTCTCCAGGACATAAACCTAGAAAACAGTTTTGTCCTTGGCTTTTTTAAAGAGTTACTGTTAAAATTAAATTTTTAACCCTAATTGCAAATTAGGTTTATTAGCTGTTTGCAATGATGAGATCAAACAACAACAATTTGCTCAGCATAACTAATATGTTATTGTTATTTTCAACTCAAAATGCCACTTTTAATGACTACTGCAATATCAGAATTGTTTACCCCTTTATGACAATAGTCTTCATGATTTAGTAAAGAACCTTTGGCTGGTATGCTGTGTGATGGAGCCACTCACAGCTGCCAATTCCAGGGAGAAACAGGCCTTGCCGGGTAAACGTCTGGTTTATTGCTGTCATAAACCATATACACACAACCGAACTGGGGATCAGCTTCTTAGGCTCAGAGCTGCACACTGTGCTCTGCTGCACTCCAAACTCACACCATAGGAAAAAAAAAAACAGAGGTGATCATTTAACTTCTCTGACCACACCTCAGGGAGGGAGGGACATGGTGAATCAGCCCCAGCTCACATAACTGAGTTCATCAATCTGGCTGACACATATGTCCCATCCATTACGGTACCAGTAATCATATTACAGCTGCTACAAATGTGGTGCATAGCCAGACATCATTGTTCTTGAGAAACTTAACTGATTCCTTGTGGCAATGACCTCTAATTTAATATTCTTGGATTGTCAAGAGAGTGCTCCATGAAGTTAAGTGAAGAAATCATTGCTTTACGCAAATGAGGAGGATAAAAATATTCAATGTTCCTAGACATACAGTTGATCCACCTGTGTCACGGAATTGTCACACAGAAAGCCCCCCAAGTTACAACGTTTCTGGCCCGCCAGTCAATTACTGGGTTGTGTTTCTACAGCCAGGGAAGGCCCAATACAATGGGAGTGGGTAGGTTCTCGAAGAGGTGACAGGACAGAACCTCCTGGTGGAGAGTTCCTATTCTCAGGTTCACATTACCACTTGGGAGAGGACCTTCTGGCTGAGTGGAACTGAGTGTTTCTTTTAATGTTCTTTTTATTGAAAGAAAAATATGAACATACAAATAAGCGACATTTACATATAGTAAAATAGAGAAGTGCATAACAATGAGAGGTCTGATACAAGTTACAGTACGTGTAAGTAAAGTGGATGAAATGAGGAAGTCTGGACCAGCAGTTCCACTGTTCATGTTCATCCTATTAAAGTTAGATGTTTTCCTGGTCCAGGTCGAAAAGTACTGTATCAGGGTATTGTTATTATAGGAAAACAGAATGGGGGACAGAGGGTGTGAAGGGGAATTAAAGAAGGGAATACAAGAGGGGAAATCTAGTGATCTCCCTTGTCCCATGATAAACAGTGTGCTGTTACAAGGGACTATTTCAGGGATATTAGATCCAAAGCCGAGCGTTTATGGCATTTATTGTTTAAGTATTATTTTATCGCTAGGGAGAGTGATCATTTTGGCAAAGGATGGTGCAGATCTGTACCATAACCAGGGGGTCCACGTCTTTTCAAAGAGAGAAAACGACCCATAAGAAAGGGCCGCTAATTCGGCTGTTCTGTATACCAAATCAATCTCTCGTAATAATTGGGTCTTAGTAGGGATAAGTGAGGTATTCCAGTGTAATGGTACTAGAGCCTTGGCTGCCGCCAAGATATTATTGGCCAATTTAGTAGGCGCGGGATCCCCTGGCCACAATTGTAAATTTAGTGAGACTGTTTGTGGTGACAGATCTACATCTCTTTCCAATACCTCATACATTTATCTATTGGTGTAGGTCGTAATGTCTCAGAGTCTGTGTTCTTGCCTAGTTGTGTCCCGGCTGGGGGGGGTTACATGTCCAACAATATCTTGCACCGTGAGGATAGGTGAGATTAAGGGAGTCATTTTATGGTAGACTTTTTTCCATGTGTATAACACTGCCTGTGTCAATTCATTTCGTGGAGTACGAAACCCATCCACAAGGTCCGGCAGCAAGGCCAGCGTTCTCAGAGGGAGCTGAGATAAGGAATTTTTAATCCGTAACCATTTAGGTTATTGGATGGGTCTCTGATCCAGTCCACTACTCTGGAGAGCATGGTGGCTATATAATACTTAAAGATATCCGGAGCCCCCATACCTCCTTTATGTCTTGGAAGGGATAAAGTGGTTGTGTTAATTTGTGCTCGTTTCTTGCTCCAGATAAAGTTAAAGAAAAAGGTGCGGATTTTAGCAAGTATCCATACAGGGATTTTAATTGGGAGCATTTGGAATATATAGAGAAATTTAGGTAAAATTAGACTCTTCAGCAAATTTTTCCTCCCAGCCAAGACAGATAAGGCGCTCACCAAGTTTTCAGCTCGTCTATCGCTCTATATAGCAAGGGTAATACATTCAGGTCCAGTAGGTCGTTAGCTGTTCGGCCTATCTTTATTCCTAAGTAATTTCGGGAGCCAAGTGAACGAGTGGTCGGATTTAAATTTATCAATTTTGGCTTTGGGAATGTTGACACTTAGTGCCTCCGACTTAGTCGGGTTGATTTTATATCCGGAGAGATGGCCATACCGTTCTAGAATACGTAGGGAAGCAGGGATGCCCCTATCAGGATTAGAGAGAATAACTAACAAGTCTTCAGCAAATGCCGCAGACTTATGGTGGAACTTCTGTGTCACCACTCCTTCTATCTCCGCGTTCAGCTGAATACTGCGTAAAAGCGGTTCCATTGTGAGCACAAAAAGTAGCGGCGATTAAGGGCATCCCTGTCTCGTTCCATTTTGTATCAAGAAGGGTTCTGATAGCAAGTTATTAATACGTAATCTTGCCGAAGGTACTTTCTAAAGATAGCTTCTACTAATGTCGGTGGAAAATTAAAAGCTGCACGTGTATGTCGTAAGAATGTCCAGTCCACCCTGTCGAACGCTTTCTCAGCATTTGTGTCTATTAGGACCAGTGGGGTCTTGTTTATTCTAGCGTATTGTAGCAGATGTAGTACCCTGCTGGCGTTGTCTTTCCCCTCCCTCCCCTGCACAAACCCCGTCTGCTCTAGGGAAACTAAATGAGGGACCACCTCCGCTAAACGTTTAGCTAGCAAGCTTGCATACATTTTTAAATCGACGTTCAGTAAGGAGATGGGTAGTTTCCACACAGTGTCGGGTCTTTGCCTTCTTTATGGATGAGTGAGATGTGTGACTCTAGAGACTGAGGGGGGAGGGAACTGCCAGAGAGTACCGCATTGCACATGTTTAGTAGATGTGGGCCCAAGCTCTGCATAAAAGTTTTGTAATATACTGAGATAAAACCGTCTGGTCCGGGTGATTTACCGATGGGGCTTCTCGACAGGATGGACTGGATCTCGGACAAATCAAAAGGCCTGGTTAGCTGGATTCGTTGGGCTTCGTTTAATTGTAGTAAGGACAAGGAGGTGAGGAAAGCGTTAATGTCTGCCGACCTTTGGATGTTTATCGCTTCCGGCTCATGGAGATTCAATTAGTACAGTTCTTTATAAAATGATAAGAAGGTTGTGGTTATCAAATCGAAATTTTGTGTGACCATCTTTCAACTTTATCTTATGAATGAATGTACGCTCTGGCGTTTTTTGATCAACGACATCATTAATTTAGAGGCTTTATCTCCATGGACCATCAAGCGATTCCTCCAATTAGAATAATATTTGGCAGCTTGTCTATTTAAAATATCCTTGAGTTGTTGTCTAAGGTTAGTTAGCTGGGCGAGTTTATCAGGTGAGTGTGTCCGCTGGTGTTCAAGCTCTAGTTTAGCGATATCTTTGTAAATTGTGTCCAATTCCCTCCGTCTCTTTTTGTTGAGATAGGAAGCCATTGAAATTGATTGGCCACGAATTGTAGCTTTATGTGCCTCCCAGATCATCGTCGAGTCCGTTTCAGCGTAACATTAAAAGCAAAGTAGTCAGATATAGCTGTCTGGATTTTAGCTCTAGTTTCAGTTGAGTGTAGTAAAGTCTCATTCAATCTCCAAGTTCTAAAGCTGGAGAGAGTTTCTGTAACTCAAGAGTTAGGGTTACCATAGCATGATCTGAGTAAAGTGCTGGGAGAATATCTACTTTTGACGTCTTTGGTAGTATATATCTTGAAACCAAAATGTAGTCAAGTCTGTGGTAGGTTTTGTGGGGATGAGAATAATATGTGTACGTCCTATCTCTCGGGTTTAAGTACCGCCATACATCTATCAGTTCCGAAGTCTGTAGTAAAGTCTGTATATTCAGTAGGTCTAGTTTTGAGATATTGCTTTCCCTGACGATGTGTCTAAAGTAGGTTCAAGGGCAACGTTTGAGTCCCCTCCTAAATAAAACTGTGCCTTCTTTAAATGAATTTAATTTATTCATAACTTTTTTGAACCACTTCAGGTGTCGGGTGTTAGGTGAATATAGGTTTCCTAGGGTTAACACATTGCCTCCAATCAAGCCCTTAATGAATATATATCTGCCCTCCAAGTCAACCAAACTCACCTGCAACAAGAAGGGGATATCTTTGGCCAGGGCAATCGCCACCCCCCTGGCCCCTTTTATGGGGGTATAGGCATGATACCACCTGTCATAAAACCATTTTTCAAAGGAGGGCGATTTCTCTTTCCGAAAGTGTGTTTCTTGCAGAAATAAGATATCATAGTTAGCTCTTTTAAAGTGTTGCAATGTCTGTGAGCGAGGTATGGGTGAATTGAAGCCATGGACATTATTGGAGACAATGCGGAACAGCTTACGGTTTGACGTCATGGTGTGTGGTGATCTGGTGGCTTTTTCGGATGTGGATTATCCCTGTTGCATCGGATTGGAGCAAGGTTGAAGTTAGGTAGTAGGAATAGCGGGGGAGAGAGATCTGAAAGGTAGGATGGAAAAAGAATATATAGTAAGTAAATATAACATACACATAAACAATATAAAATATTGACCTTAATTGCATTTTAGGCAGGGTCATCGATCCTCGGATATACGATAGTCTACCGAGATATCGATGGAGGGGGGTCAAGGACCCGGGGGTAGAAAACTGTTTAATATGTAAACTCCAAAACTTTATATCTAGGATTAAGTATAACTTCCAAGGATTCCTGAGTCTAAAATTATCTACTTTAGAGGATGTAGTTATTGAGAATGCCTATAATCCTCTATTTAGTCTAACTACAACAAATCTTAAGGCAGTTATTATTTTAAGTGAATAGACTAAGAGCTACTCATAACAATAACAATAGCATTCCAAACAGGGTTTTTGTTGGTCATCTACATCTAGAAAGAAGGGAGAGAGACAGTTTAATTCAAATGAGGCTTTCTTCTCTCCTGTAGATGATCATGGGCCAGTTGTATATGTCTCAATACACCTCTTCATCTGGTCATCCGGGGAATGTGTCGTCGTCAGGCGGCGTCACTTGTTTGGTTGTCTTCCTCTTATTCCGTTGTGATCTGGGCGTCAGGACTGTTTGCCATTGTGGAGGGCGAGGAATAGGTGTCAGTAAGCTCGACGAAGTGACTGCTTCTAGATCAGGGTAGTGGTCAAGTACAATGTCCAGATCAGAGCAAGCTTTCTTTATATCAGCCGACGTCCGTGCCTGAAATTTTTTGTCTTTAGCAGAGATAAAAATTCCAAAGGGGAACAGCCATCGGTAGGGAAAGTGTCTCTGGTGAAGAATCGTGGTGAAGGGTTTCAGTAGCCTTCTTTTCTTTAATGTAATTACTGACAGATCCTGATAGATCTGCACTGCTGAGCCATTTCAAGATATGTCAGATGTTTCTCTGGCCCTGCGGAGTACAAGGTCTTTGGTTCTGAAGTCCAGAAATCTACAAATCACGTCTCTAGGTGGTTCTGACATTGGGGGTTTAGGTCGTGGGGCTCTGTGGACCCTCACCAGCTCCATATCTGTTGGGTCTTCTGTAGTTAGAGTAGACCTGAATAAATCTGTGACTGTGGGAGCGAGGGCGTCCTGTCCAACCGTCTCTGGTATCCCCTTCAACTGCAGATTGTTCCTCCTTTCTCTATTCTCGTGGTCTTCCAGCATCATGAAAATGTGGTTAAGATGTTCTTCATGCTGTTGGAGGCTGTGTAATACGGTATTAGAGTGTTGGACCACTTGAGTATGGGATCTCTCCAATGTCTCCACTCTGTGGCCCATCTGTGAGAGATCCTGTTTAATTTCTGCGATATCTCTGCGGATAGGTTCTAATGCTTCATTTAGTGCTGCATTTATAATCCGTTTAATAAAGGATCTAGTAATGTGCGTGGATTTGGAAGACTCATCATCACTCTCCACACTGTCTGGTTCTGAATCGGATTGGTCGTTGTTAATCTTTTGACGTGCTAATTTGGATGACGTCGTCATGGCTGATTGTTTATGGATATATTTATCCAGGCTAGTGTGGACAGGATCATACCTTGATCCTCCATGTGATGCACCCCGGCCATGGGGACCATGCCGGCAGTGCCTCACACATAGTAACATAGTTTTTAAGGTTGAAGGAAGACTTTTAGTCCATCTAGTTCAACCCATACACTAACATGTTGATCCAAAGGAAGGCAAAAACCTCATGTGGCAACACTAAGCTCCACAATGGGGGAAAAATTCCTTCTTGACTCCACATACGGCAATCAGAGTAGATCCCTGGGTCAACGCTGTGAGATAGCGCCGGTGGGTGGCAATACAAAAGGCAGGGACCCCGGTAATAGTTCACACAGCACACGGGTTTATTAGCACAGTTTAGGTTAGGCACAAACCTCCGGGTTCCGGGACGCAGCCGGGTACACTGCATACAAACACAATATTGGCACTCGGTCCCTTCTCACAGGTTCCCTTTGGTCTAGGTCGCACCGAGTTCCAGCCCTCCGGGCTAGGCCGTGTTGTAGCAGCACACAACCTTTTCACTCCCTTGACCTCGCGGCTCACTAGCCTCTTCTGCCTTAGCTCAGGCCGAAGCTACACACAGAGAACCACACCCAGTATCCAAGCCTAGCTCTTCCCCTCTGAGGAAATCCTCCAAGACCCGGAGCGGAGGGACTGGATCGTCCCCTCTCCTGTACTCCATACCGGGTTCAATACATTACAGTGCACATTCTGGGGGATATACTGTATATCGTTCCTTGCATATGGTCCCCCGCACTGCCTCACAATGCCCTATCAAAGAATCTAGTATATATAACCGGTAATATTATATTTTTCAAGAAAGGCATCCAGGCCCTTCTTAAATATTAGAAGTCACTCATTACAACATCATGTGGCAGAGAGTTCCATAGTCTCACTGCTCTTACAGTAAAGAATCCGCGTCTGTGATTATGATTAAACCTTCTTTCCTCCAGATGTAGAGGATGTCTCCTTATCCCCGTCTCAGGCCTAAGAGTAAAAAGATCATTAAAAAGGTCCCGTACTGTCCCCTCATATATTTATACATTATTATAGGATCACCCCTAAGTCTTTGTTTTTCCAAATTAAATAACCCCAGGTTTAATGACCTGTCTTGGTATTGCAGACCCCTCAGTCCTCTAATAACCTGTCTTGGTATTGCAGACCCCTCAGTCTTCTAATAACCTTGGTCGCTCTTCTCTGGACCCGCTCTAGTTCAGCTATGTTTTTCTTATACACTGGAGACCAGAATTGTACACAGTATTCTAAGGCCCCATTCACACACTGCTTTTTTTGCTGCATATTTTTACGCACAAGCTCAAAAAAAGCCAGTAGTGGAACAATCAAAACCGGGAGTGGCACACTTAGGGGAAAGGTCTAATAGAAACACGTGCTCCACTTATATGTTTAATCACCCACTCCTGGTTTGTGATGAACTTGTGCTTAAAAATACGCAGCAAAAAAAGCAGTGTGTGAATGGGGCCTAAGTGTGGTCGCACTAGTGACTTGTATAGAGGTAAAATTATGTTCTCCTCATGATCATCTATGCCTCTTTTAATGCATCCCATTATTTTATTTGCCTTTGCAGCAGCTGCCTGACACTGGCCACTAAATGTGAGTTTGTCATCTACCCATACACCCAGGTCTTTTTCAGTGACAGTTTTGCCCAGTGTTTTACAATTAAGCATATAATTATACCTTTTATTTCCTCTGCCCAAGTGCATGACTTTACATTTATCCCCATTAAAGCTCATTTGCCATTTATCAGTCCAATCTTCTAGTTTACATAAATCTTCCTGTAATATAAAATTGTCCTCTTCTGTATTGATTACCCTGAAAAGTTTAGTGTCATCTGCAAATATTGAGATTCTACTCTGTATGCCCCCTACAAGGTCATTAATGAATATGTTAAAAAGTAGCGGGCCCAATACTAACCCCTGTGGTACCCCTCTGTTAACTGTGACCCATTCTGAGTGTGTTCCATTAATAACCACCTTTTGTTTTTAATGATATTCTAATTCATTGAGATGCACCTATATACATACTGTGTTGTTTGCATTTTAGACAATTCAACTGCTTTATAATCTCACAAGTTCTAGAATCTCCCGACGCAATAAAATCGGCCCCCACCTGGTATATATTTAAGTGTGGTGCAATGTTAGTACTAAGATTACACTGGGGAACACAATTTTTTAGGAGTTAGGTCTGACAACTGTTCTTAATTAATTTTTGGATGCTGAATCCAGAAATGATCTCAGTTTTTCTCTATCACGTCAAGTTTTTGAACTATAGGATTTTTGTTTTCTCAAATATATGTAAACTACTGTACCTAAAAAGTGTTTTTTTTTTTTATCAAACAGTACAAATATGAACAAAAAATGAAATATATAAGAAATAGGCATGACAAATATGTTTTTTAACACTATCATGTTTTTTACAAAGGATATATATATATATATATAAGTATATATATATATATATATATATATGCAAGTAACAAGTCTTATTACAGATATCAGTGCAATTGTGCATCTCTGGCAGGTAAGTTGTGGAGGAAAAACTTGACGTGCTAGAAAAAAACTGACTACATTTTTGGAATCAGCATGACAATTTTAGTATAAATCAGCTCAAAAACCTAACTCAACAGAAAATGTTTTTCAAATTGTTCCCCAGTGTTATCAGTGTTTTAAAATAGTTCAAAGTTTATAGGGAAAAAAATATCAAAGGAAAACTGTCAGGTCAAAAATCCATATGTAACTGCTATAATTTTCTAATTCCTCCCTCTAATCTCTCTATATTTATGTATGTATTTATATATTTCTTTTATTTATATTTCCCTCCTATCTTCTGTAAACGTCAAATAATGAGATTTGTTTCATCTTTCAATCACAGCGAATGATACACTTAGTTCTCTGCTGTTCCCTCCCCATACCATGAATATGCATGTCACATACTCACATCACATCACTGCACAGGAGATCACTGGGGGGGCTGTATTCTCCTCTCTGCTCTCTATGTCTGCAGCTTGCAAAGAGGTGAAATACAACACAGAAACTCACAGCAGGGATTTCTGCTTACAGAAACAAATGGAGTCTAGGTAAGATAAGGCAAACCTGCAATCGCTCTCTCCCTGTGTCCTCAACAGAACAGGCTTCCTAAAAGTGAAACCACAGTGCCTGGAGAGCAAAGAGGGGAGGGAGGAGGGAGGAGAGAGCTGCTGAGAGGGAGTGCATAATTACATGACAGTTTATACAGCCAGGACTAATCCTGTGTTTTCATAATGGAAGAGGACTAATCTAGGAGCTCCCTGCAGGGTCTGTCAATGCTGATAACATGGAAATCACAAAGGGTAGAATAATGATTTTACATGTTTTGTTTTTAAAAGGTCTGCCCAGGCACTATTCAAGGGTAATATTAGTATCATACTGAAAAATGACCTGACAGAGTCCCTTTTAAAGCATAAAAAATATATAATATTAAGCAAAAAATTAAAGATGCACTTACATGATATTTTTATCCTCTAAACCTGTGTAAATATATATGTAATGTTTTGTCAGTGCATTAATATACTCATTGATCACAGCCTTGTCCTCTTTTCCTTCACCAGGAGTCAGAATTAAAGTCAGGCGAAGTTTATTGAAATGACAGCGACTATGTAATAAAGTCATTGTTTATTAGAAAAAATAACATTTCATTGCAGATAACAGCACATCACTTCACTATCATCTCCACCTCTCTACGCTCTATACAAATGTTATAAAACACTAATGGTACATTTATGTCATTGTAAATTTCTCCTTTATTCAATTCAACATCTTTCTTTTTAATACACAGAAGAGCTTTCATAGATGCACGTATCAGGGGTCTGATTTATTGGTTTCTGGGGAATAAACCTCTGCTAGATACATTTGGATATTTCTTACAATAGATATAAACATACACATACAGGATTCATCATCTCGCATCAATTTCCCTTTGAAATGCTTAGGAAAATCTGCAAAATATATTCACAGCAGGTGGATAAGATTTTGAAGATCCCATCCATATTGACTGTCACTGTAATACACATCTGTCCAGAATATCTGCTGCATATCCAAATCATGGTGGCGTTCTCTGAAGTCAGGGTTCGGGAACTACAGGCCTCACGAGCCGCCAGCAGGTCATGTTTTCAGGATTTCCTTAGCATTGCACAGGGGTTGGAATCCTCACCAGTGCAGGTGATTATATTATCACCTGTGCAATGCTAAGGAAATCCTTAAAACATGACCTGTTGGCTGCTCGTGAGGCCTGGAGTTCCTGACCCCTGATTTAAGGATTCATTGTTCTCATTAGATTAATATCAACCAAACTCACAGATATTAGCACGACTCGCCAAACTCCTAATCTGCATGGTGGTGCCCCTGCTTACCCCTTATAGGAGATGGCAGAAAAAAAATGCAAAAACAAAGGGCACATTGTGTAACATGCTTAACCTATTTATAACGTCTCTGTATGTCATATGTCGTGTGTTGGGGCTCGCACACCAAGCCCGCACTTTTCCTTGCAGATGATGGCTGAATTATTCAGCCATCATGGGCACCTAACAGTTGTGGGTGAATTGGCGCTCCACCGTTGGCTGTTAACATTTTAAATGCCGCTATCAATCTCTGAAACACATACCAGCGGGGTGTGAATACATATCCACCATCGGCCGCAACATTTCAAAAAGAAAAGCAATAAGAAGCAATTAAAATATGGTATGTATCTACCCCAAAATGTTATCATTCAAAACGTCAGTCCAGGGAGCAAAAAATAAATCCTCGCACAGCCCCAGATCCTGAAAATGTAAAACATTACTAGTGTACGAAAATGGCGACACTAGCAAAAACAATTATACATACAGTGAAGGAAGGAAGTATTTGATCCTTTGCTGATTTTGTAAGTTTGCCCACTGACAAAGACATGAACAGTCTATAATTTTAAGGTTAATTTTAACAGTGAGAGATGGAATATCCAAAATAAAATCCAGAAAATCACATTGTCTAACTTATATAAATGTATTTGCATTTTGCAGAGAGAAATATGTATTTGATCCCCTACCAACCATTCGGAGTTGTGTCTCCTACAGAGCAGTTAGACGCTCCTAATCAACTCGTTACCTGCATTACAGACAGCTGTCTTACATTGTCACCTGTATGAAAGACTCCTGTCCACACACTCAATGAATCAGTCAGACCTAACCTCTACAACATGGGCAAGACCAAAGAGCTTCTTAAGGATGTCAGGGAAAAGATCCTAGATCTGCACAAGGCTGGAATGGGCTACAAAACCATAAGTAAGACGCTGGGTGAAGGGATTAAGATGTTCACCATTTTGGGGGAGAAACAGTATATAGCATACATCCCATGAGAAAGGCGTGGTGCGTTTTATTGCTGTTGTCCATTGTTCTGGGGTGGGATTCCTATTTAAAGACTAGTAAGGCCAGTGATGCACTCATGAAGCTTGAAGTAGGTTTTGATGAAAATGTCCCTTTTACGCACTATTGGATCTTTTATGGCAACAAAGGAGAACTTTTTCTAAATTTTCTCCAAAAAGGTAATCTACTGACAACAAATATCTAGAGAACAAAGGATGCGGTGGTGGAGTGCAACATTCCCAGTTATTATGCAAAATGTGCTGCCAAAAGTTCAGTATCCAATTCGGCCTTTATACACTGAAAGACTGTGTTTCGTCATACTGTATACTGTATATGCGTCCAATGCACCCGCTCTGAAACACTGTATTGGCACAAAAATGTGACTTTTTGTCATTAATACCCTATAACATTATGGAACCTTCTGTATTTTTGGCTTGTGATATTGACTTTCTCTTCTTGGAGTCAAGTGACTGACTCGCTTCTTCCGCCAAGACGTTTTTCAGGATAAACCTGATGGATTTTTTAAACTTTCTTTTGAAGTACTGCCCCATTAACACATAAATGATGGGGTTCATACAGCTGTTCATGAAAGCGATGGTGATTATTATGTCATCAGCCTTTACTGTGTATTGGTATAAATCTGAGGTTTTTGGATGTAAAACAAGAATCAATCCCGACACATGATAAGGAAGCCAACATGCGAAGAAGCCAACAATGACTACTAGGACAACTTTCCTTGTCTTGGTGTTCTGTGTAAATCGCTCTTTCACCCTATTCATTAGTATGCCATAGCAGGTGACAATGACAAGAAATGGAATGATGAAGCCCATTAGTAGACGGAAAATGGCAATGAAGATTTCCATGCTTTGTTGGTTCCCCTGTCCCGCAATGTTATAGTCATATACACAATGGTCTGTCCCATTGAGTGACCTGGTGGTCCGAAAGATGAAGGATGGGCTGCACTGGATGATGGCAAGGATCCACATAATGGCACATGCCAAGTATGCCTTGCCCAAAGTTCTGTGGTTCTGACACCATATGGGTTTCATCGCTAAAGCACAGCGATCAATACTGATCATAGTCAGGAGGAAGACGCTGGCATACATTGTAATTAAAACAGAGGTCGCTATAAACTTACAGGCGAAGAGGCCCAGTGGCCAATATTTCAGAGTAATAGACATGATGACTATCGGCACGAAGAGGCAGCACAGGAGATCGGCCACTGCCAGATTTAGGAACCATATGGTGTTCACCGTGCGTTTCATTTCGAAGGCTGTGATCCACACAACCAAACCGTTCCCAGGAACACCAAGCACAAACACAAGAAGGTACAGGAATATGGCGACCCAATCAGTGACTGAAATAAGGTGAACCTTATTTGGTGAAGAGGATATTGAGGGCAATGTAATGTTTCCAGGATAGTCATGTGCTTCATAACTATAATTTGGCATCTCCATGACCACCTAGAGAATTCTTGGCCTCTACGAAAACCTGAAAAATAGAACAAACAGTTGTCCTGTTACTTTGCAACATCATTCAACATTTACAGGATCAGTTTCTGAAATTACACAATTCACAATTAGTTTTTGCTGAGTGTCTTGTAACAAGTGCTATAATTGGCAGCATCTACTGGGAGCAACAACCATATAGAGGGTAATTAGGGGTGAAGTATAATTTGCGCAACTGAAATGTTTAATAATAGCCTTATTAGGCCCCTTTCACATCAGCGGTAAACGCTGATTGCGGCAGTTGCGGTGAAAAACCCGCAACTGCCGTGATTACCGCATAACGGCCGCGATCGTGGCACACTTGCGGCAAGCCCCATGCAATGTCTATGGGGCTTGCAGTAAGTGTGCAGCAGGTGCGGCAAGTGCGGTTTCGGCACCTGCCGCAAGTGCCGAAACCGCACCTGCAGCACACTTACCGCACGCCCCATAGACATTGTATGGGGCTTGCCGCAAGTGTGCCGTGATCACGGCCGTTATGCGGTAATCGTGGCAGTTGCGGGTTTTTCACCGCAACTGCCGCAATCAGTGTTTACCACTGATGTGAAAGCAGCCTTAGGGCCCTTTCACATCAGCGTTTTTTGAAATTCGCGGCAGATGCGGTGAAAAAAACCGCATCTGCCGCAATTACCGCATACCGGCTGCACTTGCGGCGTGGTTGCGGTAAACGCCATGCAAAGTATAGGCGTACTTGCGGCAGGTGCGGCAAGTGCAGCCGGTATGCGGTAATCGCGGCAGATGCGGTTTTTTCACCGCATCTGCCGCGATTTGAAAAAAACGCTGATGTGAAAGGGCCCTTAGATAGACAGTTTATGGTCTTCTCTAATATTCATTCACTTGTATATAGAGGCAGTCATGTAATAGTGCGCTCCTTTGGCAGCTTACCCTATGTTCTGTAAAGGATGTCAACAGAATTTGTTACTGACATGTTCATAAGTATAACTCTACATTAAATGTTCAGGAGCACATCATTACCCTGCCTCCTGGCTTCTGTTTTTCCGGGGATTGGTGCGCTCCTAAGGCTTGACATTTTGGGCCAGTGGCTTAGCTGATCTTTCCCTATGCACCATCAAGCTGGGGCACTGAAACATCTAGGGATCTGACCAGCTTCAGAGGTGTATTTGCAAGCTGTGTATCACACTAACTAGCAAGTGTCTGCTCCTTGCCTAGAAAACCCTCCTTATCTGATAGACTGCAGAGGTGGCCGAGAACCAAGGCAATGAGCTGTACACTACAGAATGAAAAACCTTTCCATTCTTAAGAACCAGGAGGATTTTTAATAATAGGTGGAATGCAAAGTTGCTTATTTTTATAAGCAGTTTACAATTTATATAAATTTAATAAGATTAAACAGCTTATTTATAAAATGCATAAACTGATATAAGACTACTGCATGTTATGTAAGGCATTGTAATAATTGTAATCATGCTTACCTGGCGCCGGGCTTCTTGGCGACTTGTGATGGGTGATTTAAGAATTCTGTAAGAGATCTCTCTTTTTATACCTGTGGTAGATATTATCACTAGCACATTTCTAAGAGGATGTTATGTCACTGCGATAAAATAGCATCACTTGCATATTTGTAACAGGATATTGTATAATTACCTATCTTTTCTATTAGAGACCCTAAAATGTATGTTTACCTTAAATTAAACATAGGATGTTCAACTCTCTATTGCTTAAATTATATCTAAGATGAGAAATAAAATAAGAAAATATTAATTTGTCTGAACAGACAGAATATATATGTTTCTACTCCTAGTACCGCTACTGAGGTTTACCAGTCTTTGGTTGATGCTATCAGTTTGAGATCTTTTTCGAGTGGTTGGTAATACCCACCTGTATTGTCAGGGAAGTTGATGTCTACTTATTGGACAGCTGAGCAGGGATTTGTTTGCCTTTTGTGTCTGGATATGGATTAAAATTTCTACACCAACCATAATTCTACATTCACACATCTGCGTGACACATTGTAAGGAACATATATATTGTCTTAGGGCTGACACCCAAACATAAGACCATGACTCCCCTTCTCCCCTTTGCTTTCGTAAATGATCACTGACCAAAGAGCTCAGCCTCTGACCTCCTCTTCCCTTGACAGGGAATCTTAAGTCCTTACACAGCCACAGTGAAAGCATAAAGAATGCATTTATGACTTAAGAGATAAGAACTCTGTGGCGGGAAGCAAGAATGAAGCCAAGATTCAAATTTCTTAGTACTCCCAGCTAAAAAACCTTTAAGGCACCTTTCATACACCACATTAATAGACAGAACGATGAAACTTATATTTTCAGAATCCATAAACACAGCAAATGCAAAACACCATTTTGCTTCACTGAGCAATGACTGAAATTATACCAAATGGATTTCTGCCCATTAGAGAATTGCAGCTATTTCATGTTTCCTGACTACCATAAGGTCATATTCATGAGGGGGAAAATGGCACTAATATCTTTTGCATGTAGCCCCACAGCCAACTTTATGAGAAAAATTAGAAATCTATAACTTTTACAGATATGGGTTGTCCCTGGGAGGTGCCTATAATGAGGTCGGCAGATGGAAAGTCCATAATATTATGGTGTGAATACAAACCAATATCCAAAAACACACAACTAAGCTGTGATGCTGAATCATAATTCTTCTAAGGAGTCTCCTTCCCTCCCTAAGGCTACACTGCGGAGTAGTCTTCCTTTTTTCCTTTTCATTTTTATGTAACCTTTCTATATTGTATTTTTTTCCACTTTGTAAAATCTTGTATATTTTTGTAAACACTTCCTACTCTTTTGGAATAAATCTGTAAAATGTAATAACTTAGTTCTTCTTGCTCTATGATGAAAAACCACGAACCCATACAAACCTCATGTTACCAGTATCGGGTGTCCAATTGCCCTGATAAACAATTGTTGTTGCAGCATATTTTACGTATGTATTTTAAATGTGTAAAAAAAAAAAGCAGGTGGGTCTGCCAAATCAGCAGTAACAGGGGCACACCCATTTAAGGCGTTGCGGAAAGTAACAACCATGTTTTCCCCAGACTTTCTGGGGACAGGATCCACTGAAGTTTTCGAAACAAAAATCATATGAAGTATGTTTTAAGTACGGATCCAGGAGTTCTAAAATAAATTGGTGATCCTGAGAACCTGGCCAGCGGGCTCTATGAATCGCATCTGATCAGTGGTTTTTTGGTGGATGAATAAATGATTTTACTTCCAAACGATGTCGGTCTTCCTGGTATTAGCGCAAATCCTTCAGCTGGTCAGTAATTCCAGAATCTCCTTGATATTTTACAAGTGCAGTGGATGGGGAGCGGAGGTTTTATATATAAATTCAGACGCGGATCAATATCAGGGTGGAATATTATTTCACTTCCGTAATCAGGCAAGCTGCCAGAGTTCTGTTAAATCCTTTGAGCTAGCCATACTCATTTCTATTGGGGGCAACCAGAAGGGGCTTTGCGTCGATGACACTACAATTTAGTGACTCTTTTACACTTTTTTTACTCAAGAATGAGCTGACCAAATAGGAGTTTTAATTGATCAAAAACACACCCTACAATTATATAAAAATCTGAGTTCTGTGTATCCAAAGATAGATCGTTGGACTAACGACCTCGACCCATTTGAAGCTTTTTGGATTTGTGAAAGCAGCTGGTTGCAGCCAGCATTAGGAAAGATATTATTTAATGCTTTGCAAACGTTCACATATCGTTTTGTTCAAAACTTTTAACTGATCACCTAAAGCTCTGAGTCCAATAGGATATAAAACTGATCATGAAAGTGCATGAAAAAAAAGGATAATGTTTTAAATAAATTGTTGAAATTACAGTGAATTTATAAACCTTAAGAAAAATAATACATTTCTGTCATACTCCTTACATGTGTGAATTGTCAATAGCTCTGATAAGAAGAGAAGGGTTAATCTTTCCGAGCGTCATTGACACTATGCATAGGAAATTATTTTTCTTTTTGAATAAGCAAAGTTTGCATCTTGTGTAATCATCCACCCTATGTAACTTCCCTAAGGGATATGTTGTAAAGGGCGCTCATCACAGTCCTATTTATGTATGAGAATAATATTTCACCTTTGACATCAGTTTTTCATGGGCAGACCTTTTATCTGTGCATTATCCTACGCCCTTGTAGTTTCCATGTTATCAGCATTTTTAGACCCCGCAGGGAGCCCCTGCATTAGTCCTTTCCATTATAAGCACAGAGAACTAGTCTGACTGTGTTATAAGCTGTCATTTAATTATGCACTCCCTCTCAGCAGCTCTCTCCTCCCTCCTCCCTGTCAGCAGCTCTCTACTCCCTCCTCCCTTTGCTCTCAGTGCAGTGTGGTTTCAGTTTCCATTAGGAGTTTCTGTTCTGTTGAGGACACGGAGGGAGAGAGCTATTGAAGGTCTGCCTTTTCAGATCTAGACTCCATTTGTTTCTTCTAGGCAGGAATCCCTGCTGCGCTGTAACAGATTCTGTGTTTTATTTGACCTCTTGGTTTGGCTGCAAAGAGAGCAGAGAGTCGGATACAGCTTCCCCCCTACTGATCTCCTGACCAATGATGTGAATATGTGACATGAATATTCATCCCTGTGGTTAGTGGACAGCAGAAAACTAAGTGGATCACTGTGACTGACAGATGGAATTAATCTCTTTATTTGAAGTTTACACAGGATAGGAGAGAAATATAAATAAAAGAAATACATGAATACAGAGAGTTTAGAGTGAGGAATTAGAAAATATAACCAGACAGATTTCCTTTAAAGGGGTTGTCCACTGCTAGGACAACTTCTTCTGAATCCGCAAGTATTACTTTCAGTAAAATAGTGCCACTTATACTCACTTCCTGTGCCTGTGTACTCACAGAGTTTAATGAATTTTGGAGAGGAAAATTGGGCAATTTGACATATCTCATTTTTTTTTAATAGTTCATTAAATGGGTTAAATGTAGTGATGAGCGGACCTGTGGATGTTTGGATTCGCAAGGTTTGGCCGGACTTGTAAAAACAAAAAGTTTGGTTCAGGACCTGAACTTGACCCGAACATGACCCCAGACCCCAAACCCCATGCAAGTCAATGAGGATATAAATGTTTGGGCTGAAAAATGTCTGTAAAATGGTGAAAGTAAGGAAAAAGGAGCTGAAAATTGCCCCATAAATATGTGGATTTGGAATGACTAAATTACATAACCAGGTAAACCCCCAGCAGTCTGCTTTACCTTGGCTGGTTATCAAAAATAGAAAGGATCCTACACTGTTTTTTTTTATTATTAAATAGATAATTAAAAAAAACACAGTGTGGGCTCTTGCCTATATTTGATAAAGAGCCCAGGTAAGGCTGCTTTCACACGGCCATTTTTTTTTAAAATTCTGGCGAATCTGGCTGAAACCATATACAACGGCATTGAGTTTCTCCCCCATTGACTTTCAATGGGGACACGGATCCAACTGAGAATAGTTTTTTAACAGAAACCAAAAATGCAGCATGTAACGTCTATCGTTTCTTAAAAACCGTAACCCGGATCCAGGGCAATGTGTCCTAAAATAAATTGGTGCTCCATGGAACCTGGATCTGGCAGAAGCCAGATCCCGCTGAATTCAGATACTAAATCTGGGTTTTTTGGCTAAGCATGCCCAGATGCCAGTTTCATATGACACACCCACTAGGGTGGTGTCATTTTTCACCGGATCCGTCAAAAAACGTACACAACCTGATGCAACTGGATGCTATCGCACCGGTATTACTCCAGATCCTTCAGCTGGATCAGTAATAATACCAGTGCAGAAGCATCCAGTTGCATCAGCTTTTACAATTGCAGGGGAATCCGGGGGGAAAAAGGGGTGCAGGTTTACTCCGTAGTATGAAACCAGCCTTAAGCAGACTGCTGGGATCTGGTATTATCAGGGTGGAAAGGTCCATGGTTATTTTGCACTTTCCAGCCTAAATATACCAGCCCACAGCTGCCCCAGAAGTGGTGCATTGCAGTAGATGCGCCAATTTTGATGTTGTACCCGTCTCTTTCTGATTGCCCTGATGTATTGGCAATCGGGGTAAAAGGTTAATGGGGTTGATGTTAGTTGTGAATTGACAGCTGGTATCAAGCTCTGGGGTTAGGGGTGAATAGGCCTCTATTAGACACCTCCATTATTAACCTGGCAAGAATATAGTTAAAAAAGACACAGAAGGAAAAAAAATTTATCTGACAAAAGACTCCTCCACATGCCCTCGTTCACCATTTATTACTTCAAAATAAATCCCGAAAGTTCTGATGTATTCCAAAGAGTAATGTCTCACAACGACCATTGACTCCTATGGAGCTTCGTTCTGAGTCTCCAGAAGTCACTGCTGGTCAGCAGTTATTGGTTATTTTTTATATATAAAATGATTTACATTGCTTTTCTGGCTAATACGGTATCACAATATGTGTCTTTATGTTTTAAATCCTTCAGTCACATCATGCTGAGGTCACCTACGAAACCACCTGGACTCCACTGCTAAGTGCTGACATGAAATGAACAGCTGAAATTAGTTGAATTTTATAAACTCTAAGAAAACCCCTAATTTCACGGCCATTTTCATGCAGTAACAATACTTGCCTGGAGGGGGCAGTGTTTGTACATTAGTTTCCAAATAGCTGCCTGCAGTATGTGAGTAAGAAAGAACAGTGTTAATTCATTTCCAGAGCAGATAAATTGACGCTATGCATCAGGAAAAATATGGATTTTATCTTTTTTTTTTTCAGAACAAATAAGCACAAGTTTGCATCTTGATGTATATTATCTCACCATATGTCTAACTCCATAAGGGATATTTTCACCACTGGGACCCCCATCCATCACCAGTGCCCAGTATTTAATGTAGAGAATATCATCATTAGTCACCTTTGACATCAGCGATTTGTGACATTCGCGGCAGATCCGGCAGGTTTGCTGTATCTGCCGCGATCTTCCGCGTAACGGCCCACTTGCAGCAAGCCCCATTCATTCCCTATAGGACCTGCGGTCAGGTGCGGCAAGTGCAGTTTTGCCGGATCTGGCAGATCCGACACTTGCAACAACGCAAAAGAAACACTGCTAGCAGTGTTTTTTTGACTTGCCGCAAGCAGTGATGGGCGAACCTGAACTGGAAATTTCGGGGTCCGTACCAAACACCTAGTGTCCGGGCACAGATCTCGAACACAAGACTTTCTTGGGAAGTCTGAATTATAGTTTTGGGTTTGGGTTTGGGGGCGGGGAGCTGTAAAAATAAAGAAAATAGTTATTAATCAGCATTATATTTACCGCGTCCCATCGCTCCGCTGTCCCACTGCGTCTACTTCCAGTGCTGCTCATTATCTAGATATTCACTGCAGAGGGGACCAACAGCCAATCACAGCCGCTGTCACAGAGAATGGCCGTCTGCTCACAGAAATATGCAGCGGAACTGAAGATGTTACCTATGGATTATGTCAGAGAGAAGGATTTTAGGTTTTTTTGTTCTAAAATGTTTTTTTTCGGTGTTTACACAATAAATTTCAGGCTTAGTGCCATTGAACACAATGCATGCCGTTGTATGCCAAAATTGTACCAATAAAAGCATGCGTCGCAGTTTTGGTGCATTTTTAGGCCAGGAGATGCAGATGAACACATTGCACACAATGCATGCAGTTTTGTGGCAAAATTGGACCAAAAGAGCATGAAATCCGTGGCAAAAATCACATTGTGGTTTTAGTGCGCCAATACTCTGTGACAGCATCTGTGATTGGCTGTTGGGTCCCTCTTCCGCGAATATCCATGAAGTTAATGAGTGGCCCTGAAAGTACAAGCAGATGGACGCCGATAAGTATAATGCTGTTTAATAACTATCTTCTTTCTTTTACAGCCTCCTAGTCCCTATCCCATAACTGTACATTCCAAGTTCGGGGTTCGCACTCAAGTTCGACCCACTTTCAACCCCAAACCGGAACTTTAAAAAAAATTTGTGCAAGTTCGTTGAACCCAAACATTGACAGGTTCACCCATTACTAGCCGCAAGTGCCGGATCTGGTAAACCCGCACCTGCCGCACCTGACTGCAAGTCCCACAGGGAATGAATGGGGCTTGCCGCAAGTGTGCCGTTACGCGGATGATCGCAGCAGATGCAGCAAAGCTGCTGGATCTGCCGCAAACGGCTCAAAACACTGATGTGAAAGCAGCCTAACAGTACGTAGCTAGCAAATTAATTGCAAAGATGCAATGTTGAAAAAAAGGAAAATTAATTTATCAATTTACAGATTTGATTCAACTTCATAGGGATCCACGGATGATGAGTCCCAGCTGGTTCCAAGGTAGTAACGGCTATGTTCCCACGATAACCTTTCAGTGCGTTCGGATACTTGCATTTTTATGGCGCTTTAGATGCTGCACTTTTCGGCTTTTTTGGGTGTGTCATGTTTTATCCTCTTCACGACATATGATGCTTATTAATGTCATATGTCATGTCCCTGCCTTTGTTGCAGACTCACATGCCAAGTCTACACATCTATCTCCGCTAATTTAATCAGCCGTCAAGAGTTTCTAGCAGGTACGGGTGGATTGGATGTGACAATGGGAAGTGGCACACTCATGACATGCCTCCCCCTAGGCAAGACCTATGTTCACCCCCTGGGCAAAGTCAGTGTTCCCCCTTCCCCTGGGCAAAACCTATGCTTCCAAGGGCAAAAACTATGGTTTCTCCCCGGGCACAACCTACGTCTTCCTTCCCTCCCCCCCATGGGAAAAACCTATGTGTCTTCCCTGCCACTACGGTGCCCATGAGTTGAAGGGAACCTGGTTCACCGGGCTTCCACCAATAGTCATCACAATTTCAGGAGTATCCACATCCCAGGACACCAAATATATGTATAATATATTTCTTTGTATGCCACTGATGGCAATATTATTTTTAAATCTTATATATGGATATTATTGGAAGTATAATCAAGTACATCTTATTTCCTCCAGGCAGGGTAATATTAGTAATAGAGTCCACTGGCGGGCACAGATAGGAGAGACCTCCGTGCAAGATCAACATAATGACTCCTCATAATGCACATTTCCACCTGCCTTGGAGGTGATAGTGGCCCCATTACCTCTTGTGCCTCTGTCCAGTTGCTACAATATGTCTGCCCCTGATAAAAACCACATTGTTAGGAAGCAGCATTGGCTTGGGTGCTTTCAATTAACAGGGCTGAAATTTAGTCCCTTCTGACCCTGATGGAAATGTACAGAGGATGTGTCGATGCACTTAGATCAAGGATCTCAAACACCAGGCCTCGAGAGTCGCAAACAGGGCATGTTTGATTCCAACCCCTGTGCAATGCTAAGGAAATCCTGAAAACATGCACTGTTTGCAGCTCTCGAGGCCTGGAGTTTGAGATCCCTCACTTAGATAGTGTTTTTTGTTTTTTCAAAATTAATTGACACGCCAGCTTCATTTCCATGTAGTTTTTATTGCATTTATTAAACAAAATATATATATCAAGCCATTAAATCCCATTACAAACTACAGAGTGTACGCACTACCTGAGACCTAAACCTAAAAGACTGCTCTGACCATGTTGAGCCAATCAAGAACATAAATTAGGAGAATGATATGAGGGTTGAATTAAAAGTAATGCCTCCACCTTCGTAACTCCTTGGCAGATGGCAGCACTGGTATGCGGCCAGTACTGGACTGTTGAGTAGACTCTCCACTACAGCACCAGTTGGTGGGAAGACTTAGCAATGAACAGTTGCGTTGTTACAGTGTAAAGAATGGAACCCTATGCAGACTGTCGGTCAATGCGATTTAAGCAACTTGCTGTCATTGAATTTTTGACAGCAGGAGATGTCACCACCAAAGGAAATTCATCGGAAACTACAAGCCGTTTATGGTGATTGTGTTGATTATTATTGTGTATTATTGTTATTTATTTATAGAGCACCATTGACTCCATGGTGCTGTACATGAGAAAGGGTTACATACCAACAAGTTAAAAATATACTGAACAAACTAACCGTGAAAGACTGGTACAGAGGGGAGAGAGGACCCTGCCCTTGAGGGTTTACATTCTACAGGGCAATGGGAAGGGAAACAGTAGGTTGGGTCTGCTCGGGTGGTGGTGGAGTGCCAGGTCCAGTGGTGGTTAGGTGGCACCATGGGCATTGCAGGTTGTAAGCTGTTCTGAAGTGCTGGGTTTTCAGGTTACGCTTGAAGGCTCTGAGTGTAGGGGACAGTTGGATGTTTTGAGGTACAGAATTCCAGAGGATGGGGGATGCTAAGGCGAAGTCTTGCAGATGGTTAGATGAGGAATGTATGGAGGTGTGGAGGAAAGGAGTAGGTCTTGGGAGGATCGAAGATTATGAGTTGGATGATATCGGTAGATCAGTTCAGAGATATAGGGGGGGAAAGATTGTGGATGGCTTTGTAAGTCAGTGTTAGTAATTTGAATTGGATACACTGGGGAATTGGGAGCCAGTGAAGGGATTGGCAGAGGGGAAAAGTGGAGGAGCAGCAAGGAGAGAGGTGGATTAGTCGAGCAGCAGAGTTAAGGACAGATTGGAGAGGTGCAAGAGTGTTAGCAGGGAGGCCATTGATTGCGGAAATAGAGTGTCGACTTCTTCCGTGACGGCTTCAGAAAACTTGTTTATCGTTGGCAGAAGTGTTTTTTCTATTGTCTGCTGATTATGTGGAAAAGTGAATATCTGTAATTAAAGAGAATATTCCAAGGATTATTTCTGCGTTTGATTTATTGAAATATTCCCTCAAAACCCAAGTTACAAAGGTGGAGGCATTACTTTTCATTCAGCCCTGTACTTGTGCCGGCACTATCCTTGTTTTCCTGTGTAATCACAGTCGCACTTCACATGCTACATATGGCTATTCCATTAGTAAAAACAAAAATCTCAACTTATTTGTCAGTGAAATGCAGTCATGTTATCACATTGGTATCACATTAGTAGAAGATTGCAAGAAGTCATGTGCACATCTTCCTTACAAGGAGATAATCGCTCAGATCAGATACCGTGCAGTCAGCCGTTTATCTGCTTTCTGAATAATCTTACATATTAACATAGTAACATAGTTTTTAAGGTTGAAGGAAGACTTTAAGTCCATCTAGTTTAACCCATAGCCAGGGGTGCATCTAGCCACCCTGCCGCCTGAGCCGATCGGAGGCCGGGGGGGGGGGGTGCTGGCGGATCTCAGCGGACCCGCCGCTGATGTTGGTGGCGCCGCCCCCTTCTCTCATGCCGCTTCCCCTGGCTGCCGCCGCTCTGGACTCGGGGCTCACACTGTCCAATGGACGATGCGGCCCTGCCCATAGCCTAACATGTTGATCCAGAGGAAGGCAAAAAAAACTCCATGTGGCAACACTAAGCTCCACATTGGGGAAAAAAATTCCTTCCTGACTCCAGATATGGCAATGAGACTAATTCCCTGGATCAACCCCCTGTCAAAGAATCTAGCATATATAACTGGTAATATTATAGTTTTCAAGAAAGGCATCTAGTCCCTTCTTAAATGTTAGTAGTGACTCACTCATTACAACAGCATGTGGCAGAGAGTTCCATAGTCTCACTGCTCTTACAGTAAAGAATCCACGTCTGTGATTATGATTAAACCTTCTTTCCTCCAGACGTAGAGGATGCCCCCTTGTCCCAGTCTCAGGCCTAAGAGTAAAGAGATCATTAAAAAGGTCTCTGTACTGTCCCCTCATATATTTATACTTTATTATAAGATCACCCCTAAGCCTTCGTTTTTTCCAAACTAAATAACCCCAAGTGTAATAACCTGTCTTGGTATTGCAGACCCCTCAGTCCTCTCATAATCTTGGTCGCTCTTCTCTGCACCCGCTCTGGGTCAGCTATGTTTTTCTTATACACCAGAGATCAGAATTGTACACAGTATTCTAAGTGTGGTCGCACTAATGACTTGTGTAGAGGTAACATTATGTTCTCCTCATGAGCATCTATGCCTCTTTTAATACATCCTATTATTTTACTAGTCTTTGCAGCAGCTGCCTGACACTGGCCACTAAATGTGAGTTTGTCATCTACCCATACACCCAGGTCTTTTTCAGTGACAGTTTTGCCCAGTGTTTTACAATTAAGCACATAATTATACCTTTTATTTCCTCTGCCCAGGTGCATGACCTTACATTTATCCCCATTAAAGCTCATTTGCTATTTATGAGCCCAATCTTCTAGTTTACATAAATCCTCCTGTAATATAAAATTGTCCTCCTCTGTATTGATTACCCTGCAGAGTTTAGTGTCATCTGCAAATATTGAGATTCTACTCTGTATGCCCCCTACAAGGCCATTAATAAATATGTTAAAAAGAAGTGGGCCCAATACTGACCCCTGTGGTACCCCACTGTTAACTGTGACCCATTCTGAGTGTGTTCCAATAATAACCACCTTTTGTTTCCTATCACTAAGCCAGTTCTTAACCCACTTACGCATATTTTCACCTATCCCCATTGCTCTCATTTTATGTATCAACCTTTTGTGTGGCACCGTGTCAAAAGCTTTTGAAAAGTCAATATACACCACATCCACTGCATTTCTTTGGTCCAGTCCAGAACTTACCTCTTCATAGAAGCTTATCAGATTAGTTTGATAGGAACGGTCCCTCGTAAACCCATGTTGATATTGGGTCATGAGGTTATTTTTCTTCAGATACTCCACTATAGCATCTCTAAGAAAAGCCTCTGGGATTTTACCCACAGTAGAGGTTAAGCTTACTGACTTATAATTTCCAAGTTCAGTTTTTGTCCCCTTTTGGAATATTGGCACCACATTTGCTATACGCCAGTCCCGTGGTCCAGACTCTGTTATTATGGAATCTTTAAAGGGAACCTGACCTCGAAAAATGTGCCCCCAGCCTCTATATACCTATCCCTGTACCATGCTAATAGCTTTCTAGCCATCCCTCTGTGTTTTTATATCGATATAGTAAAGTTTAGAAAAGTTGTTTTTATACCTTACAATCTGCGGCTTCTTATTATTTGAGAAGCTGCAAAAGGCGTTCCTTTGTTGTCCTCCCCGCCGCCTGCTTGTTATTTATTCACACCCCTGTGGGCGTGATACAGAGCAAGGAGACTGTGCGTGTCATGTAAGGAGTGGTAAAGCCGCTATGAGCAAATTGCGTCATATTTCCCGAATCCGTACATTCCTTGACCAAGAAACTGCAAAAACACTCGTGAATGCCCTCATCTCCCACCTCAACTATTGCAACCTCCTACTCTCTGGCTTCCCCTCTAGCACTACTCCAATCTATCTTAAACTTTGCTGCCTGACTAATCCACCTGTCTCCCAGCTATTCCCCAGCCTCTACTCTCTGCCAATCCCTTCACTGGCTTCCTATTGTCCAGAGACTCAAGTTCCAAACCCTAACTATGACATACAAAGCCATCCACAACCTGTCTCCTCCGTACATCTGTGACATGGTCTCCCGGTACTTACCTACTTGCAGCCTTCGATCCTCTCAATATCTCCTTCTCTACTACCCTCTTATCTCTTCTTCCCACAACCACATAAAAGATTTCTCCCATGCTTCCCCAATACTCTGGATCTCTCTACCCCAACACATCAGACTCTTGCCCACCGCGGAAACCTTAAAAGGGAACCTGAGGACCCATCTCTTTTGACAAGCCTACAACCTGCAGTGATCCCCACCCTACTGAACCACTGCATGATCAGCTCTACCCTCTCCTAGTGTATCCTCACCCATCCCTTGTAGACTGTAAGCCCTAGCAGGCTGGGCTCTCTCTCCTCACCTACTGTTTCCTCACACATCCCTTATAGACTGAGAGCCCTCGCGGGCACGGTCCTCTCTTCTCATCTACTGTATCCTCACCCATCCCTTGTAGACTGTGAGCCCTCACAGGCAGGGTCCTCTCTCCTCACCTACTGTATCCTCCCCCATCCCTTGTAGACTGTGAGCCCTCACAGGCAGGGTCCTCTCTCCTCACCTACTGTATCCTCCCCCATCCCTTGTAGACTGTGAGCCCTTGCGGGCAGGGTCCTCTCTCCCCTCTTACTGTATCCTCACTCATCCCATGTAGACTATGAGCTCTCGTGGGCAGGGTCCTTTTTCTTCCTGTACCTGCGTGTGCCTTGTATTGTTGATAATTATAGTACTCGTCTATGTAAAGTGCCTTGGAATAAATGGCACTATAATAATAAATAAAATAATTTTTATTTTTCTATGCCAGACACTATGGATAGCGAAAAAAAAACAGGAACAAAAAACCCAAGTTTGTGCAGTGACTGTTGGCAACACAGATATTCATTTTCATCTTTACAGATATTGTGATGTGCATAAAAACCAGAAATATCATAGAATATACTCAAAGTCAATGTTTATTAGAAAAAATACCATTTAATCATAGATAGAACCACATCACTTCAGCATGACATGATATATGTGCATTATATAAATCAATGATAATGTCCTCCTGCTCTCCATGAGCCATAGAAACGCTATACAACATACATCTTACATTGGTCATTGTAACATTCTCCTTTAACAACTTGTTCTATTTAGTTTTTCCTTCCGTCTTATATCGACCTAAATATATTGTTGTAAACGCCGCTGTTCTCCTCAATCTAGACTTATTTTTTTTCGGTTTCTCTCCATTCCTGAGATATGGCCTCCTCTTTTCTATATGTAAATGGATTTTTTTTAAGCCAGGTGGGCTTAAACCTAACTTTTCTTGATGGCTTTTGATGGCCACACCCAGTTGGCATAAAAAAAAAAGTGTAGGATTTAGACCTCCTTCTTAAGGTGCATGCTCACAATCAGGAATAGAACCATTTCGACACCGCGTCTTACCACTGTGTTGTACAGTACAAGCAGAGTGGATGGGATTTCTAGAAATCCCATGCCCACTGTGCTTCTGAGCTCCGCAGTGTGTTTTCAGCTTGCTGCGCTCCCGTATCCAGTCGGAAGCGGTCACCGTCGGGTGAATGCAGGGAGAAGCCGCCCTGCACCGAATGCAGATAGTGAGTACAGGGTGGCTGCACTCCCCCTGCATTCACCCGCAGCTTCCCTCCAACGCGCACTGCCTCCGGATAGCGTGCACATACTCTTACGTCCGTGTAAAACATGTGCGTGAAAAACTGATATCAGTGCATCCGTGTTATTCTGGCATGGATAAAAGAATGAAATAACAAAGCTTCTCCTCTACATAGTGGAAAGAGGAGGCCATATTTTAGGTAACGAGAAGAGCAAAAACCCAAAAAACAAGTGTAGCATTAAGGAAAACCAACGAATGTCAGGAAGGAAAGGACATCCAACAATATCACACCGGGCAAGGGATGGATGACGTTGACGTGGTTTTCGTCTTGACGAAACTGGAGGGTTTTGAAATACGTAGACCAAAATAAAACTGCATGTCATTCATCCCTTGTCTGGTCTGATACTATGTGGATTATCAGCAGTGCAGAATATGTCCTCTTCTTCCTGACACTCATTGTTTTTTACTGCAGGAACCGCAAACGCTGGTTTGATGCTCTTATAGGAGTCCTTCAAGGTGAGGACATTTTCCTTTTTTATCTTTCAACATATTTCTCCGGATAAGACACTGGTAATCTAAAATCATCCAGCAATTATGGAGTTAAGGCTGCTACAGGAAACAGGAATTACACAACCCTGCAAAATTGAATTTTTTGAAAAATACAAGAGACGTTTTCACTGATTTCTATGTAATTTGGTGGCTGATTACGAAAATGACCTCCATTTTTTTCCATCATGTAAGGATTTTTTGCAAAACCAAGATCGATATTTTTTCTAAAATCCTATTTAAAAAGGAATTCTGTCGAACAATTGTACATGTAATATCTGGCAACAGTGGTTTTTATCCATTTAAATTTATGTATAAATATACAGAGGCCCCCCCCTGCTGGCACACGCCCCCCCATCGGTATATAGAGGCCCTGCTGCTGGCACACGGCCCCCCCATCGGTATACAGAGGCCCCCTTACTGCCACACAGCCCCCTCATCGGTATACAGAGGCCCCCCTGCTGGCACACAGCCCCCCATCGGTATACAGAGGCCCCCTTACTGGCACACAGCCCCCTCATCAGTATACAGAGGCCCCCCTGCTGGCACACAGCCCCCCATCAGTATACAGAGGCCCCCTTACTGGCACACAGCCCCCTCATCGGTATACAGAGGCCCCCTTACTGGCACACAGCCCCCCCATCAGTATACAGAGGCCCCCCTGCTGGCACACGGCCCCCTCTTCGGGATACAGAGGCCCCCTGCCTCCTCGTTGATCTCACCCTCCAGTGTCCGCAGGCACCCGGGGTCCTCCGTCCACTCTCCAGCAGCATTTACATCAAGTAGAAAACTACATATATATGGCAGGAGACAGGTGTTTATTAAACCCCGTTAGTCCTGCTACTTGGCCTTAAAGGAAACCTGTCAGCTGGTTTATGCCCAAACTGTGGACAATATTATCCTAGCCAGGTATGTTAGAAACATACTGCATTAGCCTACTGCAATTTCCACAAAAAACCCTCCACTGTAGAATCAAAAGCGGGGTCACTCAAGAAGGTTTCCGCCACTAAAGGAGTTTGTATTGCGGTTTAAATCAAAGCACAAAATAGTGCAAACATCTATCGTGCCTGTTAATTTTATGCAGCATAATACATTATGATATAAAACAATTACATAAATGTATAACTTTTTTCCCTTTTTTTTATGTAGTTATTACCCTTAAAGGGGTTGCCCACTACTAGGGCAACCACTTCTGAATCGGCTTGTGTTAATAATAAACCCCGTACTGACTTCCAATTTTGCAGCCGTTCCAACACTGTGGGCTCATGTGACGTCACAGTGTTGTTACATGAGCCCCGAGCCGCAGTTACTGACAGCATTGGAACTACGGCAACACAGGAGGTGAATACAAGGTTTACTATGTTAACAGGGTGAAACATAGAATATAAATGCCCAATTAAGTCTCTAATTACACCGAAGCTTCTGTATTCCTGGTATCTGACGTTGACTTTGACTTCTTGGAGTCATGTGACTGACTCACCTCTTCCGCCAAGACGTTTTTCAGAATAAACCTAATGGATTTTTTAAACTTGGTTTTGAAGTCCTGCCCCATTAACACATAAATGATGGGGTTAATACAGCTGTTCATGAAAGCGATGGCGATTATTATGCCATCAACATTTCTTGTGGATCGGTAAAAATCTGAGGTTTTTGGATGTAAAGCAAGAATCATTCCGGACACATGATAAGGAAGCCAACATGCGAAGAAGCCAACAATGACTACTAGGACAACTTTCCTTGTCTTGGTGTTCTGTGAAAATCGCTCTTTCACCCTATTCATTAGTATGCCATAGCAGGTGACAATGACAAGAAATGGAATAATGAAACCCATCAGTAGACGGGAAACGGCAATGTAGTTTTCCACCATTTGTTGATTTTCCTGTTTCAATAATTTATAGTCATATACACAAGAGTCTTTTCCATCGCGTGACTTGAAGTGTCGAAAGATGAAGGATGGGCTGCTTTGGATGATGGCCAGGATCCACATAAAGGCACATGCCAAGTATGCCTTGCCCAAAGTTCTGTGGTTCTGACACCATACTGGTTTCATGACCAAGGCACACCGGTCAATACTGATCATGGTCAGGAGGAGCACGCTGGCATACATTGTAATTAACAGGATGGACGGGATAAACTTGCAGGTGAAGAGACCCAGAGGCCAGTATCCCAGACTTATGTTCATGATAGTAAACGGTATAGACAGACAGCACAGGAGATCGGCCACTGCCAGATTTAGGAACCATATGGTGTTCACCGAGCGTTTCATTTCAAAGGCTGTGATCCACACAACCAATCCATTCCCAGGAACACCAAGAATAAAAATAAGGAAGTACAAAACTAAAGCAATCCACTTGAAGACTGTGGTCGAAGACACACTGACTGGCTCTTCTAGATTGGGATGCACGTAGTCATCGTACTCGCTGGTATTAGTTGAAAACAATGGCGTTGTAAATTGATCCATCACCTTTTGGCTATTTCTGCGATGACCTGTAAAACACAAAAACAAATTATCTATTAGCACTGTGTGGGCCTTTGTTACAACCTCCCGAACACCACTTTTTTTTCTATAATGATATAAATCAATAGGATAAGGTTTCAGGTCAAGACTTGTACCTTCAAGATAACTTCTTAGATTTGTAATTACTTAGACATAATTATTCCTATCATACCACACCTCTGCTACAAAACCTCTTTTCATAGAAAAAAGGTATGACAGTCTACGTAACTATATGTAGCACCTGCTGTGGAAGCTAAGTATAGAGTGCCAAACACATTCACCTCTACAGATATTGATTCTTTTGCTGAAAACTACAATTCCGAAGGTGCCTTGTTTATTTTAACAATCTGGGGGAGGAGTAGGAGCAGCAGCAGACAACAGGAGGGATTGACTAAATGTGCTGAAGAAGAAAGAAGGAGGGGATTGTATGGATGTTTGTGAGGGGTTTCAGCCATGTTAGAGCAATGATAAGCAGGTACTGAGAACTGAATCTGCTACTCTGTGTGATGATAGACTGATTTCTACAGCTTCAGGAGAAACTGTGGATAGGAGCTGTCCCCCTCCAGGTTTCCCACTTAAAAGAAGTATTTTGCCTGTTGTTCCCCTCCTTTTCAAACAACTGAAACCTGAAGCTCCAGTCTGGAACTCTGGGAGAGCAAAGATCTGCAAAAAGGAGTGAGAGGAGTGAGCAACATTGCTGGGACCTGTAGTTCTACTGCTGGAGAAGTGTACTGAAGCTATCTATAAGAGAATGTGCCTGGGACTTGTAGTTCTACCATTTGAGAAGTATGCTGAAGCTAATTACAAGGCCATGCTAAAGGGACTTTTGATTACACTAACTAGGAGTTTATGGTCTAGGGCCAGCCCTGGAGGGAATATTGCTTTCATTACCTTAAGTGCACCAACGTACAGCAAGTGTGCTACCATCTGCGGCAGCTGGGGCTCAAGTTCGGCACTGTGTCATTTGCCAGGCTGCAGCCACTTGTAGGTGAATTGAAATTAGTTAGGAGTGTGTGTGTCATAAGTTAAAGGGGAAGCATCACCTGTAACATTCAGGTTTACAGTATTGCAAAGCACCTCTTGTACTTCTATAGAATACTGAATAACATTACCTGTTTACTGCTACTTGCTATTCCTCCTACAGTGGCCCCTTCTCATACTCCTGTAAATAAACCTGTTAAGAAGCGAGACAGGGGTTCCCCAAGTCGACCTCTAGTAGAAGACAAAGACGCTGCTGCATTCGTCTAGAGGTCCTAGCAAGATTCGAGTGGAGGCACTGCGCCATATCAAGGTGAGAACTACCAAACACCTTGCCCACGGCAGCAGATAAAAGGGGTGTTACATATATATTAAACACTGCAACTGCTGAATAACCTCTTATTAAATAAAAATCGCAGGACCACTACGTATGAGAAAGTCAAGATTTTGCAAAGTAGAAGAAACGTATGGGACAGACTGCTTCTATTCCAAAAATAAGCAATGCCTATTTAGCGCAGCTCGTCTTAGTGTAGGTTGTGACATCAGAAAGTGATGATGATAAATTGATAATACAATTATTATTTGCAGACATGAAAATAAGACAATTTTATATAGGTATATAGATACTACTTATACAATGCCTTAAAATATGAATATTCATATTGCATGAATTTTGCATTCAGGCCCCTGTAATCTGAACCCCCTCGATAAAATCCTGTGACCAATTGCCTCCAGGAGTCACCAGATTAGTAAATTGAGTCCACCTCTTTGTAATTTATTCTCAGTATAACTACAACTGTAAGGCCCCAGAGATTTCACCATGAAAACCAAGGAACACACCAGACAAGTCAGGAATAATGTTGTGTAGTAGTGTAAAGCAGGGTTAGATTATAAGAGAAAAGAAATAGCCCAAGTTCTGAACATCTCTCTGAGCACTGTTCACTCTATCATCCAAAAATGGAAGGAGTATTATACAACTGCAAACCTATCAAGAAATGGCTGTCCATCTAAACCAATATCCCAAGCAAGGAGAACACTACAGAAGCAGTCAAGAAGCCCATGATCACCCTGGAGGAGCTGCGGAGAGATACAGCTCAGGTGGGATACTCTGTTGACAGGATAACTATTAGTTGTATATTCCACAAATCTGGCCTTTATAGATTAGAGGCAAGAAAAATGCCATTTTCGAAAACGAGCCATGAGATGTCCCATTTACTGTTAGCAAAAAGCCATGTAGGAGACAAGGCGTGCTTGTGGAAGAAGGTCGTCTAGTCAGATGAGACCAAAGTAGGAGTTTTTTAGCTAAATGCAATATGCTATTTGTGGCGAAAAACTAACACTGCAAATCACCCTGAAAACACACATAAAATACCAATAAAATACATTTGTTTGCAGGCGCATCGTAAAAAAATGTAGAAAGGTTTCTGGTATATGAATACTTAAAGTGCTGTATGCATGTCTGTATACTTTTATATTCTGTGATCCTGTGCTGTAATGTCTGTATATTCTTTCCCATGCTGTAATGTCTGTATATTCTTTTGAATTCTCCTCTGCCGAGGAGATGTGGTGTGATCAAACTATGTCCCTGTACAGTCAGACACATCCATTACACAGTACATAGCAGGGACACATATCTAACATTATCGCAGCACAGGAGATGTGGTATAATCAGACCGTGTCTCTGTACGGTCAGACACATCCATTACACAGTACATAGCAGGATTCACTTGAGAAAGACGTGTGTGCACGTCGAAATGCATCGTGGGTTTTGAGAGCCTTTAGCTTGAATAATTATAACTGCAATTATTTTAATAAAGTCCGGAAAAGAAGCCGGCATCAGTGATCTTCCTTACCTCAGCGCCTAAACATACGCCACGCTTCCATCCCTTTGTATTAATCTGACTTCCTATGGGGAGAGTGGTGGAGTGAGCTGCAGAGGAGGGAGAGGACCTGAGAAGACGTTAGCTGGATCGGCCCCTTTACTAGACACGTGACGCCGCCCGGCACTAGTGTTTCCCCGGAGAAGACCTCGTAGGAAGCACGAGGACGGAACCGGAGGAATCCATTGCTTCAGTTTAATTAGCTTATCTACGGGCTGTGGTTTATAACCAGACCAGGTGAGTTTTTAACGCAAAAGAACCGCCCGTTAACAGCCCCATGTGTACAGGCGCACTACAAGCTGTTGTTGTTTTTTCTTTTACAGTACATAGCAGGGGCATATATATAAGATTATCTCAGCACAGGAGATGTTGTATGATCAGACCATGTCCCTGTACGGTCAGACACATCCATTACACAGTACATAGCAGGAGCACATATATAAGATTATCTCAGTACAGGAGATGTTGTATGATCAGACCATGTCCCTGTACGGTCAGACACATCCATTACATAGTACATAGCAGGGACACAAATATAAGATTATCTCAGTACAGGAGATGTGGTATGATCAGACAATGTCCCTGTATGGCAGGGGCGGGCTGGCGCTTTGAATTCCGGGAGGCAGACTGTCCTGCCAGCCCGAGTGGGGGGGTTGCTAGCGGAGATCCCGAGGTGAGGAGCCGGGTGGGGTGGGGGGGAATGCTAGCGGAGATCACGGGTTGAGCAGGGGGGGTGCTGGCAGAGCAGCCCACTCACCACAGTGCCCGCCGCGGCGCCTGCTGTGCGATTAGCATCAGCGGCCGCAAAGCATAGATGGACTGGCCCATTTGTGTAGGGGGGCGGCCCTGGAAGAGGCCAATATCACCAGCCTGGGGGGCACTTGCCCCCCTGCCACCTGGGCCAGTCCGCCTCTGCTGTACGGTCAGACACATTCATTACACAGTACATAGCAGGGAAACGTATATAAGATTATCTCAGCACAGGAGATATGGTATGATCAGACCATGTCCCTGTACAGTCAGACACACCCATTACACAGTATATAACAGGGACACATATATAAGATTATCTCAGCACAGGAGATGGGGTATGATCAGACCATGTCCCTGTACGGTCAGACACATCCATTACACAGTACATAGCAGGGGCACAAATATAAGATTATCTCAGCACAGGAGATGTGGTATGATCACACAATGTTCCTGTACGGCAGGGGCGGGCTGGCGCTTTGAATTCCGGGAGGCAGACTGTCCTGTCAGCCCGAGGTGAGGAGCAAGGGGGAAGGGGGTGGGTTTTGGGAGGGGGCAGCCCACTCACCACATTGCCCGCCACGGCGCCTGCTGTGCGATTAGCGTCAGCAGCCGCAAAGCATAGACGGACCGGCCCATATGTGTAGGGGGGCGGCCCTGGAAGAGGCCAATATCACCAGCCTGGGGGGCTCTTGCCCCCCTGCCACCTGGGGCAGTCCACCCCTACTGTATGGTCAAACACACCCATTACACAGTACATGGCAGGGACACATATATAAGATTATTTCAGCACAGGAGATGTGGTATGATCAGACCATGTCCCTGTATAGTCAGACACATCCATTACACAGTACATAGCAGGGACACATATATGAGATTATTGTTTTTATTAATATCCAATTATGGAAATTATTATTATCATTCCAAAATCTAATGATTAAAATCAACTTTAAAATGAACTTTGTTCTTGGGAAACCCCTTTTTAGGGTCAGTTTCTTGGACTCAGAACTAATATTACTGACAGACAGTGGAACAATATAATTGCAAATAGTTACAAATCTCTGCTGCATATCCCCTCATCCTCAGGCGGTGTTCTCTGGTTGCTTACATACTGTGTTCTTTTCTGCTGCAGAAAGTTTGTTGTGTTCAACTGTCCAAACAAATAGCATGTAGATTCATGGACACTCCATCCCACTGTGCGTCGGAGGACACTGTTGGACTGTGGGATTTTTGGGTTTGTATGTGTAAACCAAAGCTTTCTGTACTAAAAACTGATTAATTACCGTAAATAATATTTAAAAGCTGCAGCAAATAAAGTGAAGAAGGCATAAAAAGTGCAGCAAAATAAAACAATAACTAAAGGAGATTGGTATTGTGTATTGTGGTGTGGACGCCTCCACTTAAAAAGAAGCAAAAAAAACCCCATTGCTTTGTGCGAACACGGCCATAGGCAGTAATAAACACATATTAGTATTAGCACATAATATATATCTAATAAAGCTGTATACCTTTAGTAGAGTATATATACTGCTATGACATTAAGCTAGTCATACATTGTATGTATTTGAGTAAAGAATGATCCTATCTTATTAGTTCTAATAATATATGCTAAGTATATGTTTCCTTCATGCGTTACTATCTTACTAACCATCTCATGACTTGTAGATTTGTCTTCTAAATATATATGTATATATATATACAGTCATGCTTACCAGGAGCGAAGCCAGCAGTAAGTGTCCAGTGACGGCTCTCTAAGAAGAACATAGTACAATTTCCTCTTTTATAGAGGTTCGGTGGTTGAGATGTCACCGCAGGATATATTACATCACATCTAGGACATTGTACAATCCTCCATGTATCGTGACTGTAACACTTTGTTCTTACTCTACGTTACTTTTGGGAAATATGTAAAGTTCGTAATTGTACAGGAATAGGGGAGGGATGAGGTATAGGATGGAGAGCGTCATAGATGATGTACAATCTGGGCAACACGGTGGCTCAGTGGTTAGCACTGTATGGTGGCTCAGTGGTTAACACTGTATGGTGGCTCAGTGATTAGCACTGTACGGTGGCTCAGTAGTTAGCACTGTATGGTGGCTCAGTGGTTAGCACTGTATATGGTTGCTCAGTGGTTAGCACTGTATGTGGTGGCTCAGTGGTTAGCACTGTACAGTGGCTCAGTGATTAGCACTGTATACGGTGGCTCAGTGGTTAGCACTGTATATGGTGGCTCAGTGGTTAGCACTGTACGGTGGCTCAGTGGTTAGCACTGTATGGTGGCTCAGTGGTTAGCACTGTATACGGTGGCTCAGTGGTTAGCACTGTATGGTGGCTCAGTGGTTAGCACTGTATATGGTGGCTCAGTGGTTAGCACTGTACAGTGGCTCAGTGATTAGCACTGTATACGGTGGCTCAGTGGTTAGCACTGTATATGGTGGCTCAGTGGTTAGCACTGTATGGTGGCTCAGTGGTTAGCACTGTATGGTGGCTCAGTGGTTAGCACTGTATGGTGGCTCAGTGGTTAACACTGTATGGTGGCTCAGTGATTAGCACTGTACGGTGGCTCAGTAGTTAGCACTGTATGGTGGCTCAGTGGTTAGCACTGTATATGGTTGCTCAGTGGTTAGCACTGTACAGTGGCTCAGTGATTAGCACTGTATGGTGGCTCAGTGGTTAGCACTGTATGGTGGGTCAGTGGTTAGCACTGTATATGGTGGCTCAGTGGTTAGCACTGTACAGTGGCTCAGTGGTTAGCACTGTATATGGTGGCTCAGTGGTTAGCACTGTACAGTGGCTCAGTGGTTAGCACTGTACGGTGGCTCAGTGGTTAGCACTGTATATGGTGGCTCAGTGGTTAGCACTGTATATGGTGGCTCAGTGGTTAGCACTGTATATGGTGGCTCAGTGGTTAGCACTGTATATGGTGGCTCAGTGATTAGCATTGTATATATGGTGGCTCAGTGGTTAGCACTGTATATGGTGGCTCAGTGATTAGCACTGTATACGATGGCTCAGTAGTTAGCACTGTATGGTGGCTCAGTAGTTAGCACTGTACGGTGGCTCAGTGGTTAGCACTGTATATGGTGGCTCAATGGTTAGCACTGTACAGTGGCTCAGTGGTTAGCACTGTATGGTGGCTCAGTGGTTAGCATTGTACGGTGGCTCAGTGATTAGCACTGTATGGTGACTCAGTGGTTAGTACTGTATGGTGGCTCAGTGGTTAGCACTGTATGGTGGCTCAGTGATTAGCACTGTATGGTGACTCAGTGGTTAGTACTGTATGGTGGCTCAGTGGTTAGCACTGTATGGTGGCTCAGTGGTTAACACTGTATGGTGGCTCAGTGGTTAGCATTGTACGGTGGCTCAGTAGTTAGCACTGTATGGTGGCTCAGTGGTTAGTGCTGTATGGTGGCTCAGTGGTTTGCACTGTATGGTGGCTCAGTGGTTAGCACTGTATATGGTGGCTCAGTGGTTAGCACTGTATACGGTGGCTCAGTGGTTAGCACTGTATGGTGGCTCAGTGGTTAGTGCTGTATGGTGGCTCAGTGGTTAGCACTGTATGGTGGCTCAGTGGTTAGCACTGTATGGTGGCTCAGTGGTTAGCGCTGTATGGTGGCTCAGTGGTTAGCGCTGTATGGTGGCTCAGTGGTTAGCACTGTATGGTGGCTCAGTGGTTAGCACTGTATGGTGGCTCAGTGGTTAGCGCGGTACGGTGGCTCAGCAGTTAGCACTGTACGGTGGCTCAGCAGTTAGCACTGTACGGTGGCTCAGGCCGGGTTCACACAACGGTACAATCCGATCCGAGGCTGTCCGATGTGAATTGGACAGCCCCGGACTGGATTTGCAAACAGAATCGGAGGGCTAATATGCAGCTGAGCGCAGCTGCAGCTGCTGATGATTCAAGATCACAGCTAACAGGGAGCTAGCCACGGTTCTGAACTTTCAGCAGGGGACAAGCTCCATGGTCCTGAAGTTCAGCAGTGCCCGCTGCTAAACCTCAGCTTCCGGCGTCCGATTCCCGCATCCGACGTTATGTCCGTGACGATCCGATTTCACAAGGACACAGGACAGAGGTTGAGTCAACTTTAATCCATGTCAACTAGCTGCAAGTGTGATTTAGTTATTGCCAACACCTGTTAGGTGCCACAGGTAAGTTACAGGTGCTGTTAATTACACAAATTACAGAAGCATCACATGATTTTTCTAACAGTGTCAATACTTTTGTCCACCCCCTTTTTATGTTTGGTGTGGAATTAGATCCAATTTGGCTTTAGGACAATTCTTTTTGGATTTTTTCATTGAAGACAAATTAAATGAAGATAATAATACCAAAGAATTTGTGATTGCAATCATTTTCAGGAAGAAACTGAGTATTATCTGACAGAATTGCAGGGGTGTCAGTACTTTTGGCCACAACTGTATATATGATGGTTTAGCTCTCCACGGGAAGAGCGGGTCCCCAGGCAACCGTAAAGTCTATAGAGGTGATGGATTTGTTGGGGGTGCAGGACTTAGTGTACAAAATAACAGACAGACACAGGGGTGATAGTCTCCTTCACCTTTACTGAAGAAAGTTGCAGGTTTGTCCAGGGCACTGTCCACAAACGGTGTTAGGGATCCAGAGCCTGGAAGCAAGTCGAGGTTCTCCACACCTAGCGAGTTCTAAGGCCTCCCTACTGCGCTTCTCTCAGTAGGCCCTGGCTGCTTGGAGCTATGCTGCGAACCTCTCCTCTATTGTTCTGTCCTGGCCCGTGTGACAGGCGGCTTGAGCCCTTTTAGCATTACTCTCCTCTGACTGCATCTACCTGAGCTCCTTGGTGCTGCTGTGTCTCCTGGCCTTGTGGTGGGCGAGCGACTTGGAATCACCTGCCCTCTGGTGTTGGTTGCTGGGCATAAAGTCCCTCATGAACTCGGACTATGGTGTCCGTTCCTGTGCTCAGTGCTGGGGCGAGCTGGCACTGGCTCCGCTCCCCACACCTTCTCCTCCACTCCCCCAGACCCTCACCATGGGTCACCCACATTGGCTATTTCGTGTTCTAGGACGAGCCTAGTGTCAAGCCCCAGGTTGTAGGGTACTAGGGTATCAGGCTCCAAGGGGGTAACTGTGTCACGGGGAGTGGTAGCCGCATCTGATCCCGTGTCCTAGTGGACTTCTTTGAAAAAAAGGGAATATTTACAGGGGATGCTATGTACAAGATGTCGTGACGCCACCTGTAGTTCCTGGTGATGCGTCACCAGCGCCGCCACAGTCCGCTGGAGGTAGATGGTAATGCGGCAAGTTGGCTGGACCTCCGGGGCAGCGTAGTGTGATGGAGCAGCTTGTAGTGAAGCTGTAGATGGGATAGGGAGTGTTGGAGCAGTCTATGAGGGGCACCGGGGTGGAGAGGAAGGACACACGCACACTGCAACAGTCTCTTTTACCTTTTACTGATGGTACGCAGATAAAGACGTCCAGGGCACTGACAGGTGACCAGGTTGCACAGTGGGTCTCCACAGCAAGTGGGTATAAGGCCTCCTCTGTTCCTCTGTGGTAATTGGAGCCCAGTCTGCATGCAGCCAGACTTGCCTCCTCTCTCTTCCTGACTCTGTCTGTCTCTCCTCCTGTGCAGTCCATGGGTTACCCTCTCTGATCACTGCGGTGGAACACTGCTGTGTCTGGCTCCCCCTCTTTGACCCACAGGGGGACCGGGTGACTGAAGTCTCCACGGTGTGATGGGGTTTTTTGTGGTCCTGGAGTATCCCACAGGTGCGAATCCCCGATGTCCGGTACGTCCTTAGGGCAAATTTTCACTAGTTCCTCGCTTCCCTGTCGGTCACTGCTCCTTGCCTTCTGTCCCCACTTAGGCTTGCGGGACGTAGAAGCGCACACTCCGGGTCACTGGTTCGAGCCTAACCGCGGCACCGATCACCAGGACGTCTTCGCAGCTCTCATAGCGTCTGCACACTCTAACTCCTGCCCCAGCAGCAGTATTTATATGGGATCTTGCTTAAGATCAGCAAGTGGAGCTCCCCCTACTGTGCCGGGGTGGAAGCTGTTGCATGTAGTAGGTACCTGCTGTGGAAACCCAACTGCATTAGAGAAGTCTGTGACTACCTGCGTGAACAGGGCGCCACACTAGCATGTAGCCTAGTCCTCCTAGGAACTGAACTGCCTAACCCCGCCCCCAGACTAGAATTTATAGGCGACCTGTCATGCGCTTAGTTGGCGCTGACCTTGCTGGATTCTGCTGTGTATGTGTTTGTCTTTAAAGCTGCATGGTTGATAGTTGTGAAGGTCCTGGGCCACCTGTGTTGTGCTCCAGAACTGCATTCACTTTGAGGTTCGGCTGCTGGTTGAAGGGTTAATGTGTGACTCACCTGGGCTCTCCTCCCCCTGGCCTTTAAGTAGCCTCTCCTTCCACCAGGTGGTGCTGCTGATAGAGTTTCACTCTATACCTGGAAGCCGTGCTGTGCTGACCTGTGTGTTTGTGTGGCTGAAGTCCTTTCCTTTGAAGTTGCTGTATCCCAGTTCTGTGGAGGAAGGTGAGGGGGCAATAGCGCAGGGCTGGTGGAGGAGTTTTAGAGAGAGGCTGGAGGCCCGAACCTTCTCATCTTCAGAGATACCTTCGGGATCAGGGCCATTCAGGGTTCCTAGACTAGGGTCAGACTAGTCTTCCCTGGTCACCCTGCCCATAACTGCCATTCCCTCATCAGCATTCTCACTACACCGTGACAGGACCTTCCCTGAACTCTGGTTTAGAGCTCCCCCTTCTGGCCTGGAGTTGGGAAGGTGTTGTTGTGGCGCCCCACTGGTCAGTGCGCAACAAAGGGGTATTGCACCCAGACCAGCGTGTGTGGTATCCCTGTGGTCAGTGAATGAGGAGGTTAATATGTGGCTTTTTATCTTGCATCCACACACACTTAGCTTCAGGGGACCAATTGGTTCAGCCTGTTACCTAGGTAACCGGTCCCGGGGGGAGGTTATAAGAGTGGTAGTGGAAGGCGGGAAGCTAGAACAGAGGACAAGAACGTCTGAGGAGGGCCCTTCAGGGGATGTACAAGAAGGGCACCCAAAAGAATGGTGACCCAGACAGCAGGAGGAGACCCAGTGCCAGACTGTACGATTAGGGTACGGGACGTACGAGCAAGTTCAACTCCGAGCCGCCAACACTGGTCAGACCCAGGAGAGTTTAGCCTCTGGGTCACCTGCAAGAACACTAACGCTAAGAGCCAGGACCCGCGTAAAGCCACAGGGGTAGAGGTTATCCACAGAGGGTTCTTACCCACGTTAAGCAAGCAGGATAGGAATAAGGAGGCCAGGCCAGGTTTCAAGCCAGCCAGACGTCACCACAACAGGACAGAGAAAGGAGACCTTAAAGGGACATGCTCAAGAGCCACATGAAGACAGCCCATTCAATGGTCACTACCCAGGCCAGCTACCCATGACTGTGTGACTGTTAACCTGTTACTGAACTGTGTTTACCAAGTGACCAGTAAATACCCGTGCAGACCAAAGAAAGCTAGTCTTATTCCTGTTAAATTGCAGTGCCGCTACCATGACAAACAGCATAGCAGCAACTCTGTCCCGGAGATCCCGCTCCTGCCTGCAGGGAGCAAGACCAACTGGCTGCAATACCATCATCTCCAGAGGTCTGACAGCGGCGCTGGTGTTATCATCAGAAACTGCAGGTGGTGTCATGACCAATCTATTTCATTGTTTTTTTTTCAGTGACCACCAGGGCCACAGACTCGGACACCGACCACCAGTGACAGCACCCCAAATCTACGTCCGAGGTCTGAGTACCCCTGCCTGGTGAGTCATTGTGTGTGTTTGTGTTTCACCTGATGTGGGTACCGTTTTTTGCTTCCAAGCGCAGTATTGTGGCAACCGGACTCTAGGGTGCCACAGTGGTCTAGTGGGTCCACATATCCACACACACACACCTCCATTTGCCCTAAAGCTCAGAACTCTGTGCACCCCAGGAGTCCAGTTGCAGAGTCCAGTGCATTGCATCCCTCACAGGGGTGATATCATGCTGGAATCAAGAAGGGGTCCCTAATCAGTAACTTCAGTATCCAACACTTTTCCTGACTCCAGACCAGAAGGGGGAGCTCTGAACCTGGATTCAGGGGAGCTTCCCTATAAATTCTGGCCTGGAAGTCCAGTCTGATGTCCTGGGGACTGGAGCCGGTGAAGCTCATCCCAGGACAGTGGAAGGCTAGTGAGACAGAGAGGAGTCGAGGAGAACCTGGGGAGTGGAGCCGTGACCTGGTCGCCCCAGAGGAAAGCACTAGAAACTCGGACGCCGGAGTCCCTGGTTGTTCGGATACTGAAGTCCCGCAGCTAAATCTAGAGGGCAGGGGATTGCAAGTCCCCTGGGCTATTCAACACCTGACGACAAAGCAGCATAGCAGAGCCCGAAGCCACCATGGAGAAGCGACACCTGGAAAAGGCTCGAGCTACCTGCCATACAGGTAAACTACTAGACACACAGGAAGAGGGCCGCAGCACAGCTTTAGGCAGCAAGGTCCAAGTAACACCGCGCAGAAGGAAGGCCTCTACAACCACCTGGCTAGGTGGATCCCAATTGCTTCCTGGCTGCCTGGACCTCCATTACCATCTGTAAGAAGTGCCCTGGACTGTACCTGCAACCTCCAAGTAAAGGTAAAGGAAAGTACCATCATTGTGTCATGCAGTTATTTACCGCGCCCTCAGTCCTGCACCCCACTGATTCTATTCCCTCACATAGACTGTATCAACTGCCCTGAGGTCCTCTGCTCTGCCCATGGAGAGCCAGACCATCTCAGCTGCAATACCAACAGCCCCAGAGAATCTGCCCTGCAGCGTCGGCCATCCATCCCCATTGCCGAAACCCACGGGTTGCTTCACGTTAACTCCCATACAATATTGCCCTTTTTATTGACACAACCAGGGCCACGGAATTGGGTCATGACCCTTGACCTCCCCAAAGATCTCCTGACTCAATTCTAAGTACCCCACGGTCCTGGTGGGTGTGTCACCACCAGAATCAGAGATTTTCTTTGTAACAGCTCAAAGCTTATTGACAAGATCCAGTACTAAAGGTCATCTCCTATATTTAGGTAATCACGAGTGTTCAGATTGTCTTCCAGCTTCCTCAATGTTCATGTTTAATCCTCTCTGCTTAAAACTAAAGGGTCAGCTTTTTTTAAATCTAGAAATAGTTTTTCATTAGAAACTAGGCGGTTTGACGAGCACATTGCTTAGATGAAAAAGTTTGTTGTTGAGAAATCCCTTTGTCATAACCAAACTTCCAAAACAACCATTCTGTGGTTGACTGATTTTTAAAATGTCCCCTTTATCCATTTTCTTCAATGTGGTCACTAGACCAGGGGGTGAAATTGTGATCCGGTCTTGATTATACCACGTCCACCAGTAACATGGTCCCTGGCACTCACTAGCTTTGCCCAGTTGATGGGATGTCATCACTGCCATCTTGTTATAGGGCTGAGTTTACTGATATGCATAGAGCAAGTAAGCAAAGAAAGGAATGTCCTCTGCTATGGTATGGTCTGCCCCATAAGGGGTTGCAATCACATTCGGGTCTTGGAGCCTAGAAGGCCCCAAATGTCCCTTCCGCCTATAGAAAAAGACTATTGCTATAAAAGATTTGCAACAATTGGTGGCTCCATTGGAGCTTTTGCATCGGGACCCATGAGCTTTACGTTACGCCACTGGTCCCCGCAATGGGCATTACACTGTGTATATTTTTCCTGTTCTGGCTGGGTTTTCAACATGGAAGAATGAAAAATCTCTTGACATATAGGACATACTGAATCATTGTTAACTAACCAATGGGCAGAGAAGTGGGCATTTTTCCCTTACAATAGCACAGGACTAGGAGTGCTGTCGATGTGCAGCTTGGCTAAATATGAAACTCCCAAAAGGGTGGAAATCAGGAGGTGTCACCTGCAGGTTCTGGTCAAAAAATCGCTCACCACTTAATTTAAGGAATTTGTAAAAATCAGTGCAAAATTTTTGTAGTGTTTGGACACAGACCCCAAAACACAGACTTTCCTGAGAAGTCCGCATTACTGTTTAGGTTTGGGTTTGGCTGGGGGGTCATATGAAGAAACAATACGGTAATTAAACATTAGACTCATTACTAACCGGGGTCCGCGTTTGTAGTTCCGGGACGCTCATTATCTTCCTGATTTATTCACTGCACTGGCTCCAACAACCAATCATTGAAGTCCACTCTCTGTAACAGCGTCTGTGATTAGCTGTTGCACCCCTTACCCATTGTTCCGGCATCTGTAATTGGTTGACATAAACAAAGGACCTGCCGTCATAATGGTGAAAAAATAAATAAATGATTTAAAAGAATGATTTAGAGCTTCACCGTATTTTTGATTCTTAGCTCAGATAAAGTGGACAGCTATGGGCTGCCATCCCCAGCTGCCTGGCTTTACCTTGGCTGCCAATCAAAAATACAGAAGATCCCATTGTTATTATTATTATTTTTTATTATTTAAATAATTAATTTAAAAAAAATGTGTGGGCTTTGCCCTATTTTTGATTGCCAGCCAAGGTAAAAACAAAGCAGGTGGGGGTGGAAGACCATGGTATAAAAGTAATGTACAGTGCCTTGTGAAAGTATTTGGCCTTCTTGAACTTTTCAACCTTTTGCCACATTTCAGGCTTCAAACATAAAGATATAAAATCTAATTTTTTTGCGAATGATCAACAAGTGGGACACAATCGTGAAGTGGAACGAAATTTATTGGATATTTGAAACTTTTTTAAAAAATAAAAAAACTGAAAAGTGGGGCGTTCAATATTATTCGTCCCCCTTGAATTAATACTTTGTAGCGCCACCTTTTGCTGTGATAACAGCTGCAAGTCACTTGGGGTATATCTCTATCAGTTTTGCACATGGAGAGACTGAAATTCTTGCCCATTCTTCCTTGCAGAACAGCTGGAGCTCAGTGAGGTTGGATGGAGAGCGTTTGTGATTAGCAGTTTTCAGCTCTTTCCACAGATTCTACATTGGATTCAGGTCTGGACTGTGACTTGGCCATTCTAACACCTGTAAAAATGGGAAAGGAAACGGTGTTCACCAGTCCGCGCTGCCAGGATCCACTTATTCCAGGGAAGAAACTCACGATCAGATGTGATATGATCAAAGCCTTTTATTGCATCCAACGCGTTTCAACGCCTTTCCTGGCGTCTTCCTCAGGGATCCCTGAGGAAGACGCCAGGAAAAGCGTTGAAACGCGTTGGATGCAATAAAAGGCTTTGATCATATCACATCTGATCGTGAGTTTCTTCCCTGGAATAAGTGGATCCTGGCAGCGCGGACTGGTGAACACCGTTTCCTTTCCCATTTTTACTGTGTGATTCCACGTGCAAGTGGTCGGTGGGAGTCCAGCAGCAGCCATCCGGATAAAACACTATATGTCTGCATACCAGTTGTGGGTCGCACAACTAAAATAGGTGAGTGGTTCCTTTATACCACCTGATTGTCAGTGTCTAAGTGATAAGGCACTATTGCGCCTCTTGTTCCCCTTCCCCCTTTTTTCTTTCATTCTAACACCTGGATACGTTTATTTTTTAACCATTCCATTGTAGATTTTGCTTTATGTTTGGGATCATTGTTTTGTTGGAAGATAAATCTCTGTCCCAGTCTCAGGTCTTTTGCAGACTCTGACCCACCCCAAGGCCATGGGAACTTGGTACCCGAGCCGTTGCTGTAAGGGGATGTCACTGGTGGCCTGCCCGGACCCATGGCCCTGGCGAACGCTTAAAAGTTGGGGGAATTTGGTAAAATAAAAATAAAAGAAATAGAGTAAAGTCTCGTGACGCCACCTATGGTGAAGACACCGGCGCTGCTGCAGACCTCCAGGGATGATGGACGGTAGCCAGATGACAACACTCTCCGTAGGTGGAGCGAGGGGCCCAGGGCAGTTATGTGGTAATGAGGATTTGCACAGGGAGGTGGCTCGGCAGCCGGGCCGCTGCTACAGTCTCTGGGCTGTACAGGATCAGGACTGAAATGACTGACACACACGCTAGGAGTTGTTTCCGTACCTTCACTGATGTTACGGCACGCACTGTCCAGAGTACACTCCATGTAGTTGGGAAGCACTTCAGGATTTCCACAGTGAGTGATTTGTAAGCCTCGTCTCTTTTCCCATGGTGAAGTCCCTGACCTGTGTAGAACTAGACCTGGCCTCCTCTGTGTCTCTCTCTCAGCTGTATTGTAGTGTTGAGAACCTTTTTGTGGGCTACCACTATTAATTCTCCTGTGGTCCCTGGCTCTCGTGTTGGTTGCGCTACAGGTGTCCGGTAGACTGGAGTCTCGTGAACAGGTGTTTTCTGCTGGGCTTGATGCTTCTTCTGCAGACTCGGTGAACCGTGTTTTCTGTTGGGCTTGATGCTCTCCTGCAAGTGGAGCTCCCCCTACAGGCCTGGGGTGGAAGGTGTTGTATGTGTAAGGGTACCTGTTGAGGAAATCCCTCCATGCCTTAAGTGGTTCTGTGGCTACCTGTAAGGGCAGGGTGCCACATTCCCCTCTAGTTAAAGTCCGTACTCCTGTACTGAGAAAAACAATAACAGGTTTTATAACAGAGTCTCAAAATGAAAAAATTACAAAAACCACTGAAAATGGTAAAAGCAATATAGGGTGCAGTCCATACGGTGCTAGTCCATCCACCGCAGGCTGTAAAAGTTTGTTGTCACAACCAGTCCTGTGACTTTGGTCCATTTTTTAAATAAAGCTCAGGGAAAATGTTAAGAGTCTGTACAGTATAGACTATGCAAGCTCAGGGTTTAAACAGGTTTAAAGTCTTTCAAAAGTCCAATACATACAAAAATAAACATTTTCCCTATGGGTGTCTCTCCTTAGGAGAACTGGTACCTTCTCTCCACCCCAGGCACTTTCTTTTCCTAATTTAGTGTGCATAGGGCTAGGCCCAGTTCCTTCACCATTCTGTACACTATTATTCACATTTAATGTACATACATGGTCATATTTACATTTTAACCTTCTGACACTTTACACTTATACCTTATACCCACTCTCCATACCTGGACGGGGGTTGACCTTGGCTACTATGACAAGACCTACGTAGTGTTTGTGTCTCAGGTGGTGTGCTCAACACTATGTGATGTGTAGAGGTATATGTGCTTTGGGTTGACCTATGTGCTATAGGTGGTAAGTTGGGTAGCTGTCTGCGTGGCCTTAGTCTCACTACAGGGCTGGCAGTTTCACTGATTGCAGGATCCTCTAGTTCTGCTACAATGGGTGATTCTTCTGGAACTTGGACAGGTTCTTCTGGAATTCTCGCTGTTTCTTCCAGTCTTCTTTGTTCATCCTTTGGATGGTAAAAGTTGATTACTGGTACAATTACAGCTCCCTCACATTGAGGCCACTCTTCAGGAAAGTCTCCTAGCACTGTATGTATTACTTTTTTTTTCTTTTTTTCTTCTTCAGGGATTTACAAGGTATGTCTTCTTCTTGAGGTCTTAGATGTTCTGGACATACTTTAAGATGATCTCTTGACACTGTTGCAGTAGTTTTACCTCCATCTCTACTGATTACACAAGTTTTACTGTTGTCAAAGCTGGAGTTTAACAGTGTTAGGTTCTTTCTCCCACTGGTCATCAAGTTTGTGGTTTCTTCTCTTCCTCTTTAGTACTATTTCTCCAGGTGTTAGAGGTTCAGCTTGTGCATTTCTGTTGTAGTTTCTTTCTTGTTTTTCTCTGATCTGGTTCAGATTGTCTTCTACACATGCTTGCACCATTTTGTATTGTTCTTGGCGGTTTGTATCCCAATCTACATCAGATTAACCTGTTTCTGGTACTACAATCCCCATTTCTAGGTCAACTGGTAATCTTCAGGTCTTACTCTCATAAAATAAGCTGGTGTGCAATTGGTGGAACTTACAGGTATATGGTTATACATGTCCTCTAAATCAGGCAATTTCTCTGGCCACTGATTCCTCTCTTTCAAAGGCAGGGTTTTCAACATATCTATGACTTTCATCTTCTCGCACATGCTGTTTGTTTGCAGATGGTAAGGTGTGGTCCAAATTTTCTTGCACCCATGTAAGTGGCAAAACTCTTTGAAATAACTCAGCTTCGAATGCAGAACCTTGATCAATCAATACGTGTTCTGGATACCCGTGCCGTGTGATCTACAGAAGGCTTGAAAAGTTTTTGCTGCTGTTTCAGCTGTCAAGTCCTTTACAGGAGCCACTACTAGAATTCTGGAGTAGTGGTCTACCATTGTTAAGGCATAGATGTAACCTGATCTGCTAGGTGTCAACTTCACATGATCCAAGGTTACTATCTCAAGCGGTTGAGTGGTTACAATTGACTGTAGTGGTGCTCTTTGACTTTCACGGTCCTTTCTCCTCAAGCTGCATTGTCCACAGGTTTTACACCATCTCTCTATGGAACCTCTCATGTAAGCCCAGTATCTCTTAGTACCATTTCAAGTTTTTCCATCCGAAGTGTCCTGCTTGATTGTGGTATGCTTCCAACACCATCTGGACATCCTTGTTCGGTACCACTATTTTCCAGACCAACTCATGGGTTCTGGGATTGATGTATCGCCTACATAATTTTCCTTGATAGATGAATCACCTGCTTCTCTCATTTCACAGGTGTTTTGCCTCTGGTGGAGTATCTGATTAAGATGGGAACATTCTTGAATTATCAGCTCTTTAACTAAACTGATACCCAGGTCACTGTCTTGGGTTTCCTTCCAACCATGATAAAGTAATGGATTCAATGTCTTTTCAGGACATCTTCTAGCTGACACTGGAATGCTCTGTGGCGATGGAAGGCGGGTAGCTCTACCTCTTCTAGCTCATCCACATCTTCTCCCACATCTGGTAAATGAGGCATCCTTGACAAGGCATCAGGATTGGCATTCTTATGGCCCGCCCTGTACTTGATGGTAAACTTGTAATTTGACAACTGGACTATCCAGAGCTGTTCCATTGCACCTAGCTTCGTGGTTTCCAGGTGTGTAAGAGGATTATTATCTGTGAAGGCGGTGAACTTAGCAGACGCCAGGTAGTTTTGAACCATTCTGTTATGGCCCAGACCAAGGCCAGAAATTCCAACTTGAACTAGCTGTAGTCCTCAGGATTCCTATCTGTAGGGCAGAGTTTCCTGCTAGCATAGGCAATTACTCTCTCTCTGCCATTCTGTTTCTGTGCCAAAACAGCTCCTAACCCCACGCTGCTGGCATCAGTGTACAGTAAGAACAGTTGGTTGTAGTCATGGTAGGCCAGGATCTCTTCACCAGTCAGGGCCTCTTTCATCTGTTTGAAGGACTCTTCTTGTTTCTTGCTCCAGTCAAACAGAGGACCTCTGGATTTGCCTTTCTTGGTCTGGCCTACCAGGAGATCTCCTAAAGTTGCTGCTATCTTCATGTACCCCTTGATGAATCTCCGGTAGTATCCTACCAACCCCAAGAATTGACGTACTTCACTGACACTCGTGGGTTCTGACCATTCCTTGATTACGGTGATTTTATCCTGGCCTGGTGCCACTAACTACGTGTCCTAGATTCTGAACCTTTGGTTTTAGCAAATGGCATTTGGATGGCTTCAGCTTCATCCCGAATTTGGACAATGCTTCAAATACCTCTGCCAGGTGGTTCAGGTGCTCTTCATAGGTTTTAGAATACACTATGACATCATCCAGATAGAGTAGCACAGTCTCAAAGTTTCGGTGCCCCAGGCAACACTCCATCAGTCTCTGGAACGTTCAGGGTGCATTACAGAGTCTGAATGGCATGCTGTTAAACTCGCACAAGCCCATAGGTGTGGTGAATGCCGTCTTCTCTCGGTCTTCTTTTGCAACGGAGACCTGCCAATACCCACTAGTGAGATCTAGGGTTGAAAAGTAATTAGCAGACTTTAATGCAGCAAGTGACTCTTCTATGCGGGGTATCGGGTAGGCATGTTTTTGCGTTATGCTATTTAGCTTCCTATAATCAACACACATTCTCATGCTGCCATCTTTCTTTTTGACTAGGACTAGTGGAGCTGCCCAGGGACTTCAACTATCTCTTATGACCCCTGCGTCCTTCATGTCCTGCAATATCTCTTTGGCATGCTGATAATGAGCTGGTGGAATAGGTCTATATCGGTCTTTAATGGGGGGATGGTCACCTGTAGGTATATGATGGTGCACTCCTTTTATCCTCCCAAAATCAAGTGGATGCTTACTGATATACCCGTTCATACTCCTGGACTACCCGATAGACACCATGCTTTTTATGTGCAGGAGTGGAGTCACTATGTGAAGTTCCTGACACCAGTCCTCCAGCTGTCCCTTAGAATTGCTATCCCATGGTGAAGCCCCTGACCTGTGTAGAACAAGGCCTGGCCTCCTCTGTATATATCTAAAGGGTTGAGAATGCGTAAAATAGGGTCTTATCTTTTATAGACAGATGTATGATGTTAATATTAGTATTGCTCACCTGATGTGGTTGTGTAGCACACAACCAGCGTAATCGCTCAGAAATAAACAGCTGCTGCAGGGACCGTACTTCCACAGGATGCGGTGCTCAAATCACAAGGTTATTCGGACGAAGTACCTTTATGTCCGCGCTGCTGTCAGAAAAGTATACCACCGACACGGGATGTCTGGGTATTAGTGATGGTTTTATTTCCTTATTTCCAACGCGTTTCGGAGCCACTTGCCGAGCTCCTTCCTCAGGGAGGAGCTCGGCAAGTGGCTCCGAAACGCGTTGGAAATAAGGAAATAAAACCATCACTAATACCCAGACATCCCGTGTCGGTGGTATACTTTTCTGACAGAAGCGCGGACATAAAGGTACTTCGTCCGAATAACCTTGTGGCCTCCTCTGTGTCTCTTTCTCTCACCAGTATTGTAGTGTTGAGAACCTTTTTGTGGGCTATCGCTATTGCTTCTCCTGTGGTTCCTGGCTCTTGTGTTGGTTGCGCTACAGATGTCCGGGAGACTGGAGCCTTCTCGGTGAACCAGTGTTTTCTGTTGGGCTTGATGCTCTCCTGCAGACTCGGACTCTGGTGTCCGGGTTGCTTCCTGGGTTGAACCGGCATGGCTCCTCTGCCCCCAGTCTGCTCCTTAACCTGTCTTTTGCCTTGAGTCGACCCTCACTCTTGGGCCCTCACACTGACTAGGCTGGTCTCTGGTACACACCTAGCGTGGCACCGTTCACCAGGTCATCTTCACAGTCCTCCCAGGCACTGCACTGCCTAACTCCACCCCCAGCAGCAGTATTTACAGGGGATCTTGCTTAAAGGCAGCAAGTGGAGCTCCCCCTACAGGCCTGGGGTGGAAGGTGTTGTGTGTGTAAGGGTACCTGTTGTAGAAATCTCTCCATGCCTTAGGTGGTTCTGTGGCTACCTGTAAGGGAAGGGTGCCACAACTCCAACAGGTTTTCTTCCAGCATGGTCCTGTATTTGTCTCCGTCAATCTTCCCATCAATTTTAACCATCTTCCCTGTCCCTGCTGAAGAAAAGCAGGCCCAAACCATGATACTGCCACCACCATGTTTGACAGTGGGGATGGTGTTTTGAGGGAAATGAGCTATGTTGCTTTTACGCCAAACATATTGTTTTGCATTGTGGCCAAAAAGTTCGATTTTGGTTTCATCTGACCAGAGCCCCTTATTCCACATGTTTGGTGTCTCCCAGGTGGCTTGTGGCAAACTTCAAACGAGACTTTTTATGGATATCTTTGAGAAAATTCTTCTTGCCACTCTTCCATAAAGGCCAGATTTGTGCAGTGTATGACTGATTGTTGTCCTATGGACAGACTCTCCCACCTCAGCTGTAGATCTCTGCAGTTCATCCAGAGTGATCATGGGCCTTTTGGCCATCTCTGATCAGTCTTCTCCTTGTTCGAGATGAAAGTTTAGAGGGACAGCCAGGTCTTGGTAGATTGCAGTGGTCTGATACTCCTTCATTTCAATATGATCGCTTCACAGTGCTCCTTGAGATGTTTAAAACTTGGGAAATCTTTTTGTATCCAAATCCGGCTTTAAACTTCTCCACAACAGTATCTTGGACCTGCCTGGTGTGTTCCTTGGTCTTCATGATGACTCTCTGCACTTGGGAACAGAACCCTGAACTATCACAGAGCAGGTGCATTTATAGGAGACTTGATTACACACAGGGGATTCTATTTATCATTACCAGTAATTTAGGACAAATGGATCATTCAGAGATCCTCACTGAACATCTGGAGTGAGTTTGCTGTACTGAAAGTGAAAGGGATCGAATAATATTGCACCCCACTTTTCATTTTTTTATCTTTTAAAAGTTTAAAATGCAATAAATTTGGTTCCACTTCACGATTGTGTCCCACTTGTTGATTCTTTACAAAAAAAATTGAATTTATATCTTTATGTTTGAAGCCTGAAATGTGGCAAAAGGTTGAAAAGTTCAATGGGGCCAAATACTTTCACAACGCACTGTATCTGAACAAATATTCATGAAGCTGCATTTTAATGACATATTCACAATTTCCCCTGATTTTACATCTTTCTTTTATCTGTTTTGAAAATCTGAAGTTTATTCTGGTAATGTAAAACAATAGAGAACATTTACAGAAGCTTGAACTGCAAATAATCTCATCTGTACGATTCCCGTCAACTTTCAAGATGAATACTTCTCCTTTCTCCTTTCTTAGTGACGAGCACAGCAAAACATTTCACAGTTTTTGACTTCGTAAGCAAAAATGGAACAGAATGTGTCTGTATTCCAGGATATTTCATAGTTTTTAAGGTTGAAGGTAGACTTAAAGTCATCTAGTTCAGCCTATAGCCTAACATTTGATCCAGAGGAATGGCAAAAACCCCAAGGGGCAAACACTAAGCTCCATAATGGGGAAAAATTCCTTCCTGACTCCACATACGGCAATCAGACAAGTTCCCTGGATCAACGCCCTGTCTAGTATATATGTCGAGCCCCAGGTCCGGAGTACTCGGGAATCAGGCGGCGAGGGGTTAACTGTGTCACGGGGAATGTGGCCGCGCCTGATCTCATGTCCTGGGGGACTATTCTTTTAAAAAGGGGGTTATGTACAAAGTTTGTCGTCGTGACGCCACCTGTAGTGTCTGGTGATTTGCACCAGCGCTGCCACAGTCTGCTGGAGGTAGATGGTATCGCGACTGAGATGGTAAAGTCCTCCACAGGTAGGACTGGACCTCCGGGGCAGTTTGGAGTGGAGTTATGGCTGAGATGGGGTGTTGGAGCAGTCTATGAGGGGCGCTGGGAACGGAGGGAATGATGCACGCACACAGAAGAAGTCTCTTTTAACTTTTACTGATGTTGAGCAGGTAAATACGTCCAGGGCACTGAGGGTGGACAGGTTGCATGTGGATCCCCACAGCAAGGGTAAAGGCCTCCTCTGTCTCTGTGTGGTGAATGGAGCGCAGTCTGCTTGCAGCCAGACTTGCCTCCTCTGTCTCCCTGATTGTAGTGTTCCTCTCTCTCTCCTCCTGTGCGGTCTCCAGGTTACCCTCGCTGATCACTGCTGTGTCTCACTGCGTGTCTGGCTCCCTCTCTTGACTCACAGGGGATTAACTGGGTAGCCGAAGCCTCCATGGTGCAATGGGGTTTTCTGTGGTCCTAGAGTATCCCACAGGTGCGGATCCCCCGATGTCCGGCGCTTCTTTTGGCGAAACTCTCCTCCAAGTTCCTCGCTCCCCTTCAGCCAATTGCTCCTCGCTTCTGTCCCTACTTTAGGCTTGCGGGACGTAGAAGGGCCATTCCGGTCATTGGTTCGGGCCTAACCGGGGCACCGACCCCAGGACGTCTTCACAGCTCTCCTAGCGTCTGCACACCTTGACTAACTCCCCCCCGCAGAAGTATTTTAGGGAATCTTGCCTAAAGTCAGCAAGTGGTGCTCCCCATACTGTGCGGGGTGGAAGGTGTTGTATGTAGTAGGTACCTGCTGCGAAACCCAGCTGTGCATTAGAGAAGTCTGTGGCTACCGCGTGAGCAGGGTGCCACATATATAACCGGTAATATATCAAGTAAGGCATCCAGGCCCTTCTTAAATGTTAGTAGTGATCACTCATTACAACATCATGTGGCAGAGAGCTCCATAGTCTCACTGCTCTTACAATAAAGAATCCACGTCTGTGATTATGATTAAACCTTCTTTCCTCCTGACGTAGAGGACGACCCCTTGTCCCCATCACAGGCGAGGGTAAAAAGATCATTAAAAAGGTCTGTACTGTCCCCTCATATATTTTACATTGTAATAAGATTGCCTATTAAGTCTAATAACCTGTCTTGGTATTGCAGACCCCTCAGTCCTCTAATAATCTTGGTCGCTCTTCTCTGACCCGCTCTAGCTCAGCTATGTCTTTCTTATATACCGAGACCAGAATTGTACACAGTATTCTAAGTGTTGGTCGCACTAGTGACTTAGAGGTAAATTATGTTCTCCTCATGAGCATCTATGCCTCTTTTAATGTATCCCATTATTTATTTGCCTTTGCAGCAGCTGCCTGACACTGAGCACTAAATGTGTTTGTCGTCCACCCATACACCCAGGTCTTTTTCAATGACAGTTTTACCCAGTGTTCTACAATTAAGCACATAATTATAAATTGTATTTCCTCTGTCCAAGTGCATGACCCTTTTCAACATTCAGAGAATTATGGAGAGCAGCTCATTGGCACGTGACTAAATGCGTAAACCGAATGAGTGGTCACATGAACAAAAACTCATACCTCTTGAGGGGGCGCCACACTGGATTCTTGCCTTGGGTGCCAGAAATCCTAGATCTACCTTTGTATTAGGTCATGGAGGGGGTGCATGTGTATACAGCCAACACCTGACATCAACATTTAAGTGTCATAATTTGGGTGATTTGTCCAAAAATCAAGCCATCACATGGCGATGGGCATGCAAAATAATAAAATTATGCTTCATGGAGGAGAAGGGCAAAAAAATGAAAACGCAAGAACAAAAATTGTCTGCATTATTAAAGGGTGAAAATAAATGGCGGATGGGGCATATGTGCATTGGTTAATGCTGTAGTTTAACCTAGGGATGACTAGAAGTAATTATAATCTGATACATGGCTTTGAGATTGTTTTTAGTGGCTACAAGCTGATACATGTTGGTATAGAAGAAGGAAACTGTGGTCCGGGAACAGATTTATATACATAGGGTTATTGACTGCAAGATAAAACAGCTCTTATCTGTGATTTACTCTGATCATTGGCAGTATATTTTGGAATGTGACTCATATTGTGGACGGAAGTTGTTGCTGTGTTCCTATTTGTGGTATTGCACCTACTACCTGGTACATTAGGAAATAGTTATTTTACCACCCTATATAAATGTAGCTTATACAGAATACAGTATGATCTATAAAGCCAGCCAAAGATTTAAGACTCTCCCCAACACCACCATACGACCCAATCACCATATTGCTTTGACACATACTATTCTAAGGTCACAGATGGGCTCTCAAACACAGATGTGGCACTGCTAGGTTCCTTGTGTGCCGCCCCTGCGGACTGGTCGCCACAGTAACATTGCACCTGCTCCGCAGCTCTGGTGTTACCGCTGTCAGGTGGGTTGCCCTTCTGCAGGCTGGAGGAGAAATAGGTAGAGGGGGTAGGGACAAAAATTAGATAGAAAGGAAGGAGAAGAGCATCCAGAACGGACACAGGGAAGAGGCGTCCTGGGGGATGCAGGAGTAGAGGAACCACCTGTGTGCCCCAAATCTGTCCCAACCCAGGTTGGGCAGAGTGACAGATCGCAGAGGGGACCGGCCCCATTCTAGTGAAAGGACTGCAAGTCTTAGCTAGCAAAACCTGAGGCTGCTGGCTTGCATGGGCATCAGCCACAACCGTGGACATTCCGCAATACGGTGGCCATATAGGGTCAGTGTACATCTTGAAGTCACCCGACGGGGCCCGCGGCCACTAGATTGGGATCCTCTCACATGAAGACGCCGGTCATGAGTGGAGAGTAGCCAGCATGGGCGAGGGCCAGGAAAGGTGCACGAAAGGTGTCTTGGTGAGGTGGCCTCGTATCATCTGAGAGTTGGCCAGGCTGCGCCACGGAGGAGCACAGCACCCGGCTGGGTGGACTTGAGTGATCGCCAAGTAAAAGGTAAAGAACTGCAACCTTGGTCTCCTCCAGTTATTTCCTGCGCCCTCCTGCACTGCTACACCAACACCAACATCATCTCTATAGACTTTTACCACTACCCTGGGGCCACGCTCTACCTGTGGGGAGTAATACCATCCAGGCTAACATTCCATCGGCCCAGGGGTCCCACAGCAGGGCTGGTCACCCTGACCAGAATAACCACAGGTGATGTCACAAACTTATCTCCTGTAAATAACCCCTTTTTCTCCACGGAAATGAGACGCAGGAGACCTTCTTGCTCTGCACAGGTATTTACTGGCAACTTGTCAAGGCAGTTCTCAAAGTACACAGTCACACAGTTACTGGTAGCTGGCCGGGTAGTCACCAAAGGATGCAAAGTCTCTCTGAGGCCCTCTATGGTGTTCCTTCTGGTACAACTTCTGTCCTGTTCACTTACTGCGCTCTCCTTACTATCCGTGCGTGGCCCTGCATGGAGCCCTCTTCCTACCTTCTCTAAGGGGCTTAACCCAGTTTGGAGCTCCTGGTGGGGATGTGCATATCGGACAAGGTCGGGGCTATTTGAAAGAACCTACGACCCATCAAGTTTGGTGGCTCAGAGCTAAACTCTCCTGCACCACACTCGGAGCCGGTACTCCATCTTGGACTGGGTTCCCTCCAGGACTCACAATCTTCGGTCCGGCGCAGGCTTGCACAAGCCAGGGATCCCCTTTCTGTCTGGGTTGCCTTCCTTTCTCAGGCACCATCCACCACAATCCTCGCAGGGAGCTCCTTCTCCTCCTTCCCTCACGGTACTCTCCTCATGTTCTGACTAACTGTCACTCCCGCTTCTTTCACTACACCTCAGTTCCTCCCACCGGGACTGGTTCCCTAGCAACAGGTTAACCAAAAGGTCCCCTAACCTAAGTGTATGAATGCAGGGATGACGCCTCAGATTAACATTATCATCCTCTGGTGACCGGGATACCACACATGCTAGTCTGGGTGTAGTACCTCTTTAATGGTGCACTAACCAGTGGGGCGCCACACATCCATCTCCTTGTTTCGAGTACCCATGATAGTGCTCACTTATAACTAGAAGAGATTCATCCTTTCTGGTATAGAAGACATTGTGATTTATGTTTGGAGAGACCAGGGTAAATGGGTTGCCTTTCATGTTTCCCCAGGCAATGGCCTTTGTTAGATTCTTTAGGTTCTGCTCACTGGGATTGTGGAGGCTTCTCAAACTCCACCACTGTAAAAGAAATAACTAAAACATCTGTCATATATATGTAGATTTGTATGAAGGATGCAAACGATATATGGTAGTTGCTAAATGCCCATTTCCCATATGTCATCACCTTTTCTTGTCATTTTCTCAATTTGTAAGCAAGAAAAATGGTTGAGCAAGCCATAGTCTGAGTGCAAAAACAGGGCATCATTCAGTCGGCAAGCTGCCAGCACCCACTGGAGTGACAATGTTATATAATATATGGCACTGATATATTTGATGTGGTTACAGTGCCTCTACAGGCGAAAAGAAGCATTACACAATCCTAAAGTCCCCCTTGTGAATGGAGTGCAATGAGCATGTGCAACCTTTGCGCTATATCTTTATCCATGGTGGTCGCTCGCTACAAATCTGTTCACAAAGCGGACTTGATCCCTTCATTCTTGGGGGTTGGTGATAAATGTTTTTATGTCACAGTTTCTAATTTTCTGAGACTAGAAATATGAAGAATAAATGTATGTACGGACGAGTGATTAATGTTTTGGTTTTACCATAAACACAAAAGCAGAAAATTTGGGTAGTGGTGCCAAACCCAACCTTGCTCCACTGTAACCCTAATCCTGGGTCAATGGGCATTGTCATGTTAATATATCTCCGTATTGTAAGGCCAAAGAAATGTATATGTAAGGCTGGCTTCACACCACGGCGCAGTCCAGTCGGGGGCTGTCCGGTGTGAACCAGACAACCCCGGAACGGTTTTTGGCCCCATAATATCCTATGGGGCCAGATGGAGCCGGATGGCAGTTCTCTGCGATCCGGTTTCATCTCTGCGGTGGAATCCGGGAGAAATCGGATTTTTCTCACCGCACACAAAAATGTTGCTCGCAACGTTTTTGTGTCCGGGGAGAAAAATCTCCCCAAGAAGCCGGATACCGGATTTTCCCGGATTGTCCCAGATTCTCCCGAATCCGGGGCAATCCGGTTCTCCTTAACATGGGAGCCTATGGGGCCGAATTGCCCCGATCCGGGCGAATCCGGGAACAGGATACCGGCAGCTGCACGCCGCTGTTGTTTCAGGACCACGGCTATCTCCATGCTAGCACATTTGGCCCTCCGGTTCTGTGTGCTTAGCCAGTCCGGGGCTGTCAGGTTCATGCCTGACAGCCTCGGACCGAATCACACTGTGGTGTGAAGCCACCCTTACTCTCCTATAAGGGTGGAGAATTTCAGAAGAAAAGGCCACTAGAAAGTATTAACACAAGACATGTTGTTCATTAGATTGGCTTTCCAATGGTCTTCTACTTTTGAGGAATTGCACAATAGAAATCCCATGTTATTACATATGAAGGTAGGAATATGGCTGTACAGGTGTTTGGTCCCTAAAATTACATCTTTTTTTGTAGAGCTCTGATATACTCGTCATGAGGAATCAAAAATAAAATCCATATGTAAATCAGGCTGGAAGTGCACAGTGGGCGTGGCAATGCACTTGGAAGAAGCCGTATAAGTGTACTGCCCCGCCCCTAGTGCACTTGTAGCCTGATTTACATACAATTTCTATGTTAGATTTCTCTTGACTAGCACATCGATTATCTACAAAAAATTAAAAAATATATATTTTTATTAAGCGACAAGCATTTGCGCAGCCAGACCACAAACGTCCATGCATAGAGACAGACTGACAGGTTCCCTTAATATTTAGTTCCGGATTATAAATATACTGTAAATTTATTTCACAATCGGTTTCTAAGTAAACAAAAGACAAACAGAATTTCTGATGTTTTATGCAACTTTATGTATTTCAGGATGTTGCATAATGCATCATCCTTATGTTCTCATGTTGTTAGAAGACGGCTGCCGGGTCTTATCTCCTGGAATAGTAAGATTATGTTCACACGGATCAGCTTCAAAATCCATGAAAAAATTACCCAAGCACTTTGAAAGGAATTTTGTTACCTGTAAAAATGTTTTAATTTGCAGATATAGTAGAAATCTGCAGGTAAATAGTGTTTAAATATGTTTGTCCCGATGGAGCAGCAGCTACAGGGAGAAAATGGTTTTATTCTCCCTGCAGCCACTCATTACCAAGCATTGGGGCAGTGCAAGGAACTACAACACTACACAGCGGGTATGATAAAAACAGAAATTGCAAACCAATCTGCAGAATGAGGGTGCGGCTGGCTGTCAGTCATGGTGCAGAGGGAGTGGCTTCATTTTCTCCCTGTAGCTATTAGGTTCTAACCTTACTTAAAAGGAATCTATTATGTAAGATAAAAAGCTATTAATCTGCAGAAATGGGGTTAATTTGTAGGTTGGTAGTGTTCTGAAGCTGCCCGTCTTACAAACTGAGAGCCTCGCTGCCGGAAGGACATGACCTTTATTCATCCTGGCCATGGTTACAGGATGTACCACGGAGTGATGACTGAAGTCGCTCTGGTGCCACCACTATGACTGAAAGTCAAACACCGCCAGGAGAAATAAAATTAATATCATCCCGGCAGCGGGGCTCTCAGTGTGGGTGCAGGGCAGATTCAGAATGATAATAACCTGCCGGTAATTCCATTTTTAATGACAGATTTCCTTTAAGGTACACTTACATTAATTAAGGCTACGCCCATCTAGTCAAATTCTGCATGGGTTTATGCATATTGTATACTTGCGGCCACTTCACCATTTCCAGCTCTGATACCGGGAAATCCTCACACGCACAGTACGCACAATGTAAGGATTCACAAGTCTGCAGTCACATAGAGAGACACGTAGCGGGAGTGCAGACTTGTCATTTTAGACCAGACAACCTCTTTATGGGCATGAGAAGCAGTTTATATTCAGTTTGGATTTATAGATGCTTGACCAGCCAGCGCTCGACACTGAATTCTCCGGGGCTCAGAGCAAGACAACCAGAGAAGCTACAGCAATAAAGAAACGTTACTGATCCAGAAAGGGCTGCCCAAGCCCTATTTCATGATGGCATTCGTATTGTACATGGTGGGCCATTTATATGGCTGTACCTAAATAAAATGGGAATGGTTGGTGATATCAACTTCCTGTTTGTGGCACATTAGTATATGGGATGGGGAAAACTTTTTCAGATGGGTGATGACCATGGCGGCCATTTTGAAATTGGCCATTTTGGATCCAACTTTATTTTTTTCAATGGGAAGAGGGTCATATGACACATCAAACGTATTGAGAATTTCATAAGAAAAACAAGGGTGTGCTTGGTTTTAACGTAACTTTATTCTTTCATTGTCTTCAGATGAGGATGAGGCAAACTTTTTTGTGAATGGTGAAGTTAACAAACAAAATCACCGCTATTGGTCTGACACTAACCCACAGTGGATATGTAGTGCTCCGCTAGTCAGCGTGCTACAAAAGGGTATTGCACCCCTAACAGAAGGTGCAGTATGCTTTGTTCTGGTAAGGAGTAATAGAAGCCTGATGCTCCACAATCTGCATTCACACACTCAGAGCAGGGGACTAAAGGGTTAACCTGATGTTTGTGAAGACCCAGTCCAGTGGGAGGAGTGTGGGCAGAGAGGAAAAGCACAGTGAGCAGTGAAAGAGGAAGGAAGCTCAGAGGAAGGGCACCTCAACCTGGTGACCCAGAAGAGAAAGGGGCAGATGGAGGGTAACTGAATCACTATGGTCCAGTCCAAAGCGGAGTACCAGCTCCGACGTGGATCAGAAGTCCATCCCTGTGTGGCATCCTAGGGGTTAATGTGCCACAGTAACATCACCAAGGGTTAATTCCCCACACAACCCACAACACTACACTAGCGCCTCCAGGCCAGAAGGGGTAGCTAAAGCTGCTTCCCTATATATTCTGGGTGGAGAGGAAATGGCAGTTAGTTCAGTTCCTGAGATGACTGAGGAAAAGGACCTGGGTGTAAAGGAGCTGTGTTAGGCTCACCCCACGGTCCACTGTCCAGTTCCAGGCCGGCCAAGGTCTGAGGAAAGGAGTTAGGAGAAACAGAAGAACACATCTAGGAGATGAGTTATCCAAAAACTCCCCCGGAGGAGAGCAAAGACCGGATACCGGATCCGAAATTGTGCCTGACACAAATAGCACAGTAAACACCGGATAAGTGGAGGTTATATATCTTCACTGGACCACAGCAAAGCAACACGGCGGGGTCAGAAACACAAAGATAAAACTCAAGTTGCCTAGCAAGTTTGGACCGTGTAGGGAGACAGGGCTGGCAGCCTAGCTAAAGCGGCAGCATGGCCACACCACACAGCGCAGGAGTAGGAAGCCAAAGGACCCGGCCAGGGTGGGAGCAACCCGGCCCCGGTACAGACTCCGTGGACAATACTTACTGAATACCATCAACAGTAAAGACTTGAAAACTACAAAACCGTGAGTCTGTGTGATCCTTGTGCTCGAGCCCTATTCTCCCTCACAAACTGTGATAATCTCTACCACTACCCCTGCCCTGCATCATCCATAGACTATCATCACCACTGACCCGAGGAGCCAGGCTCTGCCCGTGGAGAGCCGTTACATCACCGTCTGCCAAACATCATCCCGAAGGTTCTGCAGCAGCGGTGGTCACCCTGACCACATACCACGGGTGGCGTCATGACTATATCCCGGTAAATAACCCCCAAACCCATTACTTGTGGGCCCGGGACCCGTCCGGACCAAGACCACCGTGGTTCCCCGTGATACCCTGGTCCGGCACCGAGTACCCCATCCCAGTGGGCTCCACACCTGAACCGCAAATTACTTGCATGGTACATGGCTTTTTAGGAGCATAATCCAACCGCCCTACACCAACCACGGTCTCCACCAGAAGCACTAAACAGGTTGGGTTCCCTTTGGAGAGATAAAGGGTTCCCATATCACCCGACGGGCCTGGTTCAAGACGTGGGATTGTGCAGGCCACCACAGAAAAGGACAGAGAAATGATAGAGAAGGAACACCAGAGGAGCTTCAGAGGGACATTACTCACTGCCAGTACCACCCGGTCCACTACTCTGACTGAAAGAACTGTTTACCCTGTAAGCCTGAATACAACTGGAGTAAAGTACCCGTTCAGAGTGAGCAACGTGTCAGTGTTCCTTTCTAATGAACTGTGGTTTACCTGCCTTATATCTAGCAGCGGAGGCCGCATTGCCCTATTCCACCATTGCTACTTCCAGCACCCCGGGGACTCAGCCCTACCTGTAGAGGGCTACGATATCTAGCTGCCGCACATCACCCGGAAGTCCCAGCAGCGCCGTGCCATCACCGGACCTACAGTTGGCGTCACGAACAACTTTACTTTATTATTTTTCCCCTTTTTATTGTCTGCTCAAGGCACGACTCGGGCACCGACCACCCGAGACATCCCCGTACCAGTATGCCCGAGCTCTGAGTACCCCAAACCTTGGTACCCGACAAATAGATCCCTCGAAGACTGTTGGAACACAAAAATTGATTGTATGGTGTGGTATATGGGGTACAAAGATAGTGGGGCCATTCTTTCATCAATGGAAACCTCAATGCCACTGGATATCTGAAATTGCTACATGATTCAATTTTTGTGTTCCAACAGACTTGGAGGGATCTATCCACTGTGGGTTATTGGTGTCACACTAATAGCGTGGTTTTGTTTGTTAACTTCACCATTCACAACAAAGTTTGCCTCATCCCTCATGTGAAGGCAATTGTCTATGCTGTGAAGATACGAGATGTGCAGCATCTGAAACAACAGATCCTGGAAGCCTGTGCTAGTGTTTCTGCTGCGGTGTTGCTATCAGTGTGTCAAGAGTGGAAGAAGAGGGTTGCATTGACAATCCAACACAATGGGCAGCACTTTGAACACATTTTATAAGTGGTCATAAACTTGTAAATAACTCATGAAAATTATGTTAAAACCAAGCACACCATTGTTTTTCTTATGAAATTCTCAATACGTTTGATGAGTCACATGACCCTCTTCCCATTGAAAAAAATTAAATTGGATCCAAAATGGCCGACTTCAAAATGGCCGCCATGGTCACCACCCATCTGGAAAAGTTTTCTCCCTCCCATATACTAATGTGCCACAAACAGGAGATGATATCTCCAACCAATCCCATTTTATTTAGGTGCATCCATATAAATGGCCCAACCTGTACTATAAAATCACCTGACAGATTCCCTTTAAAGTGCAGACTCTCAGTTGTAATTTGAGGGTGTTCACATCCTAATTGGAGTAAAGGTTTAGGAATTACAGCTCTTTAATATTTAGCTGCCTCTCTTTTAAGAGACCATAGGTAATTGGACCTTTATCTCAAAAGCTCTTTAATTCCCTCATTTTTCATCATCAATTAAGCAGGTAAAAGGTCTGGAGCTGATTCCAAGTGCAGCATTTGCATTTGGAAGCTGTTTTTGTGAAACCACCACATGTGTTCAAAGGAATTCTCAATGGAAGGGAAATAGACCATAATTAGGCTGAAAAAAAAAGGAAGTAATCCATGAGAGGGGAAGCGAAATGTTATGAGTGACCAAATCAACAGCTTGGTTCTTTCTGCAACAAAAAAAAGAACGAACTGGTGAGTTTTTGAGCTTAAAAAGGCCTGGACTTCCACGGAAGACAACAACAGCAGTGATGGATGATCACAGAATCTATTACACAGGGAAGAAGAAAAACCCCTTCACAACATCCACCCAAGTGAATTACACTCTCCAGAAAGTCAGTGATTCAGTATCTCAGTCTACCAGACCAAAGCAAAGAACATCCTCTGTAGGACATGGCAGAGACGGTGTGCTGGCTGGGCATGCATGGCTACCAATGGCCAATCTGCTCCGATTTAACCATATGCAGCATTGAATCACAAAAACAGTCAAACAAATGTGTAAAAATACTCTGTTGTAAAAAAAATTCAGTAAAAAGCAAGTGCTGCTGAAAAAGTAAAATACAGGGTATTTAGTTCATACGTTTTTTGCAAAAAATGTATACTAAGCTGCTCTACCAACTTCAAGGTAACCCTATCAGAGCAGTCCCTATCTGATGTATTTAAAACCTGACCATGTGTATGGTACCTAAAATGAGCAGGATCCAGACAGGTCCAATGTCTGACTTAAAAAGATGTTTTCTGCAGTCAGTCTATGTGCAGGGCTCAAAAGGGATCCTGCTCATTTTAGGTAACAATACACATGGTCAGGTTTTAAATACATCAGATAGGGACTGCTCTGATACGGGTTACCTTGAAGTTGGTAAGCAGTTAGTATACATTTTTGCAAAATGTACAACTAAACCTATATTTTACTTTTCAGCAGCACTGTTTTTGCTGAATTTTTTTACAACAGAGTATTTTTACATGTTTGACTGTTTTTTGTGATTCATTCTTTAGGTGGTGTGAACACTGTCCTACAGACATGTTCACTGTGTGCATGGCTCATTAGTTTTGTTTTTGCATATGCAGCATTGTCCAAATAATTCTGATGTCAGAGCTGCAGACAATACCAAACACTGGGAATAGCACTGGAGACTCGCTGGTGGAGCTGGGGAAGGTGAGCACAGCAAGGCTTGTTTTCATTAAAAATGTTATACCATTTTGCTGTTGCAGAGAGATTTTAGGTCCTCCATCTATCCGAGTGCTTTGCAAAAATCTTACAGATTCATCAGAGCTTTCTGTTGTCCCTCTTCCTTCTTCCAGTCTTGGAGATGGCAACAGAGTTGTATATAGATTTATGAACTGGAGAGAAAGCAGGTGCATATTAAGGAAAGGCAGAAAAATACATCTGTAGATAGGAGAAAGCTCCTAAAGAGCAAATAAGTTAAGAAAAGAAGCTGTGCTGATATATGAGCTAATGAAGACAGCAGTGACCTGTATACACATAGTCCTCACATCCAGCCTGTATTACTGGGAAAGACACTCTCACAGAATGAAAACATGGGTCAGGCTGCAAACTGGCACATCATTGCGTATTGAAAACATAAAGGAATAAAGACCATAGACCGAAACCTAATGCAATTTTAACTCAAGTTAACCACTAACAAATATAAAATGTCTTTTTTATCCATGACAAAGGTTTGCCATAGCCTTTTAAAGGAGCTTTGTGGTTTACCCAAGACTAAATGTGTTGTAATAAACACATATATATATATATATATATTATATATATATATATATATAATAGTATATATATATAAGTAAACATATATACACAAAAGGGATTCACAGCAGCACTCAGTCACTGACAATCATGTTCATATACACATAGTTAAATAGAAGTGAAACACCTATGCATTTGAAAAAAACATACGTTTTATTAAAAAAAACTCAATTTTTGGATATTTTTGACACATTTATCTTTGTAAAGTAAGGTTCTTAGTACACACATTGGTCCAATACCTGTTTGCCCATCAACCGCGGCAAGGTGACCTTAGATCTGATGGGTCCCTGTCCTACGATGTCACTCTTTCTTTGGACTTGGCTAATATTTTATAATTTTTGTGGAAAGTGGGAGGACTTACTTCAATCAAAAACTGCCTGCAGTCAATGGGCCCAGTGTAAAGCTATGGAGCCAGTAACTCCAGCAATTACATAGAAAAAAAAAGCTAAACAGCACTCAAGGTCTAGTCTGAACTGATGGATCCATCAGATCTAAGGTCACCTTGCCGCGGTTGATGGCAAACAAACAGGTATTGGCCAATAAGTCTACTGAGAACCTTACTTTACAAAGATAAATGTGTAAATGCATATGATTGGCAGTGACTGTGAGCTGCTGCTAACTTTTTTTCTGTATATTGTTCAGTATTGCAGCTTGCACCAGTTCAGACTAGACCTTGAGTGCTGTTTAGCTTTTTTTTGTTTCTATATACACATATATAAATCATAATGCTCATGCTTATAATCAGAAAATGCTCTAGTAATTTACTACAAACTCTGTGTGTAGTCTAATTCTACTGCCTTTGGAGGCTCCATACCCACATCTATAGTATTATGTAAGTATATGGAAGGAGGTTGTTCACTACTTAAACATTTGGTAACCTATCCTTAGGAGAGGTCATCAATGTCTGATCGCCCGGGGTCCGACACCCGTCGATCAGCCAATCTCGGTGCTGGCAGTGGCTGCAGGTGGCCGGAGATGTTCAGTTCCAGAGATGCTTTAACTTCTGATGGTTGCCGCGGCTGGGCACTGCACATCCGCCTCCTATTGATATGTATAGGACAGTGCTGTACCCGGCCGCAGCCACTATCAGGAGACAGTGCAGCTCCAGAACTGAGCATCTCCAGTCACCTGCTGCCAGCATAGAGTACAGCTGATAGGCGGGGCTGCTGGGCGTCAGACCCCGACCAATGTTTAAGTAGTGGACAACCCCTTTAAGATCAAGAAGGCATCAGATCATCATTGGTTTGTTTATAGTTTGAAAGATCTATATTAGTGATCCACAACTCCAGTCCTCGAGAGCCACCAACAGTGCATGTTTTCAGGATTTCCTTAGCATTGCAAACGTTTGGGAATCATCATCTGTGCAGGAGATCATATTATCCTCTGTAATGCTAAGGAAATCCTGAAAACATGCACTGTTGGTGGCTCTCGAGGGCTGGAGTTGGGGGGGAACCACAATAATACATAATTAGATCTGCATAGAAGCTGCATACACAAAACAGTAGAACGTTTATAACGGACTAATTGCTCATTTTGCTTTAGTTTCAATGCTTTAAATGGCTGCAAAACTGTTCACTACCCTTAGAACACATATTTTTATCTGGACTGTTCCTGGCTTCGCTTGGGTTTTCTTATCTGATACAAGATAATGGTGTTTTCTTGTTGAGCGGCCTCCCATCTCATGATGCAGCTAGATGATTATGATAATGGGACTTTGTGTCTGATACGTTACTCTACAGATGTGACCTAGTTTATGATCCTCAACAACGACCACTAGGTCAGATTAGACCTTCCATTAAATATGTCCCGGGGATGAGGGTTTTAATCCCAAATTTATTTCTACCACTGCAGAAGTACAATAATCTGACTCGTAACTGCTCATCCGCTGGTGTACGCCTCTGTCTGAGCGCGCACGGTCATCCGTATCATTCTCATCAAGCGCTTCTCATATTTTTGACATTTTCTTTTACTTAATAATCAATTCTATGCAGGAACTAAATGAAAAGTATTTTCCAGGATTTTTAAAAATAAAAAACACAGTGCCACACTTGGCCTCAGGTTGGGTGTGGTACTGCAGCTAATTATCATTGCATGTGCAATGCTACATACAATTTAGAGATAAAAGTGACATTGTTTCAGGAGTAAAGCAACCATTTTTTTTCATAGCAAAATTTCAAAAAATAGCCTGTGGTGCCTCTACACTTGCAATTTACTCCAGTGGGTTTAATTGCAATAAACCTGCATCAAACGTTTACTTACCAGACACAAGTGTTGAGGCGACTCTCCCCTTATCATCTTTTACATAATTACAGCTTTGATGCGCCCTCTGGTGGTTGGCTCTTGGGCATACATGTCATGACTCCCTCTGGTGGTGGGCATGTGGTATCTCTGGATTTGTCATATAAAGTCAGCCTTGGCCATAAATGTGGCTGCAATGCTGATTACACTGATACCTGGGGTGAAGGAATCTGATCTGGGGTTGTAGAATAATTTTCTTCTAAAGTTTTCATCTCATGACGTCTTCTGCACATTGGGGCTGTATTTGGGGGTAAGCTCTTCTTCTGCTTCTCCGTTCCCCAGTTTTCCTCTTGTGTTTCTTCTACAGGTCACTGATTATCCTCCTGTTTGAAATTCTGCTCCCCCAACCCCCCCCACCCGCCACCAACATCATTGCAGTGGGTTGCGCATGCGCAGTGTGATTCTGCAGGTCTGTAATAAAATGGTTCCGAAGGTGGCGCATGCACAGACCAAGACTTAATCTTAAACACCTCTCCATTCAGCCGTAATCTCGATCTATGCATGTTCTGTTTCCATTTTATTGGACAGTCTGAAGAATATCACTGTGCGCAGATCAAGATTTCGTCTTAATGAAATGGTAATCGAGCTGAGATCTTGGTTTGCGCATGCACTACCTCGGGCATCATTTTATTCAAGGCCTGCAGACCGGCCTTAGAATCACACTGCACACAAGCTGCCCACCACAATCATGGAATTTAATTACCCAGTGACCTGCCTCTTTTTTTAAATTCCATGCCGTCAATATGATTGTGGTGGGCAGCTCATGCGCAGTTTGATTCTATGCCCTGTGTGCAGGCCTTGAATAAAATGATGCCAGACAGAGGCTGCGCATGCACAGACCAGGATCTTGGTTCAATTACTCATCAAACCAAAATCTCGATCTGGGCACAGTGTGATTCTATAGCCAGTGTTCTGCTCTTTTACAAATTGACACCAGAGGCGGCACACGCAGCTCAATTACCTCTTTATTAAACCAAAATCTCAATCAGCGCATGTGCAGCTACTGGTCCCGTTTTATTGAAGACTGTGCACAGTGTGATTCTTCAGATTGTTTTAAATAAAATGGTGCTGGAGACAAGGAGTATGTGCAGATTGAGATTACATCTTAGTGAAGAGGTCATTGAGCTGAAGTCTTGGTCTACGCATGCACCAACTTCGGAACCATTTTATTAAAGAGCATAATGGCCGCAGAATCACACTGCGTACGCACAACCCACAACACTTAAATCCACACTGCCTTATGGTCTTACCAACTTTTTATGACATTTCAAAGGATTTGCGATTTTTGATGCTTAAAACTGCAAAAGAAGTTAGTGTATGTGCGTAAGTGGGCCACTGATACCAGATTGTTTCACACTCTACAGGTATAAATCTACTAATACATTAAAAAATTAGATTTAAAAGGGGGTATCACGTTCTTTAATCTGTAAAATTGCAAACTGCTTGACAAAAAAAAGACAGAAGAACTTTGCAACCATTACTCGTTATTAAAAATCCTTTCCGTTCTCAAGTACCAGGGATTTTTAGTTTTATTCTTTACTGCTCTTAGCCCGGGTTTCTGTCCACTGCTGCCACTAATATCAATGGTGGGCAAACATGCGCAGTGCTTACTAGCACTTTTCATTAAAGTTTGTAAGAGCTGCACCGAAGCTGTCCAGCTGTGTAGCACATTATTAGCTCCTGATCCTGGTCAGTTCATTGCCCATGCACTCTCTAATGCCACCTCCTATAGTATCATCAGATAGAGCACAGTTCTGGCCAGCAGTACAACAATGCCATGGACTGATCTTACAATCAAGCAGAAAGCATGGAAGGCTGGAGAGTAGTGCACTTCTGCAGAAGAAGTTGAGAACAGCCCTTTAACGATTTCTATAGACCAGGGGTGGGAGAACCTCCTGCCTGCGGATCTTTTCTCTTGCTCCCAGGCAGATTGCCGGAGACCGCGGGGCTGAGCTTGGCAGCCGCATTGCTGTATATACCCCCAGCCTTCTCTAGTGTTGTATATGCCCCTAGCCCTTCCAAGTGATGCATAGGCCCCCAGGCCTTCCCATTGATGTATATGTCCCCAGTCCTCCCAGTGATGTGTATGCCCCCAGCCCTCTCAAGATATATATATATTAGTCTCCTGCTTCCCCAGTGATGTGTATGTCCCCTCTCTCCAGTGGTGCACATGCTCCCAGCCTCTCCAGTGCTGAATATTCCCCCATCCTCACCAACACTGCACATGCCACCACCAATGTGGTGATGTATATACAGCAGTGCCAGCATCCCCTATGTGATGTATATACAGCAGTTGCAGCATCTCCTACATGACTTGATGTACATACAGCAGTCTGTTATGAACCGATGTCTCAGGAGTAACATTCAGATTCCGTAGAAGTCGTTGGTAACTGTACTGACCGTAATCCCTGACTACACACCGCAACTAGAAGTAGCCGTGGGATGTAACTAACCAGACCTAGACATCTCTGCACAGCCAGAGAACTAACTGCTCCTAAAGATGGATGTAGGAAAAGCTATATTGCCTAAGGGCAGACCTCCAAAGGAATAGCAAGCCCCACAGATATTAACTAGGAAACCAGAGAAAGAAAGGCAAAGTAAAAGGTTTAGCAAAAGAGGCCACACTAGATATATAGGAAAGACAGGATAGAAGACTATTGCAGTCAGTATAAAACACTATCAAAAACCACCAACAGCAGATAGTACAAAAATTACTCTGAGTCACTAAGACTCGGCGAACTCTATATCAGCAGACTTCTATGAATCAAATGCCAGCAGAACTGGAAATAACAGATAATAGTGAATGGTAAAATTCCTAGGAAGAAAACTTCCTATCTGAGAGCAGGTAAACAAATATACAAACTAGATAGCAAACCCACAGCTCAGAATAAGACAAAACATAAGCAGAACCTTAAGCACACAAAAGTGTGCCACAAAATACCAAAAAACCATTCACTTATCTTGCAAAGATCTCCACAGAGCAGAAGAAACCAGAGAGATGTGAACTCCTCCAGGAACAAAAGACAACTGGCAAGGAATTATCCACTTCCAACCATTATATGCTCCAAGAACCAGATTGCTAATCCCCATCACCTATGAAACCCACACAGTCAGCTGCATCACCAGCAACAACCACCAGAGGGAGCTCCAATGAATTCACAACAGCAGTCCCAGCATCTCCCATGTGATGTAAATATAGCAGTCTCAGTGTCTCCTATGTGATGTATACACTGTAGTCTCAGCGCCTCCTATGTGATTTATATACAGAAGTCCCAGTGTCCCCAGTGTGATGCATATTCTTTACAAAACTTATTATCACAAAGAGCTGACTGCGGTCCATGCTGACACAAACCGGGAAAAGCAGTTCTGATAAGCAACAAGATCAATATCACCAAACATCACAGCCACACCAAAGACGAGCGTCAGATGTTACTGTAGGGGTGCATTAATAATTGTTTGACCAAATATAACAGGAGAATTTTCTAGGTGATAATTTTTTGCGGCCCCCGAATGATGGTAGAAATTTCCAAATGGCCCCTGGAGGAAAAAAGGTTCCTCACCCCGCCCTAATGGAATCCTGTGTATATCAGATACAGACAGATAATGGCAAGAGTGCCACCAAATGAAAGTAAAGGGTACTGCACCCATCTTCTGTAAAATGCTGAATTTTTGATTGCTATGGTATTACAAAAGAGTATAAGGAAGGCTGGGTGCCTTTCTTGATAAATATAATATTATCATATGTAATATAATATTACAGGTTATAGGTAGTATATTGTGTGATGGGGCGTTGATTCAGGGAACTCGTTTGATTGCCGTATGTGGAATCAGGAAAGAATAAGACTCTTTAAGGCTGGTTTCACATGTCCTACTACATTCGCTGTCCAAGTGAAAAAAGTTTTATCCATATCAGGTTTCCATGCCCAAACACCAAAGTCTCATATATGTCTATATGGTTGTTGAGGAGACTCGCGGTTGGCCAGCAGATCACACTTGGACCATGGAAGTCAGACATGTAAAACAAGACTTTACAATAATACCCCAATTATTGAATCGGGCATCTCCCACTATCACACCGCCCCCTCATTAAGACCGGTGTGAAAACCCCCTCTGTGTGCACCTGACCACAAGTCTTACTCCAGTCATCTGCTCATCATGAATTTGACGAGAGGGGGCGCTGTGCCCCAGCTCTGCCCATGTTGCTTTAAAAATTTAACAGATTTTCTAAAGCTCTCCATGTGACACGTACCAGAATTAAATTCATTCAAGTAGTTACTGATTTTTTTAAAGATGTACAAAGATTATCAATAAATAATTAAATAAATAATTAATTTAAAAAAACACAACATGGGGTCCCCCCATTTTTGGTAATCAGAAAGGATAAATCCGACATAGTCCAACAATAAAAAAAAACTAAAAAACAAACAAACACCGAAAAAGAAAACAAGGACACTTTTCATCATTCACCACTTTCTAGAAAAAAAGATAAAATCCCTCGCAGATCTGATGTAGTCCAGAAAATCCAATAAACAAGGCCTATGGATCCTTGTTCCGACACTCCATAGGCTTTGCCAACAGTGGTAACTTTGAACATCGGTTACGTCAGTAATTTTACTATTCTTTTGAGTAGCTGGGTTTCGCTCTGCATAATGTGACACAGACTTGGATGTTGGCAAAGCCTATGGAGTGTCAGAATGAGGCTCCATAGGCTTTGTTAATCAGATTCGCTGGACTACGTCAGACCTATGCGGAATTTCATCTTTTTTTATTTATAAAGTGATGAAGGTGGGAAAGTGTCTTTGTTTTATTTTTCAATGTTTCTGGGGTTTTTCAGGTTTCCATTTGTGCACTACTTTTAATTCGGTGGACTACGTCGAACTTGGGTGGCATTTTTTTTTTATAATGTGAATGAGGGAAAGTGTCAAAGTGTTTATTTCAATAAAGTATTTTGTGTGTGTTTTTAACTATATATTACTGAGCTAGTAATGGGGAGTACTGATAGACATCTCTCTATTACTAGCACCAGGGCTTGATGCGAGCTGTGTTTTTGAACACTACACAGCTGACATCAACTCCAAGCACCATTACTCCAATTGTGAAGGTGCCAGGGAATTGGGAAGAACAGAGGTGAAATACCAAAATTGAAGCATCCCTTGTGATGCACCACTTTTGGGGTAGCTGTGTACTGGTATTGTTAGGTTGGCAAGGGTCCAAAAACCATGGACCTACCCAGCCTGATAAGATCAGCTCACAGCTGTCTGCTTTACCTTTGCTGATTTCCCAATAATGGGGGGACCCCATGCTTTTTTGTTTTTCTTTTTTTTATTTATTAGGTTCGTACAAATATGGACAATAAGCCCTGCATGCCAGGCACTAAAGGGTGCAATTTTATAATGTATGGTTGTGAAATTATAATTCTGAAGGATATATATCTACCTATTATTTATCTTTGCACTTCTATAACACATAAAATTCAGTAAATTCTTGAATGCATATTATTCCAGTACATGTCGCAAGGACAGCATACACATAAACACGGAGGATCAATACGGAATGTGCCACAAGCCTAAGGATGCACAGAAACCATTTACATATGGGAATAATACATTGTACTCCAATAATGACAATGTCAGGGAGGAAATTATAGGGGTAGAGAGGTAACAGTCACACAAGGGATTCCCCTGGGTTTATTTTAGATGCAAATACAAGTCGATGTGAGGGAATAAACAGCAGCTCTCTGGCACCCCGTTACTGTCAGGACAATCAGGGAATTGACCGATGATAAGGAAGGGGCCTCAGCTGTCCTGTATGTGGCGATTATTGAGGGGCTCTTGGTGAGAGTTGTATATATACACCCCAGGCCCAGGCCAGGAGTACATATAAGAACCTCCATACTGTCACTGCCAGAGTTCCACAATAACACAAGCACAAAATACTCCACCAGTTCCTCGTTCAATATTAGCCCGGTTCGTGATCGGTGTACTATCAGGACCAGAAACCAACCCAGGTAGCATATAATATTAAATGAGCGCACAGACTTGGGATCGTGGATCGAGATAAAGAACAACCCACGATTAATTTATGCATTTAAATCGCCATAAGGCACACCATAAAGAATATATATGTCAGCATACATGAAGAGGAGTAGTAGGAGGTACACACATTCCCAGACAGTTTGGGACAGATGCCGGACGGCATCTATAGCTAAGTGGCTGTCACAACAGGTGGAAGTCCCAGAGATGGCACCTATAAAGAAATACTAATTACCTTCCATAATCATCTGTCCACATAACTCTTGAGTTCTAAATACAATGCAAGACATGTCATTTCCGAAATTTGTGTGCTTTTAATCTTTTAGTGGCATTTATGCATGCAGACACAAGTACTGTAGCATGGCCAAGAGTGAATTATGCATTCTATGTCTTTACATACGTAGATTATAGCTATGACATTATAGTAAAATATATGGCTCTATATTTCAGTATAGGTAATATTCATACATGGACACGTCTGCACACAGATATAAACTGTAGCCAAGAACACAAGGACAAGAAAATAATATACATAGAAAGGCATATACATCATACCTAATATACGTGAAAGTGGATATTACATGTCACCTTAGAGGAGGCATGTAAATCTATGGCTGACTGCAGACTTATAGGTCTGACAATCTCCCCTGATATGTTAGAAATGTATACGAAGTCTACTGAGACCCATTCAAGTCAAGGAGAATTATCTTCAGACAGCAATCACGAAATACATTTGGCTTCCCCTTGTCCTTCCAACCATCATTAGTCACAGTCCGGTCTAGCTCCACTGGCTTCTTCCAAGGTCCTCCTGGATTATCGGTGCCCTCCACTGATTTGGAGCCACATCTTGGTGTCAGGGGCCTTCCTTCAGTGTTGGCCTGGAGCTCCTCTTGGGTACGGAGAGGTGTTGGAATCCTTTTCCGAATTCGTTGAATCGTTGGCTCTCCCCGTCTGAACCGGAATTCTGAACCAGGAAGCTTTTAAATCCTCGTTTGGATCGACCACTCAATTCGGGCACCTTGATATGTGAGGGTTGGAGAACAAGGTTGGCAGGGTTGGTTCGGTCATCTCTCACAATGGCATGTCCCGCAGTGGTACTGATCCTGGTTTTTGGAGTCCAAATGAAGCCATAAATGACAGCCAGAACTATGGCACCAAGGGATACGCACAAGAAATAAGCCAAGACGTTGCCAGCCTGACCCATTGAATGTTGTTGAGTGCCGAGGTCTTCACCTTTTTGTCACCTGAAAAATTTGGATCCTGGCTTGGCATCGCAATGGAATCCAAAGCCCTGTGCGTCATGATCTTTTCCGTATGGGGTAAATAGACAATAATCCGGTTTATCTGCTACACATTCTATCCGATGCAGAGGATATCAGCACAACGCAGGAGCAAAGGAGCAAGCGACCATCAGTGCAGCTGCCTGGCTCCGAATGTAAGCACGGCTTTGTGTTCCCGGGGAGAGTCTAGAGTCTCATCAGCACCATCATCACATACAGAAATCATCAGACTTCCAAGCTTGCCGCAAGCTCCCCCCCTCCTCTCACTGCATTTGGTCTATTCTGGATGTACCCTTGAGCAGAAGTGAGAATTACATTTACGTCAGAAGGGTCTCTGCTACATTATGCTGCAGCTCCCTGTGCCGAGTGACAGACATAGACGACAATGATCTGAACCAGCATCAGCCCACCAGATGCTAATGGGTTCTCATGCTGCAATATGATCTAATGCTAGAAAAAATAGGAAAAAAAAAAAAATATATATATATATTTAGTAAATATATAAAATAATATATAAGATAATATAAGAAAATATATTTCTAAGGGTGCTATTAAGATGAAATCTCCCCAGATGTCATTACCAATCCATCCAATTCGCACAGGCAAATAAATAAAACAATAGATGTCCATAAATTTAGTGATGTCTAATAATGAGAAATGATACAGGAAAAAAAGTATTGATCACATGCAGAAAGACAGGTGCAAAAGAGCATACAAAGTGATGACACCAGCTGAAATGTATCAATAACTAGAAAGCAATTCTGCTACTTAGAAAATAAGATAAACTGGTTCAACCTAATGGTCTATAGAAAGGTTTCTCATTGCCAAGGTGCCACACAAGAAACATCTCATGATGGATAAAATCCAGTGAGCTGTCTCAAGACCTCCCCAACCTTACAGAATTGCTAAATTATGAAGGGTTCCAGTGAGCACTTCTGGGGCCGTAATCCAAACGTACAAAGAATCTAATTTCACCAAAAAACAACCTTGACCCGGTGCTCCCCACAAGATTTCAGACAGAGGAGTGAAAATAATTATTAGAAGAGTTGTCAAAGTAAACATGTTAATACTTTTTCCCTGTGTCAATTCTCATAATTTAATTTATGTACATCTATGGTTTGATTACTTTATGTCACGGGGTGGTATAACAGATAGGGAATCAGGAGGCAAGATGGTAAGGTGGGAAAGGGTGTTCAGGGGAGCTACTCTGGCTCTGGACTTGGGGTCCCTGACTAGCCCTGTTCCCGATGGTAGCCTCTGAAGGTGAGGAGGCTCAGGCTGCCACCCTAGCCTTCACTCCAGATCAGCCCTAGACTAAGAGCCCCTAACTCCACCCATAGACTGGGAAAACCCAGCAGCTTTGGTAGCAAAAACACAACTCAGCACAGCACAGGCTCCAAGTAGAAAGGAGCTCTATCAGCCAATTCCTTATATCCTTGCAAGCAAATTTTATATTCATTATGATAATCTAGAATATTTATAATAATTTTTATTATATTCATATGATTATAAAATTGTATTTAAAGCCATTTGTCACTTTGTTGCATTAGGGCGGCTTGGTGGGTTTTTTTTATATCTCTTAGGTTTCTGCCTATTATTTGACAGATAAAGCGACTGTGGGGCAGAAGTAATTACCGCCCTACAGATGTCCATATATGAGATGTCACAGATAATCTGACTCTGGCAGTGAATGGATGACACAACAGGGGGCTCTCGGACTTGTAATAAGGTTGGGGGGAAGGGCAGACTATTCCTTCTCCTGTTCTTGCTATGGTGGAGTCAGGCTGACATTATTTATTGAGGTTTAATGCTTGATGCATGTTCAGGATAATTATAGAATATATATAATTTTAAACATAATAATAAGGAATAATTAATAGAATAAATGAAGGGCGCTGAATACATCATTCATCAGCAGAAAAGTTTTTGTTTAAAAAATTGCTCAGAATCAAAAGCTAAATTCCCTAATATTTTGCTAAAAAACAGTTCCATCTCTGCTTGTTGTCAATGAATTAAAATTGTTAATTCAAGGTTAATATCTGTTCAAGCAACACAAATACCCAGATTATTACAGGAGAAAGTTCATACAGGATAAAATACATACAGCCTCACTGTGTAATGCCAGAAGAAACCACTAACATCAATCATGGATATTATTTTAAAAGGAACCCGTCACCAGGCTTCCCCTCTATAAAGTGCGGCCACCACCAATTAGGTCTCATATACTGCATTCCAGAATACTGTGAATAAATCCCCAGGCCGATCTGTATAATGTAAAAAAATATGTATATTATACTTCTGGCGCCCCTGCGGACCGGTCGCCGCTAGATGGCGCAGCAGCCAGGATTGGTAAGTCGGTCTCCCCAAACACCCAACACACTCCCGTTCCTAAGTCTAGGGACTCTATGCCCAGCAATTGGATAACGGGAGGAGCCAGGTGGTGGGTGGAAAGTTAGAGAGAGGTAACGACAGAACAAAAGGACACAATACCAAGTTCAGGAAACCCAGTCAGGCGAGAGACAGAGGTTGAGTAGGAGGGAGAAGAAGTCAGCCAAGGGAAGTCCAATCAGTAAAAGGTGAGGCGAGAACACCACCAGACAGGACAGGGAGTACATGGACCTGGCGACCTGTGCCACTATGAGGCTAGCCCGGGTCCAAGGCTGTAAACCGAGGTGAAAGACAGAAGGAGTCCAAGGTGTGCTCGAGTCAGCGGGGACACTGAGGGACTGAGCCGGAACCAGAGTGCCGACTCTGCTGAAGTGGCCAGGACACTGTATGCTCCAACCATGTAACCTCGGCATGGTGTGGGCTCTTTATGTTTGCGAGACCCAACCTCTGCGCAGAGAAAGGAAGGCCATTGTATTAGGGCTAGGGGAACCGTAGGTCACCCACTGAAAGCCCGTGACCGCTGGACCGTAGCTAGCGTGCGGACAGACTGAAAAGGCCCGAAAGAGACACAAAAGGGGGTGATGCAGACGAATCATCCCGGTTGCTTAAAACCACACCGGAGCGGCTACTGAACTGTTATAGACTGTAGCATCTGTGAGGAAAAGAGTAAAACCCAGTTAAAGTTGATGCTGTCTGAGACTGTGTTTCTTGCGCCTGAAAGGAGATAGACTGATTTGGTGATCCGGCAGCAGGAGAATGCCGGTGACTGTGAACCCTGCACTACACTAGATTACCCGGTGCCCTGGGGACCCGCTTCTCCTGTGGAGGGCTCAACATCTTCGCTGCTACTTCCATCATCCTGAGAGGTCCCGACTGTAGCATCGGCTCTACCGGCCGCATCCCACAGGTGGCATTACAACATTCTTTTAATTTTTTTTTTTTTTCATGCATTTTTCAAATCTCCTTTTTAACTGCTCGCCCGAAGAGGGGATCACGGACCAGGGTCACGACACAGTGACATACCGCAGCCCCAGACGACGATGAGAGGGCCCGGTTCAGAGTACCCCACAGTTCCCGTAAGGGGCGAGACACTTACCTACAGGGAGATCCAGTCTAATGGGATTCACTGATTTTGATTGGCGCCTACTCTCTTCTTGCGATCGTCATCCTCCTTCTCTGCTTCGTTGGCTCATGCTTCCGACGTCATCCACAAACTTGCCTCCATTGAGCTCCTGCGTGCTTCTCTCTGCCGAGGGCATAGCAAAGTATTGTTCTGCACAGGCCTGAGGAAAGGTCAAGGAGCACCCACGCATGTGCACTACAATACTTTGCTCTGCCTTGAAAGGTCAGATAGAAGTGCATGTACAGGAGTGCAATGGAGGAAAGTGTGTGTGCATGACATAGGATGTGTCATCCAAAGAAGCAAGAGAGGAAGGCTCTGACCAAGACCAGCAATGTCCATTGGATCGGACTGCCCCTTAGGTAAGTATAACATATTTTTTGTTATACAGTAATTTAGAATGCTGTATATAAGAGATAACTGGTGGTGGCCGCAGCTTATATGGAAAAAACATGATAACAGGATCCCTTTAAAGGTACCTTCACACACAGCAATTTTACTGGCAATTTGCTGGTTGCAGTGAAATCATGAACACATTGTTCTATTTTGCTGCTGTGTACAAATGGAACAATGTGTCCATTTCACTGCAACCAGCAAATTGCCAGTGAAATGCCTTCAAAATTGCTGTGTGTGAAGGTACCTTTATATAATTAAGCTTTGAAGACCTAATTCATGTCAATGTCAATCAGAATTTTTTTTGTTTTGCACAGGAGATGCCGGTGCAGGGTTCATTCCAATCTATCAGGTGGTCAGGATACAAAATCCGTTCTGTAGGACGATGTGTTGCTCGATCCGCGCTGCTGCCGAAAGGAACACCAGAAAACCGGAGTATCTTGAAAGATTGCAGCTTTACTCAATCCTATGTGTTTTGGAGCTTAACCCATTATCCATTGTCAGGGATTGTCCCTGTGGAAGGAGCTGGGTTAAGCTCCGAAACGTGTAGGATTGAATAAAGCTACAATTTTCCAGATACTCCTGTTTTCTGGTGTTCCTTTCGGCAGCAGAGCGATCGAGCAACACATCGTCCTACAGAACGTTCTTGCACCGCGGTGACCTATGGATGTGTGGATCCTGCAGAAGCTGACCCCTCGCGCTCATCTAGGTTGTGGGTATACACAACTGGGGACCAGATGAGCAGATTCTGATATTCCCTGCACTCTTTTCATACAAAGATAACAACCTATTGTGCATTATCTCACATTTCCAGGATACAATAGTGTTTATTTATAGGGTCTCGGACCACTTATCTTTATTTCTTTTTTGCTTGTTGTACAGTTTTGGACTGGACGACCTTGCATCCGTCAATCAGAAAATACATAGGCCAGCTACACTAAGCTGGTGCTTGTCCCCCTTGCATTATACACTCTGATGGACTTCATAGACCTAGTTGTGGCTTAATTGGTGATTGAGCCCACCAAAAGGATCCTGGTTCATCCCTGTACAGGCTACAACCATATTTGAATTTACCTTCATGTGAACATCATAAATCTCTGGTACCAAACTTCCCTTTAGAAAACCTTACTGACTCCAAGATTTTTTACATTGCTTTCATTGTCAAAAAGTAAGGGCACAAGGTGCACATGTCCTCTGAACCCTTCTCTTGCACCTTGGGTTCATTGCGGGCCTTCATCAAGCAACCACTCTTTCTTTCCAAGCTGGTTCTTTATTGAGGCAAAATATTTTCTAGTTATGCCCCTGGTGTCACCATTTATATGGGCGGTGTATACATTGCTTACCAATGGGCCCCCTAACCATCAGATTTCTCTGCTATCCTCCCAGTGATGTGAGAGTCATGTATTCACGTAATTCTCTCAGAAATCTCAAGGCCCTGTTACACAGCACAGCATCGTAATGACATCACTGATACGTCACGGGTTTGGAGGCGTACCCGCGACGCGTTGCGACTTCGTTGCAGTGACTGTGGCAAGTTGCTACATAAATCGTTGGATCGAGTTGACAGGTTTACCAACATGTGTATGACATCCAACTCCAGAACTTGCTGCATTGTTGTGTGTGAACCGCGATAACGATGTCGTGGATGACTTCGCCCATTCACAGTATGACAAGGTATCGTTCGCTGGGTTTGGCGACTGATACCTGCTCACACATCGTTGTGCGTGTCCACGATATCTAGACGTGTGACAGCTCACCAACAGTGTCAAAACGATGTCTGCAACAACCCGCGCCCACGAGATCGTTGCAGACATCATTCCAACGTCGTGCGTGTAATGGTACCTTAAGGACGACATTGGCTTGACTTTGTCCATGACTTCCATGACTTCTTTAAAAGAGACCATGTGGGTACAAAAACGGCAGGTGGGGTCGGTCCAGTGGATTAGCCACAAATATGACTCACAAATCTTAACCCAGCCCCGATTCTGGCTAATACTTATCAGGCAGACCTATGTGCTTTCCATCCCCACAATTTACCCAATAATGGATACAATTAGCAATAAAGTGCAGGAAAGAACCGCTCTCCATTACATTTATCATTCAGGTCATTTCTTTCATCATATTTGCTTCTTATATCTGCAGGAACCATGAACGTCACCAAATACCGTGTCTGTGGTGTTATCTCACCTCTCGTTCCATTATGATACTGTCTTCATCCTCATCCTCTATTCACTAAAGGCCTTAGATACACACAAAATCCAACCGATCTGTAAAATGGAACACCTTTGACTGTGTAAGGACAATTAGCCTGACACAATTGTGTTGGCTCCTTTACAAAGATTTCCAATTCACACTATGAATAACGCTATGCCAAATTGCGTCGGGCCATGGGAGGGGGGTACTTTTTCCTATGGTGTTCCAGGTCTGTATTAGTGTTTTTCATGGCAAAATAAAGAAGCAGTTTTTTGGATTCCTGCGTAATATTTCTTCTCGTCGACAGATGCAACTTTCACTTCCTGTGAATTTCAGCCCGATGTCAGTGCCATTCGATGCTGACTTCTCAACTGTGAACTCAGGAGTAGGTACTGACTCTTGTTCTGCTCTGTTGTATAGCGACAATGGTGCTCCCATACATACCAAAGTTTCCAATGCAAAACTCTGGACATTAAAATACCATTGCACAGCACGATGTTGCATGCAACATCGCTGTAATTTTGCTGATTCAGCAATTTGCAACAACATTGCTGGAGCATCGCGATTTATCGCTGGCTGCAAGTTGCCAGGTTTGAGGAATTGTACCTAAAACCTGGCAACTTGCAACCAGCGATTTGGCAGCTAATTGCTGTGTAACACCGCAACAGCGATGTGCCAGCAATTCCACCTATTCGCTGCATTGAAGCATATCGCTCGCTGGGTTGTTCCCAGCCCAGCGAGCGTTTGCTGCTTTAATATCGCAGCGGCGTCCCAGGCAACATTGCCTGTGTGACACCTCGGCAGCGATGTCAGAAGCGAGCGCACACCTGCGGCATCGCTGCAATGTTGTACCATGTAACGGTACCTTAAAAGAGGTTTTGGCAAACCTGCAGTTTTATTTTTGTTTTTCTATTAAAAACAAACTATGCAATAATCACTCTTCCTTGGTCCAGCACTAAGTCTATGCCACTGTTTCAGTTATTGCCTGTAGTGCTGATGTCACGTTGTCAGCACTGCAAACAATCAGCTGCACTGTCCAAGTTGACAGCAGTAGCCTGGAATTCAATTATTGGCTGCATTACGGTCGACATGATGTTGATGACCACAAGCAGAGGCAGGGACTCAACGTTGGACCTATTGAGGGTGAGTAAAGAAAAGTTTTTTCTTTTCATTTCTTTCAAAAATGGCACGCAAGAGAGAGGAGTTTTCCAAAACAGAAAAGCCCTTTCCTAAGGATCCTAGTCCCAGTCCTCAGTTGGCCTGGTAAGCCGGTCCCGGAAAACTGAGATTATTGGTGAAGAATGCGGTTTCGATGTGGTCTGTAGCAACTACATCATTCCCTGTGAACCTGCAAATAAATGGCTTCCCTCTCCAAGACCAGCCCAAATATTCAACGTGAATCCCCATACTGCTAGTGTTGAACCTTAGAAACTTTTGTTACATCTCTCTATGAGGCAACTTTACAGCAATGTGTGCCAAGTAGCCGCGGCCCCTCATGGCCATCAGCCATTCTGCATATCTGGGCTATGGGTGACTGAAGTCTCTAGGGCCAAGATACAGGTGTATGGCGGAATTCACTGTTTACACTCCGGAGACAAATGACACGACACAGCGCTGTGGTGTACGCTCACCTTTGTATATTGATATTTGCTGTACAGCAACCAAAAAACAAACAAACTACATATAGAAAGTGCAAACCTGAAATAATGCAGCATGGAAGGGAAGGGATAACTGGGAGAGAAGGTCGGTATATACAGAAATACAGAGCCGGGACGCTGTGGGATCCACAGGTTATTAATACATACTCAGATATCCAAAAAATCACAGTGTATATATTTTATATAAATGGACTTAAAGAAAACCTGTCGCCTGCCATAAATATGAAATGCTGCTGTTCTCCTCAAACCATTGTTTTTCCTTTTTTTCCAGCGCCTCTCTAGTCCTGAGATATGACCCCTCTATATAATATCTAGGCTTTTTAGCCAAACCGGTGTGGTCATCAAGAAGGCTCAACGTGAAGGAGCTGTAGATCACTCCCACTTAACTAACAGAAAACTACACTTACCATATTTTTCAGACTGTATGATGCACTCTCCCTCCACACTTGGGAGGAAAGTGTGTGTTGGAGGGGGTGGTGGTGACATAGTCTGGATGTTCCTGGCTCGCTATATGGGGGGGGGTTAAGGGGTCGGTGGTTTCAGTGGAGTGATTCACAGGAGGCAATAAGCTGGGGACGAAACCATGTGCCCGCTATTAAATTTAATGAATATTGTCTGCTCCCCATGGCCATAGTCTTGCCCGCTTCACGATACTAAAGCGGGGCTTGCTGCAGTAGCTGAGGTGATCACGTGAGTCCACTATTAAAGAAAATGAATATTTACTGCTCCCTATGCCCATAATTCTGGGCGGGAGTAGCAGTGAATAATCATTTTGGTTAGGCGGCAGTTGATGTCGGTGTGTAATTGGGGGCGGACAGTATTGACGCATGTAAGGCAGACAGCGCCTGACATCAATGCCATGTGCCCCCAATTACAAACAGACGTCAACTGCCGGCTAACCAAAGTGAATATTCACTGCTCCCCATGCCCATAATTTTGGGCGGGAGGAGCAGTGAATATTCACTTAGGTTAGTTGGTAGTTTACGTCAGTGTGTAATTGGGGGCGCATGGCACTGAAGTCATGTGCTGTCCGGCTTACATGCCGAAGTAAATTGCCGGCATCAGAAGAGGTCACAGCGCACTGGAGAACAGAGGGAAGTTGAGCAAAATCATTTTTATTTGTGTGTGCAACATACGGACGGCATATAAACCAGGAGGGGCCCACGACGGGGAACATGTATACCAAAACATGGAATATTCATGACAGAATTAGGGTCATATATACCGTGAAGGGGTTCAGGATAATTGTACAGAGTTGGAGGACATATAAACCAGAATAAGGAACAAATATACCAGGATTAGGGACATATATGCTAGGATTATGGACATACAGGGGTTGGACAAAATAATGGAAACACCTGGAAAAATTACCAAAAGTTAGTTTAATATGGTGTAGGTCCACCTTTTGCGGCGATTGCAGCCTCAATTCTCCGAGGTATGGATTCATACAAGGTATGAATTCATCATTGGCCCGGGGGATCTCCATGAAAAATAGCACCCCAGATCATCACAGAACCTCCGCCATGTTTTACAGCTGGGATAACGCAGTCTGGATGGAATGCTTCTTTCGGCTGTCCCCAAACATACACTCGGCCGGACCTGTGCTTCATTACTTTGGAGACAGGACCTCTTGACACGCCAAGCATTCGGGCACTTTCTGTTACACTAGCGCCTGCCATACGAGCACCAACAATTTGACCTTTGGTATCAGGTTCTCATCAATGTTCTTACAATTCGGCAAAACAAACAGTTAATTTACATACACATATCACTTACCACAAATAATCAACTACAAAACATTAACATATGTCACGGTTTGCATGTTTATAACATGTCCGAAGATTATGATGCCAAAACGGTAGATGTTTCCATTATTTTGTCCCAACCCCTGTATATAGCAGAACATGGATCATACATACCGGGAAGAGGTCCAGGATATTGGACATTACCCCTATAAGTGTCAGCAGCTGATTCCCCCTTAAGTGCATAATGACCACATATTTTTTCTTCAATTTTTTTCTGTCTCCCAAAACCTAGGTGCATCTTATGCTCAGGAAAAATCTGTATATTACAGGGAAGAGGAGGCCATATATCAGGGACAGAGGCGCACAGGAACACGATAAAACCAATGTCGGATTCAGGAGAATAGTGGCAATTACACCAGTGAAAAACAATTACATGTTCATGGCAAGTGACAGTGTGGCGCCCCGCAACGAGTGCGTCACAAGGGAGTATTGCAGCCGCAATATTCTCTAGACAAAGCAGTGAAATAGTTAACTCAGAGATCCAACCCAACATACAACACCTAGAACAGGGGACCAATCCTAGGTCCTGGTGGGTGGAGTGTTAGGGTAGTGAAGAGAACACAATAATCTAGACAGTCAGTATACAGAACATAGTCTAGAACTTGAAGAGAGCAGACTAGAACTTGGAGTGGAGCGGGGGCTCCGCACCCCGTGCGGGCCCCTGGGCCGTCACCGGTCGGGTGTCAGCACCTGAGGCCTTAACCACCGGGAATGGGCATTTCTACACGGGTTCCCAAAAGACTCCCGTGCCCACAACTCACAGCCGGTTCACTGGTACCGAAGCTGGCAGCAGTTCACCTCTGTCACGCGAACCAGCCCCGTGGAGGAGCAGCTTTATAGGAGCACCCCACCACCAGCCAGTTTCCAGTCGTCTAACCAGCGGTGTACCCACCGAGGGACCCAAGGCTCCCCAAAGAATCCAGAACGTACATCATGGATAGGGCATTGAAGCAGCCTCCCCGTACCCGATCTGGTATTCCTGGGCGACGCTGGCAAGAGAAGCTAAGGAGGTAGAGAGGAGGTACACTGCGGATCTCTGAGGAGCACTATCACTGCTGAGCCCACACCGGTCTTCTACTCAACCACTGTAAGCCATGTACTGCCTGCTGGTTACAGTAAAGAACCGTTGCAGAGACTATCTGTGTCCGTGTCTCCTTATGAACTGTCCGTCATGAACTTAAGGTAACCGCAGCTGCCGCACAACATCTTGAGCAGCTCCAGCCCCCGGGGATCACCGCTCAGCCTGTGGGGAGCGTAACATCTTGCTGCTGTCCATCACCCCGGGAGGTTCCGCAGCGTCGGTAGCCCTTACCGAATCTACTCATAGGTGGCGTCACGAAGAAAACAAATTAAAACCCCTTTTAATCTGTTCCCGTAAGACGACCTCAATTTTGATCTGCACTACACCGGGCCCCACTACCGGCAGGCGCGGTCCACCCGTGACAAGGAAGGAGAAGAATCGCCTGTATAAACCGGGAGTAACCCTGGCCCCTGGTGTGCGTCAGAAAATGGCGTCACGAACAGGATACGAGCAGGCCCGTTACCCAACGGGTATGTTGTGCTTAAACTGGACTTTATTGTCTACAATTGGACTTTGTTCGTCCCTAAAAGAACTTTCCCGCCTTTACACCATTGGGTCAAGATGGCGCCCAAGATGGCGTTCCCGCCACAAGAAGCCGCCACGTGAAGCCCAGGAGTGAGTCAACCCCCCCCTCACTGTGGGAGGGCTAAAGACAAAAGGCGCCAAACTCTTTGTCCGCCCTGATTGCTCGAATCAACCATGGGGGCGGATCCCAAAGACTTTTCCCACGATTGGACTACAAAAGCCCAGAGGAGATGGGAGTGTGATACCTAGACACACCGACAGAGAGAGAAGACATCTTCACCAGCTCAACCAGAACGTCTTACCGGTTGAACGGGTGTGGTTTCCCTCCAAAGAAGAATGGCCAGCATGAGACTCCAAGACCTGATGCAGGAGGTCGAGGCGGAGGCCAGAGCAGCCATCAGCCAACCGGGTCCGGATCCTGCCTTTACCATAGACGGCAGCCCCGACTTCTGGCTAGAGGCTCTACAAGACCTCCGGGTGCGGTTACTAGAGACAGTGGAATGGACGATCCGTAGCTGGAGCGCGACCCTAGGCAGACGACTACACCATGCGATGCAGCAGAGCCGACCGGGTACAGCTTCTCCAAGCCCAGACGACGTCACCAGCTTCTCGACCGCCTCACCCTCGCCTACCACCTGTCCTGCTCCGTCACCTGAGCCAATAGACTGTGTCATTCCGGTAGAGGCCGCAACTCGACCCGTTCCAGCGACCAACATCGCAACCGATTCCGTTCTTGAGCCGGAGCTCATAACACGCTCCATGGAAGAACTCGATCTCTACCAGGTTCCACCTGTGGAACCCGCGACTAGTTTCCACACTACCGAGACTGTCGCTTGTTTCTCCCTTGAACCGGAGGCCTCCTCTGTAACTACAGAGGCCTACCTGGTAACCGGGATTGAAACACCTTTACCTGCGGAAACAGATGAAGAGGCAGGCAGCCTGGAAGCCCTGCAGGACGTCCCTACGGAAGGATCCGCAGCACCACCGCCCTGTTGTACAACGGAACAAGCTTTAACGTCTTTCATCATCGAGCAGCCTGATGTGATCATCGAGGAAGAGGTCGGAGAGGATGACGACGAGACCCACAGCACCGCTGAGGATTTCGACACCGGGTTCGCTTGGGGAGACAACAGAGAACTTCCTTCCGGGCATACAGCTCGGGTACACTGGTCGGGTGCACTGCCGACACCTTCCCCTGTGCCGTTCCACCGGGTTCCGATACAGACAGCCCGCCAAGTTCAAGCTTCCCGCCAAACCACCAGCTCCATTACTCATCTTTACACCCCGAGCCGTAACGACGGAGATGTACGCCAGAGACGACGAGAGGAGTGGCAAGCCCGAGAACGCGCCAACATGGAGGCCCGTGCCGAGGCTCGCCGCCAGCCGCCGCTGCCTGATGAACTCCGCCGTGAAGGTAGAATTTCCACCTTTAACTTAAATACCGGGTGGGGGTTCGCTTGGGAGGTGGGTTTGAATGAGGAGGTGTTTGTGGGGCGCCGGGACGTTGAGTCAAACTTGCCAAGAGGACATCCCGATCGCGACCTATACCGGGGCGATATTATCACCTACGAGCGCTATGCTTGTGCAGATGGGTGGTTCGCTATCCGGGTGCGCCATCACCCTCAGAGCCAGTGACTTTAAAACTTGAACTTCATCAATGACTCTGTTCCCGTTAATCATTGACTGTGTGATCTCGCGGCTACAGCCTGGACTCTAGTTAAAGTACAGCCGACCGCCCGCCGGGTCCGCACAAAGTGATTACCTGTTTCTTTGCTTATATCACCAAAGCATATCTTTACCTGTTTTTCTATTTTTAATAAAAGTGTGTCATATATGTATAAAAATGTAAAAACCTCTGTAATGTGAGTAGTTTGACGCTTGGGGACAAGCTGATTTAACCAAGGGGGAGTGTGGCGCCCCGCAACGAGTGCGTCACAAGGGAGTATTGCAGCCGCAATATTCTCTAGACAAAGCAGTGAAATAGTTAACTCAGAGATCCAACCCAACATACAACACCTAGAACAGGGGACCAATCCTAGGTCCTGGTGGGTGGAGTGTTAGGGTAGTGAAGAGAACACAATAATCTAGACAGTCAGTATACAGAACATAGTCTAGAACTTGAAGAGAGCAGACTAGAACTTGGAGTGGAGGGGGGGCTCCGCACCCCGTGCGGGCCCCTGGGCCGTCACCGGTCGGGTGTCAGCACCTGAGGCCTTAACCACCGGGAATGGGCATTTCTACACGGGTTCCCAAAAGACTCCCGTGCCCACAACTCACAGCCGGTTCACTGGTACCGAAGCTGGCAGCAGTTCACCTCTGTCACGCGAACCAGCCCCGTGGAGGAGCAGCTTTATAGGAGCACCCCACCACCAGCCAGTTTCCAGTCGTCTAACCAGCGGTGTACCCACCGAGGGACCCAAGGCTCCCCAAAGAATCCAGAACGTACATCATGGATAGGGCATTGAAGCAGCCTCCCCGTACCCGATCTGGTATTCCGGGGCGACGCTGGCAAGAGAAGCTAAGGAGGTAGAGAGGAGGTACACTGCGGATCTCTGAGGAGCACTATCACTGCTGAGTCCACCCGGTCTTCTACTCAACCACTGTAAGCCATGTACTGCCTGCTGGTTACAGTAAAGAACCGTTGCAGAGACTATCTGTGTCCGTGTCTCCTTATGAACTGTCCGTCATGAACTTAAGGTAACCGCAGCTGCCGCACAACATCTTGAGCAGCTCCAGCCCCCGGGGATCACCGCTCAGCCTGTGGGGAGCGTAACATCTTGCTGCTGTCCATCACCCCGGGAGGTTCCGCAGCGTCGGTAGCCCTTACCGAATCTACTCATAGGTGGCGTCACGAAGAAAACAAATTAAAACCCCTTTTAATCTGTTCCCGTAAGACGACCTCAATTTTGATCTGCACTACACCGGGCCCCACTACCGGCAGGCGCGGTCCACCCGTGACAAGGAAGGAGAAGAATCGCCTGTATAAACCGGAGTAACCCTGGCCCCTGGTGTGCGTCAACAGGTTACCTGTTATATAGAAAACAATCAAGATTTGGAAGAAACCTATCAAAGTTGTGCGTCTCCACATCTCAGTAGCTTATTGGGATAATACTGACATTGAGCAGACAGCACTGGATAGACTGCATCAGACCAACGAGGCATTAAATCCTCTCCTGTAAAGTTACATAAAATTCATGCTCGTCATCATAGCTTTCTTATATGGGTCGCCACCTCCAAAACCATAAATCATCCTAACTATGTAGTCATATGTCCCAATATAGCAGCCATATTGCTTATAACCCAATGGCTCAACTGAAATATTATATTATAGGAGGTACAAAAACAAATAGTAGGAGGATCTTAATGCAAATGTTCACCACTTTCTATATCATTTTTGCAATTTTGCTCACTGTTGTTGTCAATGACTGCAAAACTCATAGAAAGGCCGACCCTAAGATACTTGCCAAAATGATATAATTTATACCTGGGTTAAATGCTACCGTTCTCCTGAATCCGACGTTGTTTTCCTTTTGTTCCTACGCCTCTCTATCCCTGAGATATGGCCTCCTTGTCCCAGTATGTATTTTTATCCAAGTGGGAGTGGTCCTCAAAATGTGCACGCCCATTTGTCTAGAAAGGCTTGGATTTTCACAGTGAAATGAAGTCCATATCTCTGGAATGGAGAGGTGCAGGAGCAAAAGAAAAACAATGTCGGATTCAGGAGAACAGCGACATTTATGCCAGATAATAATAAATATGTATTATGGCAAGTGTCCTCTGTTAACGTTTGTTTCCCTTGGTAGTGAATTTACATTGTGAACCCCAATGGGGCCAGTGTTACGGATGTTGTAAAGTCATGTGGAATTACTGGCGCTGTATAATTGAATATTATTATTGGAGCGATTTAGAACCCTGTTAAATTATGTGATTGGCTGCTATGGACAACAATGGTATGAAAACGGAATACGTTCCACCATAACTAAAGTGGGTTTTATCATGAACATAACTGTCCCTGTAACGTCCTCTTGTCAAAGGTAATTTGCAAATGGAAAATATAAAAAATTTATTTAAAAAAACAAACTGCATTTCTGGGCCACTGCCCACGTAAAAGGACAATAAATGAGCGTTACTTCTATCTGATCACATCCAAGCACCACTGATAATGACAAATCTTCAAAGCCGTCATATTAAGGCAGTGGAAAAGGATGGCTGGCGAGGGATATTTTAGTAGTCGGACATAACGTAGTCGCCTAACTGGAGGCTGAATACAGAATCAAAAGAAGGGATCTCACAAAATAAAAGAGGAAAATCCAGAAAATGGACACCTCTGGGGGGTAGGGGTAAATTTTTTTCTTTTAACTAAATGCAGGCATTTTGGGCTAAAAATATCTTGCATTGGTTTATATAAAAAATATTACAGAAATAAAAATAATGTTTGCAATTTTTTTTTTTATCAAAAATTATATTGCACCATTTGATTTTTCTGCAAGTTGCAGTCTTCACAATGAGTTAACTGATGATCCATCAGAGAGCTCGCTCTGGTAGGAGATTGCAAGTGCAGAATCGTAAGGGATCTTCTAAATGTAAACTTGTGGTGGGAGCTTGTAAGTGCAGACTCGTAAGGGAGCTTGTAAATGTAGACTTGTGGTAGGAGCTTGTAAATGTAGACTTGTGATAGGAGCTTGTAAGTGTAGACTTGTGATGGGAGCTTGTAAGTGTAGACTTTTGATGGGAGCTTGTAAGTGTAGAATTGTGATGGGAGCTTGTAAGTGCAGACTCGTAAGGGAGCTTGTAAGTGTAGACTTGTGATGGGAGCTTGTAAGTGCAGACTCGTAAGGGAGCTTGTAAGTATAGACTTGTGATAGGAGCTTGTAAGTGTAGACTTGTGATGGGAGCTTGTAAGTGTAGAATTGTGATGGGAGCTTGTAAGTGCAGACTCGTAAGGGAGCTTGTAAGTGTAGACTTGTGATGGGAGCTTGTAAGTGCAGACTTGTAAGGGTGCTTGTAAATGTAGACTTGTGGTAGGAGCTTGTAAATGTAGACTTGTGATGGGAGCTTGTAAGTGTAGACTTGTGATGGGAGCTTGTAAGTGCAGACTCGTAAGGGAGCTTGTAAGTATAGACTTTTGATGGGTGCTTGTAAGTGTAGACTTTTGATGGGAGCTTGTAAATGTAGACTTGTGGTGGGAGCTTGTAAGTGTAGACCCCGTAAGGGAGCTTGTAAGTAGACTTGTGATGGGAGCTTGTAAGTGTAGACTTGTGATAGGAGCTTATAAGTGTAGACTTTTGATGGGAGCTTGTAAGTGTAGAATTGTGATAGGAGCTTGTAAGTGTAGAATTGTGATGGGAGCTTGTAAGTGCAGACTCGTAAGGGAGCTTGCAAGTGTAGACTTGTGATGGGAGATTGTAAGTGCAGACTATCATAGCTATCTTATGGAAGTCACATCATCCAGACCGGATGCCCTAAATGCCGCTGTCTGACACGAACAGAAAAAATAAAGGAGTTAACACAGGTGAACATGCTCCAATCGCTGCTGTTAGGGCCGCTTTACACACACCAACTTCTGTGTCCAACTTCTGAACAGATCTCTGGTTGCAGTGAAATCATGGACACATTGTTACATTTGTACACAGCCACAAAATGGAGCAATGTGTCCATGATTTCACTACAACCAGAGATCTGTTCAGAAGTTGGTGTGTGTAAAGCGGCCCTGAGAGGGGAATATTGGATGAACTCATGAGTTCACTTCCACACATCCGCCCCTGAAGGGTGATGTACATGGAAGGGGCTAATACTAAAATGTATGCAGTAGGCTCCTAAGCACCCTCTAGTGGTGGCTGCAAATACTTAGATGTTTATCATTTATCTTTATGTTTGTATGTTGGGTTTGGAGCTCTGTATCAGAAAAGCTGAGCTTTGGGTAATATGAAAACTCATTAGGAAATAAATTGAATGGTATTTTGGACATTTTCAGCTTGATTCATAGTAGGAAAAAAAAACCTTGCAGCTTCTCCAGTCAAGGCAGATTCTACACCTCCACTTGTAAAGCTGTGGCTCTGCTGATGTAACACAAATCGTATGAATATCCCATACTGTATAGGGCAGAGAAGACCGTGGGGGACCTATCTAGGCTGGAGAAGACCATGGTGGACCTATCTAGCTGAGAAGACCCTGGTGGACCTATCTAGGCTGGAGAAGACCCTGGTGGACCTATCTAGGCTGGAGAAGACACTTGCGGACCCATCTAGGCTGTACAAGATCGATCTTCCTATATAATGTTCATCCTTGCAATTCCCATGGCTCAAGATCGAGATGAAGGCGAATAAATAACATCCAAGCATTGCACAGTTGCCTCCTTGCAGCATACAATAATTTTGAAAAAGGATGAGGTGTTCCAAAATGCATTTCCCAAAATAATATAATATGTGATGTATCTTGCAATGAGTATGTTCCTTGCAGTGAATGGACTCAGAGGTGGCCACACGGGCACCAACAAGAACAAGCTCCATGATTGAAGATACTGAACTTTCCCAAAAAAAGTATCTTCCCCATTTATGTAATATTACCTCCAAACACTTTAGGTAAGCGTTAACACCCAACATATGAACATGGGGCATTATCTGCAGAAATAAATACTGTAGTGAACTGAAACATAAGCATTCTTGTCAACCCAAGACAATGCTTGATGTAGGTAAATGCAAGAGCTCAAGCATGTCTTGACAGGAGAGGTGCCCGAGAAACGTCCGCTGGAGATCTCGACATGTCATTTGGTCAGGATGATGGTAAAACCTCTGTACTTTACTACATGAGGAAGAAAAAAAAAACAAAACAAGGTGATCTGTTAAGATAATGAAATCAACCCAGGCATGTATACAATGCAGGAACACGGAATATACTCAACATGCATTGTGCATAAAGATGGCACGGAGTGAAATAACCAACATGCAAAGGAAAGTCATGAAGATGTATTGCACACATACAGTCAGCAACCATGTACCACAGACGTATGATGAGTATGGCAGCAAAAACATATATCAGGCCATGCATCATGATTAAATGTTCAGAATATCAGATCCACTGCATCCTGCAAATGTTTTTTTTTATTAAGCTATCTTCCTATGCAACTTACTATGATATGGACTAAGAGGAACCTCATATACAATAGGTGGTATTGGCCACACAATAATTCAGCTGGCAGCTATCTTGCCCAACTGCTCCATTTATAGAGACGCTCCCTCTGCGGTGCGCTCATGTGGTCTTTATGAGCTGCACCATACATAGGGACACTCCCTCTGCGGTGCGCTCGTGTGACCTTTATGAACTCCTCCATATATAGGGACGCTCCCTCTGCTGAGCACTCATGTGTTCTTTATGAACTCCTCCATACATAGGGACGCTCCCTCTGCTGAGTGCTCATGTGTTCTTTATGAGCTGCACCATACATAGGGACACTCCCTCTGCTGAACACTCATATATTCCTTAAGAGCTCCTCCATACATAGGGACGCCCCTTCTGCTGAGCGCTCATGTGTTGTTTATAACAAAGCTGCTGTTGACTCCTTATCTCACCATGAACAAAAGATTTGGCAGGGCACAATCCGACAAGTTGGATCCTCATCTTTTCCCACAGATAGGGTAGGCGGAGATAAGGATTCGACATGTCAAAGTCAGGAGGCGCCCATACATAATAGACTGTCGGGTGGCTTTGGCTGACATCTAACATGTATAGGGGGGAAGGGGTCTTCCATCTGTCATAAAATCTTTATACCTTAGGTTTGTGTTCTCCAGCCAGGCAAAAGACTGATTGCTCTTAGTGGGAGAAACAAAATAATCTTGCAGTTTTGATACTTTTTAATAGCTAACAAAAATAAAATAAATGATGTCACACAGCAAGCTTTCGAGACTGCTTACTTCTTTTATCATAACCTGCCTGATGAAGAGACATAAGCAGTCTCGATAGCTTGCTGCTTTGTAACATCATTCATGTTATTTTTGTTAGCTATTAAAAAGTATCACAACTGCAAGATTATTATTTAGTTTTCCCCACTAAGCGCAATCATTTTTTTTCCAATTCCCTGACACGGAACAAAACCTTTTTTCTTCCAACCAGTCAAGTGATCATCGCTGAAATCCTTATAGACATTGATGGTCCCTGGAAATGTCCCCTAACTTTATTACTTCACAAAATCTATAATCTATCATTGATTGATTCTAACGTTTACGTCTTGCCTTGCTGATTAAATATAATTTTAAATAATGATTGCCTGGTATGTCGGGCACAGATCCCCGCAGTCCCCCAAGTGATACAGTAAATTACAATCACACCAGCTGACTGCAGCATAATGGACAATCGAGGAGTGAACTCTGCGGCTCTGGACATGTATTATTAAGTGATTTTCACTTTGCAGCTTTTAAGAAACTGGAAAAAGACCATAAACTTGGCGTAATATGGAAATATAAGTTCCTGACCTAACCATCAAAATTGCACACATTGGATGATCCATTACACCTAGCCTTATCTGACTCACTAAAGATTCCCTATATCATCCGTGAGGTTGGTAGCGTTTAATGGCAGCTATACATACTTTAGAGAAGTTTTTAAAAATGGACATAAAAAAAGCCATGTGAAAAGCATTACTGGTATACAGTGAAATATGACCGTAATCTGCAAAAAAAAAAAAAATGGATGAAATATGGATTACAAAGAGGCCCGATATGACCTACTTTACTGAGTTCTGCCTCAGTTTATATTTTAATAGAAAGCCTATACATTTAAAGTTGCAGTTTCGGACAAGAAGTACTACAGAGGGATATCATTATTACAGAAGATGGGTGTTATACTACAACAGATGTAATAATAGATAACAGCTAGCTCTCATTTACACATTTCATTGTTATTTTTTTGCAATCTAATAAAAACAAACAGGATTTACATAAGTTGTTTTACATGATCACAAACTAAAGAAAGTGAGATGTATAATTCCATAAGGAATCACTAATTAATACCCTCCGGTGCCAACAAGATCTCCTTCTCTCCTCCCCTCTTATCTCCTCTTCCCCCAAAACACATACAAGATTTCTCCCGTGCTTCCCCCATACTCTGGGACTCTCTGCCCCAACACATCAGACTCTCGCCCACCGTGGAAACCTTTAAAAGGAATGTGATGACCCACCTCTTCCAACAAGCCTACAACCTGCAGTGATCCTCAGTCTGCTAAACCACAATGACCAGCTCTACCTGCTCCTACTGTATCCTCACTCATCCCTTGTAGACTGTGAGCCCTCGTGGGCAGGGTCCTCTCTCCTCATCTACTGTATCCTCACCCATCAGTTGTAGACTGTGAGTCCTTGTGGGCAGGGCCCTCTCTCCTCACCTACTGTATCCTCACCCATCCTTGTAGACTGTGAGCCCTCGTGGCAGGTCCTCTCTCCTCCTCTACTATTATCCCTCACCTAACACTGGTAGACTGTGAGCCCTTGTGGGCAGGGTCCTATCTCCTTACCTCACCTACTGTATCTTCCCCCAATCCTTGTAGACTGTGAGCCCTTGAGGGCAGGGTCCTCTATCCTCATCTACTGTATCTTCCCCCAACCCTTGTAGACTCTGAGCCCTTGCGGACAGGGTCCTCTATCCTCACCTACTCTATCCTCATGCATCCCTTGTAGACTGTGAGCCCTCACGGACAGGGTCCTCTCTTCTCCTGTACCTAGCTATGCTTTGCAATGTTGATATATATTGTACTTGTCTATGTATGCCTTTTTTTCACATGTAAAGCGCCATGGAATAAATGTCTCTATAATTATAAATAATAATAACCTTGGTATTTACATGGGCTGATCAGTCATAACATTGTACCACCTGTCTAATATGATGTGCTCCTTCTCATGCCAGTAAAAGGCCCTAAAGCGTCATGACATGGACTATAAAAGGTTTCTGAAGGTGTCCTGCCGTATGTGTCCGCACCAGATCCTTTGTGTCCTATACACTGAGAGGTGTCGTCTCCATAGACTGGACTTCTTTTCAGACAGATGGTCGATCGGATGGGGATCTGGGCAGTTTGGAGACAAGTCGCCCCCATGAAGTTTCTGTCATGTTCCTCAAAACCAATTCTTGTAGTGTGACAGGGCGCATTATCCTGCTGAAGGAGGGCACTGCCAATAGAGGATACCACTGCCATTAAGGGGCGTAGGTAGGTGGGACATGTCAAAATAACATTCACATGAATTCCAAAATCCAAGGTTTCCAAACAGAACATAGTCCAGTTTATCCTCAGCCATTCATATAATGTAAAAAGAAATATGCGATTCATGAGACCAGGCTACTTTCATTGCTCAATGATCCAGTTCTGATGGTCGTGTGTCCGTTATAGCGGTGGACTGGGATTAGCCTGGGCTCCCTGGCCTGTGGTTATACAAGTGTTGATGCTCTGTAAGTTATATCTTTCCATCATAGCCAGCAGTAAGTTTTTTTGGGCAACTTATGCTACAACCCATAAAACTCGGGGAGCCATGCACCTGTCACCGGTTTTCCTTATTTGCACATTTTTTAGGTCGGTATTAAGCCTTGCATACTAAGACACTTCATAAGACCTGCCCTTTTGGAGATTCACTGACCCAGTCGTCTAGTTGTCGCAATTTGGCTCTTTTATTGTGTAAACCTCACAATTTTTCAGATTCCAACAACTTGAAGAACTGACTGTCCACAAGCTGCCTCATCCATCACATCCCATGATGGCATGGTCACCAGATTATCAATGTCATTCACATCCCCTCTCAATGGTATAACTTCCCTTCCCTTATACGTCCAAATTTCAAAATCAGGCGTACAGTTACGTTGCAAGAGAGCTTTGCCCGTACCATCCGCAAAAGATGCGGCCTGTGATACAAGGGCTCAATGTTATGGCTGAACTGGGCAATTAAAATCACACTAAGAAGGAATATGCACATAAACCGGGAGCATGAGGAAAGATTTGGTATCCTACATATGGTGTGCAACCTACGGCAATGTTCTAGGCTTGGTGACTGTTAAGAGTATATATGAAGCTCTCACATGGGAGAGAATCCCCCATTTTATTATTAGAGTATTTAAAATTGACAGCCAGAAGATGCAATGACTAAGGCTCTTGTGTAGCTGAAACGCATTTGCCATGTTTTATGGATTATAAACGCCCCCCAAATTAGAGGAGGAAATCAGGGAAGAAAATAGAATTTTCAATGTTAAAATGACAGCTAGGTGTTATAATCCTAGAGTCCGTTTTATGTTTTGAGTGTAGTTTACCAGGGGGGCGAAGTGGCGGTGAAGCGACTGAGGAGGGGTCACAGGAGGAGGGTCGGCGATGTTGCGTGCCCAGAGCTCGAAGGAGGGTATGTTGCGGCGGCGGCACACAGGCACCATTGATCTGCTGGCAGTTCACATGATGGATTTAAAGAAAAGACCTCAATCTGCAAACGCAATGCCTTCACAGCCATTTTCCTGTGGTCCATCGCGTCCCGCTGTCAACAGATCAATTGTGCCCCCCTCGACCACGGCGACTCCTCTCCAAGCCCACAGCATTATGACCCTGCCTCCTGTGACCCAGGTCCATTGAGCTATTGGGGATATGAGAATAAGTTGTAATTTGTAGTATACTGGGAAATAAGATTTTTCAATCACCAGAAGCAAAACAGTAACAATGTAGTCGACATGACATAAATAATCATATGCTAAATATTTGCATGTCAAATTTATGTACGAGATAGTCAAGATGATTGTCTATAAAATGAAGGTAGACTCACGCTCAAAGCTGTAGTGGATGGTTAGATATGGAGCCTGAAAGTCAAACGTTCACAAAATTGTTACCCTTTTGCTCATTAGTGTATATATTTTAATATAACAAAAAGGGTAATTCCCATCACCGATCCCAGTCTGCTCCGTTTCTGATACTTCCTGCTCTATCTCTATGATGTTCACTATATCCTAGCACACAGCACACAGGAAATGACTAATCAGCCAATCACAGGCTGTGGTGACCCATCTCAGTCAGTGATTGGCTGAGCAGTCATTTCCAGTGTGGTGAGAGGGACGAATAAGTAGAGACCAGGGAAAGGGAAACAGGTCCTACAATCAAAAAATAAACAACTGAACAAACTGAATGACCATCACTTAACTAAACCAGAAATAATAAAATCACTTCCCTTCCCTCACTGCTCTGCTCATGATCAAGTCATACACAATGCGGTACTGGTACCATCACTCATAACCAGGTAGATCTAGACACAGCATGCAGAGAGAAAGCACAGATAGTAGATTACAGAGCCAGAAAACAGCCCGTGCAGAATGATGACAAGACACACAAAAGACAGATGCGAGGAGGGAGACGTGAGTTCACACAGAGGTCTTTCTGTAACAAACCGTTTCAAAGTCAGCAATGTGCACAGATTTTACAGCTCCTTCCAGCTTTTCCATGGACGGCGGGTGATTTTTTCAGCCTTGTTTGCTTCTGCTGGTGAGTTTTCTGTGGTTGGTGATGTTGCATCTGCAGCTGGTGAGGTCTCTTTCTCTGGTGAGGTATCCTTTACTGGCGAAGCCTCCTTCACTGGCGGAGGCCTCCTTTACTGTAGTGAATGCACTCTTTCTCTGGGGCTCCAGAGACCTCTTTCTCTGGTGAGGTCTCCTTCACTGGCGAGACCTCTTTTTCTTGTGAGGTCTCCTTCACTGGCGAGGCCTCCTTCACTGGTAAGGCCTCCACTTGCGAGGTCTCTCTCTCTGGTGAGGTCTCCTTCCCTTGTGAGGCCTCCTTCACTGGCTGGTCCTCCACTTGCGAGGTCTTTTCTTTGGTCTGGTGAGGTTTTCCTTTCACTGGCGAGGCCTCCTTCACTGGCGAGGCCTCCTTCACTGGTGAGGCCTCCTTCACTGGCGAGGCCTCCTTCACTGGCGAGGCCTCCTTCACTGGCGAGGCCTCCTTCACAGAGGGTGAGGTTCTTTCGGCACCTACAGTGGTCAATGCTTCCGCACGGGAGGTAAATTCTTCATCAGAGGCAGAGTCTTCTTCAGTGGAGTCATCTTCTTCTTGGGATAGGAATTCCTCTTCTTCCACTGCCATGGTTTCCCCTGCTGATGAGGATGTCTCTTCTGTAAATTAATGCAATAAAAGTAGAGTGAGCATAGCCTTAATAATCAGATTCCACTCCTGGCTACCTAACAGGTCAAATTTTAGCCAAGATTCCAAACTGAGATTGTACTAGAATGTAAATCATTCACTCCTGGTATGTTCTTAGACTGTGAGCCCTCGTGGACAGGGTCCCTGCCCCTCCTGTACCTGTACGTCCTGATCGCCTAGATTTAGTGTACTTGTTCTTGTCTCCCCTTATCCTCATGTAAAGCGCCATGGAACCTAAAGGCGCTATATAAATAAATAATAATAATATGTTATCAGAGATCTCCCTATAAATATCCTCACATAGTTGGGTGTACTGCCCCTTTAAAGTTCACTCCATATTATATACACTTTAATGAACAACAAACTTGTCATTGTTTTTATCGCCTTACTCCTCTATTATAGCCCCAAGTGTCTCCATATGGCAAATCTGTTACTTATTCTGCATTCTTTGCTGCAGTGCATTAAGGTACCGTTACACACAGAGATATATTGCTTGCAACTCACTGACTGCACTGAAATCATGGACACCTTGTTCCATTTTGTACAAGTAATGTCTGCACAGATACCTCTGTGTGTAACGGTACCCTTATGGAGATACATTATGATCAATTAGCGAACGGTGAAAGAACAAAATAAATGTAATCAGTGATAAAAGGAAAAATAGTGGCTTATACCAACATCTTAAAGCACCTCATAAATGTAATGTTTCAATCCTTGAATCCCTCAATATATTCATGAAGCCAAACCACTGAATATGTGTTTCAGGGGAATATGATTAGCTGCCAGTCATTGTACATCTAGAGAGGAGTTGCAGGGCAACGTAATCAAATGCAATAGCTAAATACTGCACTGCTTAAATCTAATGGATGCATATATATGGTCAAAAATTATATAAACTGTACCAAAGGGTACCTTTACATAGGACATTGTACTTCACAGGTACTTAGATGAGGAATCATGGATACAAATCATCTTGTTCTGGTACAAATGGAATCATGTATCATGATTCACTGCACCATAAGTTACCTGTGACACTACAAATGTAGCGTGTGTAAGGTACCAAAGTGGATTACCTACAACAGAGACAGAGCAGAGAAGTGATATGGTGCCCAGCACTAAACTATGACACTTGTGTAGCAGCTTCCTGCAGCTGCCACTAGTGGGAGCTCACTGTAGACAGATGTATACAGATCAGCCTATATCAGTATTATGTGTCTGAATCCACGTCACCCATAAACTTCCAGATGAGGTCTGTATCGACGTATCAGAGCTTCAGTAAAGGTTACCATGGCTTGTTCTGCTCTCCACATTGGTTAACTCCATGTTTGCCTTCTTTTCAGGGGAATGCACAGACTCAGATTCAAGAATAGAGGTTAAATTCTGTACCGGATCCAGGGCCGAAGTTTGGACCGGGTAGTGCCTATAAAATTACAAAGACAAAACTATTAATAAAAAAAAACTTATACTCAAATACAAGGTTTCTTACATATAAAACAAGTCTGCCATGAAAAATGCGTTATATGTTCTTAAAAAAACACTTCACGGTCTTTAGCGTCACATAATGCAGTGTTACCGGTAATCAGCTGGAAGGAAGCTAATGTTCTTCAGAGGTAGGGTTGCTAATAGGATCTATTAAGACCTTGGTGCCGATCTGCAGGAATATATCTGAGACAATAGTTAGCATGTCAGGAAATGGAAAAGGATTATTCACAAAGTAAGTCCTGGCGGTGTCTTCCCCCATCCAGTATCAATGAATAGTTTTCCTTGTTAAGAAACCTAAAAAACATTTCTAGTTAAAGGGGTTGTCCACGACTAAGGCAGCCCTTTCAGATTCTACTTGTTTCCCCTAGTTATAATAATAGACCCTATACTCACATCCTGTGTGGCCACCGTTCCAGCGATGTTAGTATTCGCGGTTCGGGGCTTACATGACATTGTGACATCATGCAGGCCCCAAGTTCAATCACCGCTGGCTTCCTTCTCTCTGCCTTCGGACCAAACAAGCTATTAACAGGAAGGGACGCTGTAGCTGCCATTAACATCCTGTTGGTAGCTCATTTAGTCCGAAGGTGGAGAGAAGAAAGCCAGTGGTGATTGGACTCAGGGCCCGCGTGATGTCACAATGTCATTGGAGCCCAAACCGCGATTACCAACATCGCTAGAATGGCAGCAACACAGTTTTATTTTAACTGAGGGAAACAAGAGGAATCAGAAGTGGCTGTGCTGGTAGTGGACAAGACCTTTATAGAGGGACCTATCATTTGCACTACGGTATATATGTAGTTTTTTAACGCCTCTGTTCTGTGGGTTGTATTTTTGTGTTCCTGTGCCTCTCTGATATATCCCACTTTTCCCCATGTATAAATTTAGTCTTGATAGCCAAGTGGGTGTGGTCATTTTGACCACACTCACTTGCGTTAACCAGACCAACTCCTATAAAGGAAAGAGGGGGCCATATCTCAAGACCAGAGAGACACAGGAACAAAAGAAATACAACGCCAATTACGGTATATCTACTAAAAATATGATACATTTATGGAAAGTGACAGGTCGTCTTTTTTTTTTTTTTTAAATCAGATACATTTTTATTAAGCATTTTGACAAGTTACAAGAGTACAACTCATCACCCGACAGCTTAGCATTATAGTCTAGTAGTGGTGCAGGCAGCATACAAAAGGTTTTTTTTTCTCCCCAGGGTTCCCCTTTAATGAGATAGATGTGCTATTCCCATATGCTGAGGAGCTGTGCTTCAGGGATATGGGAAAGCTGGGTGAATCATCTTTGGCAGTATAAAGTCTACCTTATGGTCGTTACCCTGCTTTACCGAAAATCGAAACAATTTGACTCTATAAGCTTTCTTAGCGATAGCAGCTAAGAGTTGGAAGAGTTGGAAGCAAATCAATGAAGTAGCTTTATTCAAGTGATGAGACTGGGCTTGATATTTTTGAAAATCATATCATCCTTGTCTTATGAAAATACAGAAATTGATCTAGCCTTCAAAAACAGACGTCATTGTGCTTAGCCATATTGTACAGGCATAGAGGAGTACATCATCAATTCTTATTGCACACATTTCCAGTAAAGGAGATCTCCTGGTCCCCCTCCTTTTGAAATTTACAATATTGATGTCTCCATAGATGGCAGAGGGTCCTCCAGGCACCAGAGCCTGAGTCTGAGTGTGACAGCTACCTCCACCTTGCCATACACCTCTTGCTTCACCAGACTCTCATCTAAGTGCTCTTTTGCAATAACAGAAGTAGCGCTCATTACAACTCCATTCACACAAGGGACTGTGGAGCTTCCATTTTTGTAATTGCACAAGCTCCAGCAGTTGGACCACACTATCGATCTTACATTTATAATCTACTCTGTTGATATGCAATATATGATGTTTAATGGACAATCCATTTAAGTAAAGGAAGTTATATGGTCTGTTTTACTTTTGTTGTTTGTTAATTTCACTTGGAATAAATTACTGTAAAGAAAACCTTAGATAAAAACCTGTTTTATTCTCTAATCCAGTGGGTGACTTGATATGTATCTAGTCAGATGGGTGGAACAATTGGAAAGGTGAGTAGTATTCAAGGACAACATCTGTCCTAAGAATATATGGCCCCAGAGTCCATCAATCAGATATGACTATATGGGGCAACTACCGGTATATCACCATTTAAGTCCCACTCCCTTATATAAAAGGTATCTCCTCATAGAATTGTTAAGTTTTCCTTTTTGACCTGTGTACCATTTTAATATTTAGGCATGTATTCATGAAGTTCACCATAATCCCATATAATATAGTTTACTGATCACAGTTACAGCTTGTATTATGCTCCAGAGCTGTATTCACAATTCTGCAGATCATCATTGGAAACACTTACAGGCTTGTTGGCAAATACACGCCTAAGGGGCCTTTCACATCAGCATTTTCGCAGGCCCCATGCATTATCTATGGGGCTTTGGGTCCGGTGCGGCAAGTGTGGTTACATTCAGCCTAAGACCCCTTTGACATCAGCGTTTTCGCTGATGTGCAGCCAATCCGGCAGGTGGTGCCGCATCAGCTGCACTTGCAGCCCGAATCCGGCAGGCCCCATGCATTATCTATTTGGCTTTGGGTCCGGTACGGCAAGTGTGGTTACGCCGGATCGGCCGAATCTGGCACTTGCGGCTGCGAAAGAAAAAAGCTGCAAGCAGCACTATATTTTGCGGCCGCAAGTGTCGCATCTGGCAGAACCGCACTGATGCACTGGACCGCAAGCCCCATAGACAATGCATGGAGCCTGCCGGATCCGGGCCGCAAGTGCAGCTGTTAGGCAGCTGATGCGGCACCACCTGCCGGATTGGCCGCACATCAGCGAAAACGTTGATGTGAAAGGGGTCTTAGGCTGTTTCATAGCATTGTTTGGAATCCAAGGAAAAAGCCTGCATGCCCCTGGATATCCCTGCAATGATTAAACTGGATGCCCCCACACTAGACAGCTTTGGTCTAGATTCCCATGAGTTTTTGGTGCATTTTTGATGTTGCAGAATTTTTGCACGTATCATGCAAATTAGGTTTCTTATGTTTTTTCCTGCATTTTTTGCTGGAGCTGTAAGTTGCTGCACTAAAAATATACAGCGTCAAAAGCTCATCATGAGAACATAGCCCAACTCCTATATCCCCACCGTACACTAAACAATTCAGACACCTGCTTTATAAATAACTTTTCGTTGTGTGAAGGTTGTTAGTCTAATCTGTAACGTCATCCATTCGAAATGAAAAATCACTGTTCATTGGCAGATGGATCAGTCTTGCTCTTTGACTTAAGATAAACTTTTACTTGCAAGGTGTGGAGGGGGTTTATATACACCACCTAACCAATCACATAGTGTACTCTGTGTACACTAAACACTTGACAATGACCAAAAAATATTAACCAAAGATGAATTCTTCCATGGATATCTGCCCTCAGTCAGTCGCTATCTATTAGTCATTAATGTCAGAACGTTTTGGCCATTTGTAGAAGTGTGATTGAAGCTCTAACATAAGAGAAATGCAAAAAATACAGAAAACCGTCCAAGTCCCATCAGAGTTTGACTTGTGCATCCGTTTTTACCATTCGTGTTTCATCAGACATCCGAGTACTGTCTGATTTCTTTTGGACCCATAGGTCTGCAATGGTGAAAATGGTCCATAACGGAGATTAAAGGTCAACCCTGTGTCTGATTTTGCGTTGACCACTCTTCCGTTCTTGGGTACTACGGCTCAGCTCCTATTGGGGGTGAATAGGGGCTGAGCTGCAGCAATCAGAATGGGTACATAGTGTGCAATATTCCAGAGCTGAAAACAGCTGGTAATATTGTCAAAAAAGCATAACAGCGGCACAATAGGGGGGCATAAAGTTTATGTGAACCAAGATAACTTGAATGAGGAAAGATAATTTCCGGATGTTGCAAAATCATATGAGATAATCTGCTGGTTACAACACTCTTGTGACTAGCGGTCCTGTGCACACATGAATGTCTTTTTTCAAGAGTTTACAGGATATATGTATTTATTTTAATTTTAAATTAGGGGACATTAAAATGTTTGCATAATTAACTTTTATTAGCTTCCCAACGTATAACTGGCTGCCGATCGAGTTATCTGAGAATGTCAGTGAGCTCATTCTGGTGGAGCGTTTGTAACTCCATTACCTTTCATTTTCTGCACTCCTCTTGTGCTGATTTATGACCACAGACCACATCTATGTTTAGCGGACCTTTGATGTGGTTATAAATCAGTTGAGAGGTGTTCAGAAAAAGATGAAAAGAGCATTGATATTACAGTAGAGTTGGGGGAATACTAAAGGTTCACTGCCGTTACTTTTAGCCATTATTGTCAGGGCCACATATCATCATGGCCAGGATTCATCATAGCCCTTATGCTGGTTTCTTGTGTTTTGTGCCTTTTGTTTGTTTGCTCCCAATTGATTGTTCTATTTGCACCTTTAAGGGTGCATGCACACGATCCGGAGGAGCTGCGTGTTGGACGCAGCTCCTCCGGACCTGAGGAAGCAGCGGGTGGCCGCAGGGAGACTGCAGCCGCCCTGTACTCAGCGTGTGAGGCGGGTGCAGGGCGGCTTCTCCCTGCAGTCACCCGATGGAAGCCGCATCCGACTCCGCAGCATGTTCATTTCTGCCAGAAATCCCATCCACTATGCTAGTACTGTACTACGCAGCGGCAAGACGCTGCGTCCAAAACGCTGCGTACACTGATCGTGTGCAAGTACCCTAAGTCGATCTTAAACAGCTCTGGCAAAAATTCTTGAGACCATTGCACAGTTTTCAGTTTCTCTGATTTTTCTCTTTATAGATATATTTTTGAGTAAAATGTACATTGTTCTTTTATTCTATAAACTACTGACAACATGTCTCTGAAATTCAAAGCTAAAAATGTTTTTATTTGCAGCAAATGAGAAATCGTCAAAATAACAAAAAAGAAACAGTGCTTTCAGACATCAAATAATGTAAAGAAAGCAAGTTCATATTCATTTAGAAACAACAATATTAATGTTTTATCTCAGGAAGAGTTCAGACATCAATATTTGGTAGAATAACCATGATTTTTAATCACAGCTTTAATGCATCTTGGCCACTTTCCACCAGTCTTTCACACTGCTTGTGGGTGACCTTAGGCCACTCCTGGCACAAAAATGTAAGCCGTTCTTCATTGTTTGATGGCTTGTGAGGCATCTTCCTCTTGATTACATACCAAAGGTTTTCAATGAGGTTCAGGTCTGGAGATTGAGCTGGCCATGACAGGGTCTTGATGTGGTGCTCCTTCATTCACACATTGATTGACCTAGCTGTGTGGCATGAGGCATTTGTCCTGCTAGAAAAAACAGTCCTCAGAGTTGGGGAACATTGCCTGAGCAGAAGGAAGCAAGGATAACCTTGTATGTGGCTTGATTTATTTGTCCTTCACAAAGATTAACCTGCCCAATTCCAGCCTTGCTGAAGCATCCCCAGATCATCACCGATCCTCCACCAAACTTCATAGTGGGTGCCAGACACTGTGGCTTGTACGCCTCTCCAGGTCACCGTCTAACCATTAGATGACCAGGTGTTGGGCAAAGCTGAAAGTTAGACTCCCCAGAAAAGATTACCTTACTCCAGTTCTCTATGGTCCAATTCTTATGGTCGTTGGCAAACTTCAGCCTGGCTTTCCTTTCTTTCTCATTGATGACTTCACTGAAGACTTATCTTTTCAACTCCTTTGAGATGGTTAAAAGTTATTTATTCATTTAAATTACTTTTGGGCTATTCCTAGCACTTGTTTTGCCATCCAGCTTGTCCTATTGCAAGAGGATTGTGAAGACCACAGCAATGTTTTTAAAAACTTTTCCTCGTTAAACAAGATTTGGTTCAGGTGATCACCTAATCAGAGGGGTACTTTGGTTGGAATTCAACTGACACTGGAATGGAATGGCTGCCAGACATGTAGAGATGGGGATTTTTAGAAAACTGTGCAGTGGTCTCCCAATTTTTGCCAGAGCTGTATGTGCTCAGCTGTGTTTTTTTTCCCACTTTGGAACCACAGTTTGGCAACTCCATCTGTTTTTAGCTGATTTATCAATTGTATATTATATAAAAAAAATTAAAAAAAGTTGTTAGCCCCCCCCACCACCACCTTCAGCGGCCCCATGTATAGTTGAGTACGCCAGTATTTTAATGCCATTTTTTAACAATTTTTCAAAATTCTAGGATTCTATGTGACTTTTTGCACAATAAAAAAAGCAAAAGTTTAGGACAGAAGAAAGACAATTTTGTTACTGTGGTGGAGTTTGTTTTCTGGCCACAGTTCTAATTTCCGCTGACATCCAGCAAAATGTCAGTGACGATAGCTCATTTGGAGACATAGAAGACCAGCCCCACAAGGCCAAGATGCAATGTATAGAATCATAGAATCTTGTATATAGCTGTTAGTTGATGAGCCATTCATTTTTTTGCAATGTTAATCTCCTTTGATACAGTTCCCTTCGACCTCATCGGACTGTAGACTTGTCATCAGTGATTTCTTTCGGACCCTAAGGGTACCGTTACACGTCGCAACATTGCATGCAATTTCTCTTGCAATTTGCTGGTTGCAGCGAAATCATGGACACATTGTTCTATTTTGTTGCTGTGTACAAATGTAACAATGTGTCCATGATTTCACTGCAACCAGCAAATTGCAAGTGAAATTGCATGAAATGTTGTGACGGGTAACGGTACCCTTAGACTTGCATGAAGCACAACTTGGATCAAAAATGGACATGTCTTCGTGATTTTTTTTGTGGACACATCGTTTACAACAATATACATGTAAACCACACCACAGACTGTAATAGGTACACGTTACATAAGGGAAAATAACAGATAAAGTATGTACATGAAGATTCAAGGACGTCAGAATGGCATAATTTCTCATAATGCTTCTGGCCTTGCAGGGTGAGCAGCACTTGTGAGGAGTCCTATCTAAGGGCAGCAGTAATCAGTGACATAGCACTGCTGTCCACAGACTCCAGTCTCAAGTGTATCCTAGGTCTCCCTGCCTCCTGCTTGTGATAGATTTCTCTCGTGTCAGGGGAGCCGCGACCAGGCTAATCATTTTGATGCAATCGTCGTCAATGTTATACAGACGTTCCTGACTGTGCCTTAAAAGGGAGAAAGCTATCACAAGCAGGAGGCAAGGAGATCTAGGATACACAAACTCTGCAGTCAGTGGACAGCAGTGTCCAGGTTCTTGGGTTCAAATCCCACCACGGACAACATCTGCAAGGAGTTTTTATTTTCTCCCCATGTTTGTGTGGGTTTCCTCCACCACTGCAAAGATATACCAATAGGGAATATAGATTGTCAGTCCCAGTGGGGACAGTGGTGATCATGTCTGTAAAGCGTTGTGGATTTAATAGTGCTGTATAACTGAGTAAAATAAATAATGCCATTTTAAAGGGTTTATCCCATTTTCTTAAAGGGGTTGGACATTAGAAGTCCCTTTCATGTAAACCAGCTGCCATAGATGAGCACTTTTGCAAATACCTTGCCATCCCAAATCTTTCTGCAACCTGAGATTCTTTGCAGGTAACATGATCTCTGGTGGGAAACTCCTAGGATTTCCTTTGCTGTCAATTTCTCCCAGAGATTTGGGCTGGGGATCTGATCTGACATCACAATAATGTGACTTTTATGCAGTATTTTGGACAGGGCTCTATTCAGCAGAGCTCACTCACTGCTCTTATGAGTATTGCTGCAGAATTAGAACTCCCATATATACAGGGTGGGCCAGTTATATGGATGCACCTAAATAAAATGGGAATGGTTGGTGATATCAACTTCCTGTTGGTGGCACATTATGGTGCTGTCACACCTGGCGACGTCGCTAGCGACATCGCCGAAAAAGTGACGAATCAGCGATGTCGCTTGCGACGTCGCGCTGTGTAAACGAGCGGCGCGACCGTGTTTTATCGCTGGTCGCAGATTGTCAGGTTTACGGGCAGAACCGTAAACCTGTCAATCGGCGACCTGCGATAAGGCTGGATCGCGGCGTGTGACATCGCCAGAGCGATGTCGGCGGCGATCCAGCCTATACCGCAGCGTTGCTGCGGATCACTCGCTGGGCTGAGCCCAGCCCAGCGAGAGATGTCACCGCCCGCATCGCTGCGGCATCGCCGGCTGCAGCGATGCTGTGTGACAGCTAGCCAGCGATGTCGGAAGCGAGCGGGCACCCGCGCATCGCTTCCGACATCGCTGGCCAGATCGTGCTGTGTGACGGCACCATTAGTGTATGGGAGGGGGAAAACTTTTCCAGATGAGTGGAGACCATGGGGGCCATTTTGGATCCAACTTTATATTTTTTAATGGGAAGAGGGCTATGTGACATCAAATATATTGAGAATTTCATAAGAAAAACAATGGTGTGCTTGGTTTTAACGTAACTTGATTGTTTCAGGAGTTATTTACAAGTTTATGACCACTTATAAAATGTGTTCAAAGTGCTGCCCATAGTGTTGGATTGTCAATGCAACCCTCTTCTACCACTCCTGACACACTGATAGCAACACCGCAGAAGAAATGCAGCACAGGCTTCCAGTATCCGTTGTTTCAGATGCTGCACATCTCGGATCTTCACAGCATAGACAATTGCCTTCAGATGACCCCAAAGATAAAAAACAGTGGGGCCATTCTTCATCAATGGAAACCTCAATGCCACTGGATATCTGAAATTGCTACATCATGATGTGTTGCCTTCTTTATGCACTGAAGATGGCACGCTCCCGGAGTTTTTCCAACAAGATGGTGCACCACCACATTATGGGTGTCAGGTCCGAATATTCCTACATGAACAGTTTCCTGGAAAGTGTATTGGTCGTCGTGGGCCAGTTCAATGGTCACCAAGGTCTCCTGACCCCATTAGACTTATCTTTGGGATCATCTGAAGGCAATTGTCTATGCTGTGAAGATACGAGATGTGCAGCATCTGAAACAACGGATACTGGAAGCCTGTGCTAACATTTCTTCTGCGGTGTTGCTACAAACATGAAGTTGATATCACCAACCATTCTCATTTTATTTAGGTGCATCCATATAAATGGCCCACCCTGTATGTATATATTTTTTTAACAACAGTTCAGGTCAGCAGCTCCACAATGCTGCTGGCCTGAACTGTGCAGTCCCAAAGTCACTTTATGAGGCAATCTCGTCTCTGAAGCGAAGTTGGGCCTGGAGTAGGAGCCAACAATACATGTCAGTGATACCGGACAGTGGGAAAGGACGTGTAAGCGCTGTACATGTTTGCAGGTTCAGTTGACGTCCTTGGTAAAGAGCAGTAAACAAAATAAAATGTTAATATATTGAAAACCAAAAGAGAATTTTAATGAACAGAAAATTTGAAAAATTCATTGTTTTACTAGCACAATCCAAAACTACCCATCCATGAATATAAGAGTAACCTTTAATTTTCTGAAATAATTGTAGAATCTTAGTAAATATCTAAAGGAGGAGGAAAAAATAGATACAGTGCAAACTATCACTGAGGTCAGAAGGACCTCTGCTTCTTTTTGACAGGGGCTTCTGCACCTCTGAGGCGGAGGTGAAAGCGACATAACACCCACTCCAGAAGAAATGAGAACCTTGTCGTCAATAGAGAGTAAAAATAGTCTGCCATGTTTCCTCAATTTGCAGCCTTATTGACATTAAAGTGAATTGACAGCTGCTTGGTATCATGCTGGGAATTCTAATGGGAGCGAGGGGCGAGTTATAGTCAGGACTCAGAACAGTCTGTATTGATGTAACAAGGATCACGCACTGTATAGTTATAATGCACCTGTCACCAGATTTGGGGGTTGTAAATCCTTCCCACCATCTTACCATGATGTCATTGGGATTCAGGGACCCCAATTACATCACCAGACGCCCCCCTGTATACCTCAGAAATCTGAGATTACTTACCGGTAGTCGTATTTTGCGGAGTCCATGACAGCACCCACCGAGAGAGGGGATCCGCCCACCAGGACAGGAAACCTACAGATAAAAAGGGGCGGTCCACCTCGCCTCCTCAGTTGGGTTACAGAGAAATTGGAAGAACCGCCATAACCGTATAAATACACAAACACAATGAATAACAATACAAGAAGACCAGCACCTTAAGACATGAAAAAGGGGGCACACAAAACCCCAGGCAATATGTGGCCACCTGTGGCAAGTGACAACACACTAAAGCAATACTAAGAATAATAACAACAAAGACTATCACGTCAAAAAAGAATTGAAACGGTGGGAAGTGAGTGGGTGCTGTCATGGACTCCGCAAAATATGACTACTGGTAAGTAAACTCAGATTTTGCTATCGCCATGACAGCACCCACCGAGAGACTTGCAGAGACCATCACCTGGAAGGGACCACAGAATTAAGAACTGCCCTCCCGAAGTAGAGGTCAGACGAAGAGGATAGGTCAAGGCGATAGTGCCGAAAAAAAGTAGAGGGTGAAGCCCAAGTAGCCGCCCTACAAATAGACTCAATAGAAACGTTAGCCCGTTCAGCCCAAGAGGCCGACATGGCACGGGTGGAATGGGCATGAATACCGGCCAGCGGCTGCTCACCTTTTGCGGAATAGGCCGAGCAGATGGCCTCCCGGATCCATCTGGAGATGGTGCTTTTAGTGGTATGAGTTCCCTTCCGAAACCCTGGAAAGAAACAAACAAGGCCCTACATGTCCTCCAGGGCCGAGTCCTAGCCATATACTCGTAAGCACAGTACTCCGAACATCTAAGGTCTGATAGGGCAACTCCTCAGAACTAGTGGGATTGTCACAGAAGGCGGGCAATATGATTTCTTGGCCTCTATGGAACTTCGAGGGGAAGATATGAGGGGTCCGTCTTAAGCACCAACCTATCAGGGAACACTAACAGGAACAGGGGGGGGGTGGTCAATGGACAAGGCTTGCAGGTCACCCACCCGTCTAGCAGACGTCAAAGCTACCAGTAAGGCTGTCTTCCAGGTCAAGTGTTTGATGGGGGCCGAGGTCAATGGCTCAAAGGGAGGTCCTGTCAAGGCGTCCAAAACCAAATTCAAATGCCAGGGAGCAAGCCTAGGGATGTGCTTCAGTGCAGCATTATCACAAGCCTGAAAAAAAAACGGGGAATCCACCGGTCACCTGCGATATTTTGATTAAAAAGGGCCCCCAGAGCAGAAACCTAAACCCGAAGAGTACCGAGAGCAAGGTCCAACTCCCGACCCTTCTGCAAAAATTCCAAAATAGTATGAATCGGAGCACGGCCAGTGACACCCCGAGTAAAAATCCAAAAATTTACGGCAAAGCCTACAATACAGGTTAGTGGTAACTTCCTCTCTACTGCCGAGGAGGGTAGTAACCAAAGCATCGAAGAACCCCTGCGATTTCAGAAGCTGCCTTTCAAATTCCAGGCCTTTAGATGAAGGCCTTCTGTCTGTGGGTGAAAAAAGTGACCCTGAGAGAGCAGCCTCCGATCCGTCGGGAGAACCCAAGGGTCAGAGACTGTCATCGCCTGGAGCCAGAAAAACCTCGCACCCTCATCCCTGATTTTGCGCAGAACCAGAGGAAGCAGACAGAACGGAGGAAAAGCATAAGCTAGAGGAAAATCCCATGGCACCCGCAGAGCATCCACCACGTCTGGAAGGTCTGAGGGATACAGGGAAGCAAAGTGCCGAACCTGTCTGTTCCCCCTGGTCGCGAACAGATCGATCTCTGGCATGCCCCAGAGATGCACAATCCCCCGGAAGACTGCCCTGTTCAGAACCCACTCGCCCTGTCTGAGAGAGTGGAGACTGAGAAAGTTGGCTCTGACATTGTCGATCCCTCTGATATGTAGGGCCGTCAGGGAGAGAAAATGGACCTCTGCTAGCTGAAATATCGAAGTCGCGGTAGCCAGTAAGGAAGGAGACCGGGTTCACCCCTGGTGATTTATGTAAGCTACTACTGTGGTGTTGTCCGTCTGAATCCTGACATGGGAGTTGCGTAGACGGAGCAAGAACTGGAGGAGAGCATACTGAACCGCCCGCAACTCCTTCAAATTTGAAGACCCAAATACTTCCTCCGGAGACCACTGACCCTGGGCCAGGCGAGGACCCAAATGAGCCCACCACCCTAAGGGACTGGCATCGGTCGTCACCACAAAGTCTGGAGTAATGACCAAGGGCACCCCTTGTGTCAGGTGACGAGGATCCATCCACCAGGACAGAGGCTATGGTGGTTGGGGACAGACGGAGACGGCCTTCCAAACGACCTTGCAGAGAGTCTCCAGCCCTGAGCACGACCTGCTGGAGATAGCGAGAGGGGAACTGTGCCCACGGGACAGTCAGAATGCAGGATGACAGAGTCCCCAGTAGAGACATGGCCTGACGCAGTGACAGCGACGGACTGTTCATGGCCCCAGCCACCTTGCCCCTCACTGCAGAGACTTTGGCTGCAGGCAGAAAACATCTTTGGGCGAGGGAGTCCAACAGAAGTCCCAAAAAAATCTGGACCTGAACTGGATGGAGCCTTTGACTTGTGGACATTGATGAGCCGTCCCAAGGACTGTAGGGAGGATATGACGCAAGTCAAACGCTGCCCCTCAGAGTCCCCAACAACCAAAAGAGAACATCCTTTTGTCTCACATATGCCATAACTTCAGCTATCAACTTGGTAAAAACCCCAGGAGCACTGGAAAGGCCGAATGGCATGGCGGCAAACTGCAGATGGCGAACCTGACCCTCCAAGATCACCGCCATGCAGAGGAACTTCTGGTGAGCTGGATGAATAGGCAGATGGTAATAAGCGTCTTGTAAGTCGAGTACCGCCATAAAACACCTGGGGAATAGAAGGCGAACGGCAGATTGAATGGACTCCATTTTAAAGGACTGGAAGTGGAGGAAGGAGTTTAATTTACGAAGATTAATAATAGTCCGAAAGGAACCATCCGTTTAGAAACCAGAAACAAAGGGGTATAAAAACCGCCTCCCTTCCTGGTCCCCCGGAACTGTTACAAATACTTGTTTATGTAACAAGTCCTTGACCTCCAACTCCAGTTCCTCTTGCTGGCAAGGACTAGAAAGAATAGTTTGAAAAAAAAGGAGTCCCCTGGGACCCTCACAAAATCAGGTTGAAGGCTAGATGAAATGAGGCCGAGGATCCATTGGCTATTCGAAATTTAGGACCATTGTTGGAAAAAATGAGCCAATCGTCCACCAACAGGTGGGTCAGAACAACTAATTACGTTTGGGCGGGGGCTTGGAGGATGAGGAACCACCGTAATAAGCCCCTCTCTGTTTTTTCCTTGCCAGCTCCCACTTGGAATTGGACTGTTGCCTGGTATACTGGCGTTTCCGGAAGGCTCTCCTGTAGTTAGGGATAGAAGGATTAGGCAACCCTTTCTTACTTCTCCCGGCTTAGAGAGAATACCGTCGAGCACAGAGCCAAAGAGGTACTCACCCCCGCACGGGATTGTACATAACTTAGTTTTCGCATGGGCGTCCCCTTTCCATTCTTTAAGCCACAAAGATCTGCGGATGGCATTAGAGATACCTGTTGATCTAGCCGCCAGGCGTAGAGAATCTGCAGAAGCATCCGCCAGATATGCAGAGCCACTCCGGATCTGAGGAAGAGCAGCCAATAACCTGTCTCTGGGAACCCCAGACTGAATCTGTTGTTCCAACTGATCCAACCTTACCAACTGGGAACGAGCTACACAAGTAGAAGCAATGGCTGGTTTAAGGGCCCCAATACCAGTCTCCCAGGATTTTTTCAACAGGGTATCCGCATTTCTATCAGAGGGGTCCCTCAACAAACCCCCATCCTCCAAAGGCAACACATTCCTTTTGGAAGAGGATGCCACTGCCGCATCCACCTTAGGGACCTTAGACCAGTTCAGTAATTCTGGATCATCAAAGGGGTATTTCCTTTTGGAAGAGGAGGGCAAAACCCCCCTAGAGTCTTGTTTCTCCCATTCGGATCTGTCCAAGGATTTAATGGCCTCAATGACAGGAAAAACAAGTCTCTTCTTCTGAGACAACCCAGCAAACATGATGTCCTGAGCAGACCGAGTTTATATAATCCCCATGGTGGCACGGACCGACTTACCCAGACCATCCATTTCTTGTATGGCAAAACAAGAACCCCCCTCATCCTCAGACGAGGAGCTTGAATGGGACGAATGAACCAGACCTTCCTCCTAGGAATCAACATCCGACTGTTAGGGAGACTGACTGAGAGAAGCAGGCACACAGGGCTGCTGAATCTGGGAAAGGGAAGTCCTGATCTTGTCCCGTATAAAGGTCTTAAGGTCTGCCGCCCGTATAGGGGCTTCTTCGTCAAGAGTCTGAGCAATACAGGAGCGGCAAAACCGCTTGTCATAGTCGTCTGACATGGGCTGTTCACACAAGGCACAAAACTTATGTTTCTGTTTGTCAGAGCGTTTCTTAGGCTGGCCAGAAGGATAATGAGAAAAAAAGAGACAGAGAGAAGAGTGGCAATTAGCAGAGTGGATGAACATGCATAACTCACACCTAATGCATATACAGGTACCGGTTCAGGAGGTGGAGACCCAGCCTTGGGCTTGGAGCCTTTAGAATTCTCAGCGGAGCGCTCCTAAAGGTACCTTTACACGCCGCCACAGGAAGGCAGCAACTGCCGGGCACTGGGGACAATTTTGGCTGTTGCCATGAAATTATTACGAAATGGCGGCATGTAAATCGGGAAATTCCTTCCTGTGTCCTGCAGTTCCTTTGGATACCTGTTGCTGAGCCATGCTCAAAAACAGGAAGGAACATCTTCTATGGTGGTGGCGTGTAATCGGGGCACAGGCAAGGTATTTGCGTTGCTTACGAATTCCCAGGGGCGTGCCACGGCGTCATGGATACCACCCCCATCAGCGATCATTGGTGGAGGCTCCTGCGTTACGATTGGTTATCCCTTCACAGGGCGCCATATTTAAAGAGCTATACATTCACAGTCCACAATTGCAATGGCGTCATGTATTAGCCAGCCTTCCTGCACAGGCTGGCCAATCATGACTATTGCGTTGTCCAATCAATGACTGTGCATCACGGAATACACAACTCTGTCACACCTATGTACTAACGGTGCAAAATATGTACGCCCATATTCCTTTGTGGTAGAGGCATGTGAAGTAGCGAAGGTATTCCACATGAAGTAAGCCGCAGCACCCGTCAGCCCTTCCAGGTAACAAAGATGCCTTCAGTGGAGCATGCATTGGCGACGTGTATATGCGGCATCGGCGATTGGTATCCACTGTTAAAAACGTGCGCGTGCACGTGCGGTGGATACCTGTTGCTAGGCACAGTGGCGGCATGTAAAGGTACCTTTACAGGCACCGGTGGACTTGGAAGCCTGCTTGCAGCCGCTATTGGTCCTATTTACTGGCTGGCAGACCCCCTCCGGGTGCCCCTCCGCTCTGGGGGAATACATGTTGGGCACATCCACGAGGCCCCAGGCACCGGCTTTGAATGGTGTTTTCCCCGCCTTTAGACGCACCCTCCTCCGGACAGCCGAAGTGACGTGCAGCGACGCAGGGCGGCAAATCTCCTTGCCCACCCGCCCTGCGTCGTGAGATAAGCACTGGGGACGACTCAGAGCGGCACCACCCGGACACTGCTCGTGCTGCTAGAAACCAGTCGATGAGGGAGACTGCCGGACCAGGGCTCCCCCGACGCTGCCTCCAAGACCCGGATTCCACAGACCTCCACCAGCCCTCCATGGAAGCCTCAGGCCCTAGGAAAGAAGAACTTAATCTGCAGGTTCCTCCCAGAAGGACAGGAAACCAACTGAGGAGGCGAGGGGGACAGGCCCCTTTTTATCTGTAGGTTTCCTTTCCTGGTGGACGGATCCCCTCTCTCGGTAGGTGCTGTCATAGTGATAGCAAAATAAGAGTTTTATTCTGTCCTGCTAATTTCTTTTATGGGTCATAACGGGGTATACAGATTGAGGTGAGTGCCACCCCGCTCCATGCAAACACCACCCCTCCTGATTGTGTGCAAGTGGATGATGTAACTACAATTCCCAAGTCTCGCATCTGCGCAGGCACCTCACCCTGCCCTATTGAACAGTTTGTTCCACTGCGTAGCCGCGAGACTTTGGTCTCTTATGAGCCGCACAGTGCCCGAAATCTCGCGCCTGCGCAGTGGAATCATTGTCTGTTCAATAGGGCATGGTGAGGCGCCTGCGTAGACGCGAGACTTGGAAATTGTAGCAATATCATCCACTTGCACACAAGGGGGAGGGGTGGTGTTTGCATGGAGCGGGGCGGCACTGACTGCAATCTGCAGACCCCATATGACTGAACCACGAAATTAGCAGATGGCGCAGGGACAGAATAAAACTCGTTTTCTGAGGTACACAGTGGGACATTGGGGATATAAAGGGGTTACAGGATCCCCAATTACATCATGTTAAAGTGGTGGCAGGTTTACAACCCCAAAACTGGTGACAGGTGCACTTTAAAGAAAATCATTTTTTTTTTTATTTAAACACAATGAATTTATGTTTAGGCAGAAGAGAACCATTGCTTATCAAAAAAAAAAAAATAAATAAAAAAAAAAAAAAAAAGTACTTGCTTTGCTAAAATCTTCCCTGAATATGTTGTGTTTTCAGTTTTATTTCGACACTTTGTTGCAGATTGGCCACGCCCCCTCCCATACCGAAGTGTGAGGGGGCTGGAATGTAGGATGATCCTGCAGCTACCAGCATCCACGCCCCTGACATCTCCTGACCACAGCTGCTGCATGAAGCTATCAGGCTGAAAAGTTATGTCCCCTGAGGAAGGGGGGCAGTGTATGATTTTATTGAATCATAAGCACTGTATATATCCTATAACTGCAGTGTACAGCTCTGCATCATGTAGCAGGATAGGGCTATACTAAAAAGTTCTCTCCCCGGAGTTCCCCTTTAACTATTACATCCCCTTTCTGTACGCTTTCCCCTGTGCAGCAGGGGAGGTAAAGGGTTCACCCCCTCTTCTATATTTGGCCCCCTGCGGCTTTTCACCTATCATCCATACACTTCAATAAAGGTTGTTTCTGACTGCTTACCAGTCACCTACATCTCCCTTCCCCAGTCTGCCAGTCTGCCAGTCGTATCACCCTCCCAAAATATATTACTTTACATATGTGTATATATATATATATCTTACATTACATATGTGTGTGTATGTGTATATAGTATTTTTTACTCATTAACTTCTTATTTATAAAGGAAAATAGAATAATGACCATTTAAAAAAATGTATTTAATTTCATGTAAATATTCCAGTAATTAAAACAAATCTGAAAAAGTAAAAATTACTTTAGAAACATTATTCTGAGATTTGTCTGTCGATAAAGGGGCTGTCTGGTCTCAGAAGAAAGGACTGTAGTCACTGACTCAGATTTCCCTCTATCCCCAGTGTGAAAGGGTGCCCCGCTTGTCCGGACGTATGCAACCTGCATACTGGCGGTCATATGCTGACTAGTCTTACCCGACCTGAATAGAAGAGAGTTGAGAGAAGTGAAGGAGTCTAGTTGGTATGTGACTGCCCACCCTAATTTGCCAGTTTGCAATCACTTAGAGCGACTGCAGACTTTTCTTCTGAGAAAGGACAACCTATTAAAACAACCTATTGAATAATTACAAACATTGGTGTGATATACATTAAAAAATTCTGACAAAGCCAAAAAAAAGGAAAAAATTCTACAACTTAACGTCACATTATAAAACATCATCATCAAGTATTTCATTAAAAGAGAACTCCAATCATGAAGAAATATTTCTGTGCAAAGCCCTACACTTCATGTCGTGGAAACCGTGATAAAGAAGGTACAAAAAAGGTGGGGTTTTTTTTTTTTTTTTAAAGTAATGCATTGCAAAGTATAAATAAAATTATGTATATATATATTATATTTTTATTTCTTTATGTGACTTGTGGTTCCTGTAAGACAGTGATTCATACACCTTCCCTTAGGATTCTCGGTGTCTTTGTACTTGAAACATTATTTTTTCATAATAATATTGAAATGATAATGTGACTAAATTCTGCCAAAATTAAGCTTCATAAGAAAATATGAATAGGAGAATAAAAAGGGAAAGAACATCAGGCACATAAACTTTATAACTGAGTGGAGTTTTCCTTTACGGCAATGTTACAGCTTTACAGAAAAAGTATCCAAGGCTCAGAATTAGAAAGACAATTTAAAAAAAAAAAAAAAAAAATCAACAATATCAATAATCTAATAAAGAAATAAAACAAATACACACCCACGCAATTAAAAAAAGAAAAATCATTTAACACTGTTTTAAGACATTAGGATTGTGGTAGTGTGTAATGTCAGGTCCTGACCAGCAGGTGTCGCTGTCATTCAAAAAGTAACAGCAGAGACGACTGAGGTGTACAGCTGATAATAAAAACGGATTTACCAGGATATCGATTGAGTTTCCAAGATTTTGTGCAATAATACAATATTTCATCATCAGAAAACTAAAAGGCAAATTACATTGGAAGGTTCTATACATTTAAGTTAATACACCTGAATTGGACAGAGCTGCAATGCCAAACACAGCCTGTGGGCAAATGTGGCGCTCTTTTCTGGGAAGAGTGGGGAGAAATCCTTCCTAAATTTCCCCAGTTCTGCAATCTTTACTAAAGTTTTATAGCCCCACAATTCCTGTTATTCAAGTCACTAGCCCCAGAGAGAATGGGCAGGATGTAAAATCTGTGTGTGTATCTAGGCTGCAAAATCCTAACAGTTTGTAATTTATACCCGGTTAGTATTTGGCAGGGTTATCTAGACCTACACCTACTACATTCTGCATGTGTGGAGGAAATGCTCACCCCCGTCTAGAGGTGTGTGGTTTTGGAGCCATGTTGTAACTTCACAAAGGGCCATTACGCCCAGACTCCAGCATGCCGGCTCTCATCTCCATCATCCCCGCCCCATCTGAAATAGGGCCACCTCCACCTTCAGAGCAGTTCATTCTTCTTCATCATGTCTGCGCTGTCATTGAAGCGATCCTCTCTGCAAGAGAGTCCTATTAGAGATGGGCAGGCATGCTGGAGACTGGGGCAGGCCTGTTGGGAGTCTGGGTGTCCAGTTGTGACGTTACATCCCGGCAACACGCCTCTAGTCAGGGGTTGAGTTGCTCCTCAACACACACAGAAAGCTGAGATCTAGGTAACCATGCAAAATGCTAAAAGGGTGTAAATTACAAACGGTTACCATTTTGCAGCCTAGATACACACACAGATTTTATGAAGTGCCCGGACAACCCCTATAAGTTAGTAAGGGGTTTATAAATTCTATGCCCACATTCTAAAGCATTTCTTATTTCCCAATCCATGCAAAACAAAACTTGGAGAAATTCTGCAAGTATTCTTGATTAGAAGTTCACTCTCCAGGTGCGTCTCCATGGTGATAAAATAGGCATACTCTCCAGGTGCGTCTCCATGGTGATAGAATACTAACAAACCCTGTGTATTCTATCTCTGCAGTCACATTCCATCGTTTTTTGTAACTTTTTTCTGGCTAACCTGCCAATTACATTACCAAAAATCAAGTGACCAATGGTGGAATAAAGCACAGACTGCAGAGTCTGACTACACAGCACGATTCTGGTCTTACCATGGAGATGCGTGACACTGCATATGGGCTTTAGACATGAAATGGTAGGAAATTTTGGGGCAATAAAATCTTGGTAGCAATGGTGCGCATACCTTTTAAAAGAGTTTTCCCACCATAATCTGATCACTCGGGGGTCTCAGTTAAGCACTTGGACCCTTTATTTGTGTCACCACAACCAACACAATCATAATTGTAAGACCTAATTAATTCCCAGTGGCAGTGCCAGGTTAAAAGTGGTGTTGTCTTTCTAAAATGCCTTTTTTTTAACCGAACATCAGAGGGGTCTCTATGGATACACCCTCACCAAAGTGATCTAATTATCAAGCAATCAGCGGTTATGGTGGGAAATCCACTTTGAGACAAAACAACCTTGCCATACCAACTTACTGTCACTTGATTATCAGAAGGGAAGCCATAAATGCAGACTAGTACTGAAAGTAATTGCCCCCCCCAAGTGAGTCGGGTATATTTTTAATATATCCATCTACCTACCTGACACAGTTGATGGCAATTACTGCCATTGCTAGTAGCAAAAAAATAAATAAAAAATATATATAATTTTTTTTTTGCTTACACAATCAACACTTGTCAGCTTCGCTCATTCCTGGTATAGATGAGCGACATTGTATAAATGCCCCTCATCAAATAAATAAGTAGCCCATAGGGTGGACCCTGTCACGTCAATCCAGAAATGATCTTATCAGCGGCAACAGGGCGTAAGAAAATTCAGACAGGCGATGGACCCAAAGCCCCGAAGTCAACCACGCGTTTCTGTGCTCGGTGACATGCGAACATCAGTGTTATATTCTGGGTATAATCCATGCAGATCAAACGCACAACTCATTCACTATCCAATCACAAGCGATGCGGGAAGCTGAAGGGTTAATAGCTGACTTTGTGCTGTCTCCTTCCATAGCCTGCGGGTTTGGGAAGAACAAAAACTTCAAACCATGTGAGAAAGTACAGAAAACCTGCACCTGTACATGTCACAAAAGAAAACATTCCGCATGCAGTGTACAAGAAATAAGAAAAGCGCAATTTGTAAGATTGCACAGTATCCAAACATGGATGAGGAACTGTGCATGCCATGCAAAGATTCCTCCAGCAAGGAAAGATTTCCAAAAAACAGGGTACAAGGCCTTAATAGACCTATATAATTGGGTATATTGGCATTTATTTTCACCTTTCTTTAACAACATGAGAGCCCTAGACACCCCCATTAGAAAGCGTTCACACATTGCGGCTGTTCAGCAATAGTGTGCTGTGTAGTTTACTAATGGCCGCTTTACACGTCCCGATATTGTTCCGATATTGTATACAACGGCACGGGAGCGCGCACATTTTTGGCAGAAATCCAAGATCGCATAGGAGCTGTCACACAGGGAGATATTGTCAGGCAACACAACTGCGATGTATACGCCCCCTTATACGAGCGAACCAGGGAACGACCATTTAACATGAAAGTGAATAGGGGAAGTTGTGCTCCAAATCGTTATTGGGCTGTCACACAGCACGATCCGGCCACATTGTCCATCCAATATCGGGCAGTTGGAGAGCCTGCACAATTCTCCCCTGATATCGTTTTGCCATCGTTCTTGTGTCGAATTGGTCATTTACACCATACAACGCATGAACGATATCGGCAGGAACGCCCGAACCACTTGACTTTTTATCGTTGTTGGACAACGATATCGGGACGTGTAAAGCGGCCATAAGAATTGCAGCGATTTTGTTTCAAGTACAGGTGAAGCCCATAAAGCTCAGCCATTTGTGTGTCACATGGATTGGCTGCCAACCCAAAGCAGGAGCATGTGAACACAATATCTCAGAGAATCACAGGGCTCAGTCCAATTGTGGCACTTACCGTATTTTGCGGACTATAAGATGCACTTTCCCCCCTCCCTCCCCTATGTTTGCTAGGAAAATGGGTTGCATGTTCTAGTCCGAATGTATCTTACCAGGGCATGTCAGAGCAGGTTCCCAGATGGTGGTGGAGCGGTACATGCGCAAGTATAAACCTGCTTTATGACAAGCCAAGATCTCAATGGGCGCATGCACTGCCTCCGGCGCCATTGTTTTGAAGCCCACCAGCAGATGATCAATGGCTCCTGCCTCAAGCCATCAGGACACCCCTTTCCAGGACAGGGCTTGCGGCATCGCCCTAATCCTGCTGTCGCTGGTTTCCTGCAGCTTTGACCCTGCCTCATGTGACGCCAACACTGCCCCCCCCCCTCTGTATGCTAAATTTGGACTATAAAGGTGGTATTTTCACATTACAAATCGTTTTTTTCTTCTCTAAATTTGAGGAGTGTCTTAAGGTCCCGTGCATCTCATAGTGCGCAAAATATGGTATATCTATTTTTCATTGCTGAAATTAGTTGGAAAATCAGCCCTCTATGCAAAGAATTCCTCTTCTGATTTTTAGCCAATCTAGACATAGATAGCAGTATAAAGCATGGGGGATGGATCAAGCTGAAGGATGGTCCGATTTTGAGACAGGAAGTGTCAGAGGACTTTACTGTGCTGTTTAGAAAGCAGCCAACACCAAGTAAAAGCAAAATAGGTGGTAAATATATTGATGGTAATTGTGGGGACGCACCCTAAACACGACCTATACACAAGTCATTGATTGACAGGTGGTGTACAGCTAACATTGCTGGTCTTTTATTGGGGACTGCTCTAATGTTAAGGGGTATTCTCAGTGAGGGTCTCTACTTCTGACCATAAGTAACTGACTTTACTAGAATTCTCATACTGCTGCACTGGAGAATATATATTAGTAAATGACAGCCGATTGTCTACTATTTACTGACCTGAGGGTGAAGAGTTTTCTTGAGACTTTTCTTCTTCATTGAAACCTCTGGTAGTATCGGTCTGATGAGGACTGTCCTCGTTGCTACTCCCCGGAGGAGACAGCTGCTCCATCTCCTCTCCCCAGTCTGTTACTGGACGGTGTCCTTCAGGTGAGAATGGGCTGGTGGGTTTGGACTCCATGGCTCGGTCATCAGTGTTCGTTTCAGGGGGAGGCATTGTAAGTTTTGGGGTCTCTACTCGTTTTGGTAGCCTTTGATCTCTTGGGGTAGATGGAAGAGCAGTGGTTTGAGGAGCTTTAGGATCTTCCTTCACTTCTAAGGAATCTTCCTCCTCATACTCCTCCTCTTCTTCAATATCCTCCTCATCTCCACTAGCATCAGTCCACTCTTCATCATCGTCTCCATCATTATCCACAATTTCAATTTTTTCTTCGTTTTTCTTAAGTGTCAAGGGCAGTGATGCTTGGGATTTTGGTGCCTGTGGCTCCCCTGCCTTCTTAACCTCCTGTTAAAGAGGGATCAAAGCAAGATGTAGGATCATATATCATATAACCACACACACGTCTGGTATGAGCCCTTTAAACCTAAAATACGGGCCTGAAACACTGATTATCTATTAATTGGATAGGTGACTTTACAGCAAAATATAAAGAGGGGATATAAAGAGCCCGACGACTTCCTGGACACCCGGTGCACAGCGCATGCGCGGCGCCATAGAGGAGAACAGAGGCGCGCGTTCATGAACGACTGTGAGGGAGGCAGCAGCAGGCGACCTGAATGATTGACAAGAGGAGGCGGGTCGGAGGAGCGCGAAACCCCGCCTCCCGGTCTTAGGTCTTCTTAAGTGTAAGCCTTTATATAACTTCATATTTGACTGAATATAGGGCATCAAAAGCATATAGCCACCTTCCCTAAATGCAGCCTTAGTGCTGCAGAAGGTGGCTATTATAGCTTTTGATGTCCACGGGGGGTGACAGGTTCGCTTTAAGCTATGTTCACACAGGGTGTTTTTGCTGCAGTTTTTAGCATGTTTTTTTGCAAATAAAATATATATATATATATATATATATATATAAAAAAAAACATATATATATATATATATATATATATATATATATATATATTATATATTGCATTTTTTATGCCTAGCTAAACCTATGAGATTCTAGAAAAGTCATGTACACACATTGGTTTCTTTCCCTGATGGAAATTTACATCTGTGAACGAACTGAAAATGCACTTAATAAGTGCTAAGAATAATGAACATGTGCACAGTAATATAAACACGACATCGCTGTTCATATGTTCACACTTTTGAGCTTTTTTCTTAACCACTTCAGGTGTTGAAGAAAAAGTGGATTAAAAAAAAGTGATTAGTCCAGTCACCTTCATAATACTTTATATAAGAACACCGGCAAAGATGATGCAAAGAACTACCAAACAAAAGACCAAAACGATGCCAAGATGTGTCCTGAAGAGCCTTTGCTCCTGTAAACCTCAGTGGGTGAGCGGACGTCAGAACATACTTTACACTGCAGGCTGTTCGAGTGCAGAGAATATACTCTACGACAGTGGTCCCCAACCTTTTAGCTCTGGAGCTACATGTGGTTCGCGGGACTGTGATGTGTGGCTCACGGCTGTTTTCCAGCTTAGAAGAGGTAGAATGAGACGGCACTCACCGCTTGATGTGATGTGTTCATCAAGCGGTGAGTGCAGTCTCATTCTACCTCTTCTTTTACATGGACTTTGTACCCAGGGACCTGAGCAACGCTGCAGATGTTTGGCGCTGCTAACGGGGTTGAATAAGAGAGCTGTGTCTAGTGCTCGGGATCCCTTGCTTTGTTTTCCAGCTTAGTGCATAACCACCAGGTTTGGCAAACAGCTATGGAGAGCAGGTCTCCAGATGGCGACTTTTGTGAGTGGCCCCACACAGAAGAGCAGATCTGAATGGGGGTAAGGTAGGAACCCCTGGATCTTGGTATAGTGCTTTGGTGTAATTTCAGTTGAGAAGATTTAGCTGTCATTATATCGGTAATGAAGGCTCCGGGTGTAACCACTGTGAAGGGGTGGGAGCTGGATGTGGTTTGTGACCCTCTTGTGGCTGAATGTGGCTCGCGACTCTCTTTCACAGCTGAATGTAGCTCAAGGTCAGAAAGGTTGGGGACTTCTGGTCTACAAGATAAAAACGTACCGCTTTCTCTACACAAGTCTCCTTCTCTTTCTCTTCTGATGGCAGAGGCTTGTCCTCTTTTTTTCCAACATCATCATCGTCATCATTCTCCTCCCATCGGCTGTCATGCATACTGTAAGAGAACATGAAAAACGACAATTATGGCTCATTAGCTTTACATGTATACGTTCATATGAGAATCATGAATTTACTTTCTGCCATTTTACACTTCCATATGGCTAGTTTAGCAAAACTGCTCTATTTATTTAACTCCACATCACCCATCTACAGGATTGGTGATAAATGAATGATAAATGACGGTATGACCACCAAGACCCCCCCACTGATCACAAGAATGGGATTCCATGTTCCTCAGATGAATGATCCCTGCTGCATTCACTGTATGTAAAAACAGTGGTCACACATGGCATTACTGCTCTGTTCACTAGGGGCACTTTGCAACTGATGGGAGTCCTAGTGATCAGACCTTCATTGATTATACATTTACAGATATTATTGGTAGGAGAACCACTGTAGCGTACAACCAAATAAAATAGTGAATCCATGTTAATAAAACTGTCCTCTCGCACTTGATGGCAAACATTTTTCTACACTTTATATTAAGAAGGACCCACCTGTAAGGTTTATTCCCAGACCTTCCCTTGTTCTGGTTCCTCCTTTGGGTTGGTCTTTTAAGACTTTCTTGAAGGAACTCAGCCATGGTAGGCGGTTTGGGGGCTCCTCGTTTTCCTTGATCTGTCAAAAAAAAAAAAAAAAACAACTTTTTACACAGTATAACAATGGTCACATTGTCATCTAACATCATCTCTGCTGTCACCCACCCTCACACACAGAGCAACAGTCAAGAAACCACAAAAGAAAAATAATGTTATTTAAAAGATAAAAAGTGATTACGCTTGGGTAGCGAATAGGTCATCGAGCCAGGCTAAGGAGGGTCTAACTCACCCCCTAGGTACCCTGCAATTCTCTATCTGCTCATGGAGGTTGGCAGCCTAACACTGCGTTCACACACAGCATATTTGTGAGGATCCGTTTTTAGGTTCAAAACTGCACCAAGAGCAGATCTTCACAGAATGCAACGTTCTGTGTATGAACGGCCTGCGCTTTCTTCCTGTGCTTTACTTACCCCTCCGTGATCCCCCAGTGACCCCCGGCGGTGTCTTTGGATCCCCTGCCGGGCCCGCAGTGAGCGCGGGCTCTAGGACCCCCTGCAGCACCATGTGACATCACCCGGTCACATGGTGTGGTTTAAGGTCCAGGTCCTGTGCAGTAGGGATGATGAGCGCAGCGAGGTGAGTAAAAAGCGCTGAAAATAGCGCTGCATAAATGACGAAATACGCTGTGTGTGCACGCAGCCTGAGAACGAATATGGTGCTCCTCCCTCCGTGACAGCTTGCCGGTGGAGGGGGCCTTTTCCCGTAAGCTATTGGGTGGCGAGAACCTGTGTCAGTTACATTGTTAGGACATAAAGGAGCAGAGACACTGAGCCCCTAAAAGTTTAATATAGCAACTCTACATGCGCATGATCAGGCCTAGTGTTTACAAGACTGTTTCCATTTATTGGCAGCAGTTAGGTCTTTAAATGGCAAAAACATTCAGTAAATCAGAAAGGCATGCCTTATTACACAATAGATAAAATACAAAGTTATACTCACCTCTTCGGCTAATTGGTTCTTCCTCTACGTGGGGTGTACCTCCCTCCTTAAACCTGTAAAAAAAATAACGTGTGTCACACCTGGAAAGTCACTGACTGGTTAATCATATCTCTTGTGCAAGATTTCCAGGGCTAGAAATCAGCGACACCCCATCTACAGGTTACATTTAGCACAACAGAGCTGAGCTGCACTACTGGACATAACCTATAGACAGACTTGGCGCCCTTTTTTTTTGGGGGGGGGGGGGCCTGGAAGAATGCCAATAGTTATATTGGTAATATATTGGCTATCATTCCAGCTACCTACATAGAATCTGTTTTTTCTGCATCCCACTCTCGCCTCCACTGTCCGGTGGGCTTTCTGTGCCGTGCTAATCTCTCTTGATCAATCTGGTCTCGCTCTTGTTTCCACCGTACATATTCTGCGCGCTCTTTGCCGGTCATCGACATGGTCATATCCATCTGATTTTGTCCTCTAGGTCTTCGCTCCTTTTTAATAAAAAGTAGATAATGAGTATTTTGGCTGCTCAATTGTGCAACTTAAAAGGGAGTCGGCACAAAATGACTGTTCAAACCAAGCACATGCGCTCAGTGTACCTTGGCGTGGCTGAGTAGTGTAATACTCTTTCCTATCTGCTTGTTTTCCATCTATATATGCCCCACTCTGGTTCAATAAATCCAGAGCTTTCAATCAAGTCATGATGGAAATATGCACCGAGATCCTCGGCCACACCAAGGGTGCACCGAGCACCAGTGCTTGTTTAAACTGTCATTTTGTGCCAAGACTCCATTCAGAAAAACCTAGACTTACATGACTCTCCTTCTCCCGATCCATGCCAGTTTTAACCTTCTCAAAATCAGGGCCACCCCAATTTCTATTGTGTCTGCGGCTTCCCTCCTTTCTGTCGATGTCTGCGATGGGCCCTGTCCTCCTTGGGTCATCAAGAAAGTTGCGGATTGGATTTTTCTCCCTTACACCATCCTACAAGAAACATGTATGAATTTGCACAGGTGTAATATTCAGACGATTATGGTAGAAGAAATGTGAATAAGATTTAACAAATCTAATTTTCAGGCTGCAGAAACTGACCTGTGGTGCAGATTTTTAATTAAGCAGTGTATTAATTTGTGTGAAGGAGCTTCCCCTTAGATTTCTCTGCTAGCATGTAACAAGTGCAACAGCTACTATGTAGTGAGAAGATCCATCTCGTTCTGGCCTACTTGCATGATGATAGCTGTAGGTTTAACTGATGTTTTCTTAACAATTGTTGAAATAGAGCTTTGTACGACAGTGTAGCGTGTATGGGCATCACCGACATATAACTCTAAGGGTACTGTCACACTGTGCGACGGCACCGGAGATGTCGGTGGCAACGGGCGGGAGCGCGCATGTTTTTGGCGCCCCACCAGCGTTGCCGTCCCCTATTTACATGGGGTGACACCTCCGGCGACGCACCAGCGATCTGACAGGCGGCATCGCTGCCGGGGTGTCTCAAAACCCCAGCGGCAATGCAGTACAATTGGAGCCTATGGCTCCCAAAGTCTGTCGGACCGCTGTCGGCCGTTTACATAGGGCGATGTGTACACATCGCCCCAGATCGGCCGCCTGGTTTCAGAGCACTGCTCTGAAACCAGGCGACCACTAAAAGGCGTCGCCATCGCCTATTTACATTAGGCAATGCAGGGGAGATATCGGTGCAGATAGGCCACGCCCGTGCATCGCCTAAGAAATCGGCGGTGCCGTCGCCACGTGTGACGGTACCCTAAGGTTCCTGTTTCACACTGCCGATGCTTTTTTGCAACCCGAGATAAGCTGCCATCAGAGATGTCTGGCAGTGGCTCTCTCATGGGGAACACATGAACACTCTGCTGAGCAAGCGCTCCTGCCTATGGCAGATACCTGCCGGTCAAATCATCATTCAGCTGACAGTCACCTAATGTATACGGGAACTTACAATGGCATGGACCAGCTTGGCACTCCAGCTCAAAATTACTGCTATTGTGAACAATTATGTTGAAGAAGAAATGATCTCTAAAAGGCACGAAGTTAAAGATGACGCATTTCCGTTGTATTTTAGACATAAGAAAAAAAAATCTTAATATTTAACAAAATTACCAAAAAAAAAATGGCTCAATGCAAGGATTTGTGTGTTCAAATAACTTTGACCAAGGTTTCAGACCTTAATTAGCATGTTGAGGTTATGTCTTGTTCACCATCATCGTTAGGAAAGGCCGGTGATGCAAATTTCACAGCTACATAAAAATCCAGGCTCCTCTAACCGTGTGCCAAAAAACAACAGCCATGGGTTCTTCTAAGCAGCTTCCTAGTACTTTGAAAATGAAAATGGTTGGAGCCCACAAAGCAGGAGACGGTTATAAGAAGATACCTAAGCGGTTTCAAGTTGCCCTTTGCTCAGTTTGAAATGTAATTAAGAGATGGCAGTTAACAGGAACAGTGGAGGTCAAGGTAAGGTCTGGAAGACCAAGATAAATTTCAGGGAGAGCTGCTCATAGGATTGCTAGTGCATGCAAGATCAACCAGGAATCTTACAGAACTGGAAGACTTTTCCAAGGAAGAATCCCTCAAACAAGAATTGAACCCTTGGCTGCTACAAAAAGTGTTTACAAGCTGTGATATTTGCAATAAGGGGGTGCATAAACATTTGCATCTGCCCATTTTCCTTTTTAGAATGTTTAAAATGTAAAAGATGAAAATATATATACATATATATATATATATATATATATATATATATATACACAAAACAGAAAAAAACTGCACAGCACTCACAGACTAATGTGAACTGGTGCCAGCAGGGACACTGGGTCATACAACTAGAAAAAAATTCTCTGCAGCACTCAGCTACTACCAATGTGCAAACATGCTAACAAGCGGTATATATTTGAGGAAAAAATTTAAAGGAGGACAGGGATGTCAGCGTTAGGACTCATCAGACCTGGGGTCGCCTTGTCGCGGCTGATGAGCAAACGGACATTGGCCAATGTGAGTACCAAGAACCCCAAGAAAATAAAAAAATAAGATTTTGAGTTTTTTGAAAAAAACGTAAGTTTTTAAATTTTTTCCTCAAATATATACCGCTTGTTAGCATGTTTGCACATTGGTAGTAGCTGAGTGCTGCAGAGAATTTTTTTCTAGTTATATATATATATATATATATATATATATATAGATATATATATATATATATAGATATATATATATATATACACACACACACACACACACACACACACACACACACACACACACACACAATATATATATATATATATATATATATATATATATATATATATTTTTTTTTTTTTTACAAACGAAATGTGTCATCTTTTACTTTATGACTTTTAGGAGATAATTGACTTTTCAATTTGATTAACATTCACAATAACAGTAATTGTGACCAGGGGTTGCCAAACGTTTGCATTCAACCATTAGTGTCCACACAATTGATGTCTGTCCACTAGTGACTACTGCTAGGAGTGTGTCTGACAACAAACTTGCTGTCCATTTCCAATAACAATTACCAAAACCAGTCACCTTTGAAGATCGATCAGTATTTTACTTTGCTTTTAGAATAGCAAACGGCTAAATATGGACCTAGAAATGACACAGGCCGGTGCTCACCCTTCGGCTCCTTTCATACTCTGCAATCTTCTCCATCTCTTCATTCATCTTTTCTATATTCTGTTTCCTCTTCTCTTCCCATTCCTGAGAGAAAACGACAGTTACAAGGGGATCAAAATCCAGAGAACGTCAAGGAAAAACAAAAAAGTCAGAGAGACAAAAATTTCAATACCTTAACTTTCCTATCAGGTCCCGAAACCCCCTCCACAGGTCCTCCATGACCACCGCCTCTGCCCCCCATGCCACCACCTCTGCCTGGACCTCTTCCACCTCTTTCTGGTCCCCTTGGGGATGACGACCATCGTTCTCCAGGAGAATCATCAGTAGGCATCCTAGGGCTTCTCCTTGATGCATCAGCGCCTTGTTGCCTCCGTCCTCTTGTCATCCTGTCAGATGGATGACTATCACCCTCTCCTGTAAATGGCTCTGTGTGTCTATCCCCTTGGGGAGTTCGTCCTCCTGAGTAATATCCTGTGCGGCCACTGGTCCGTTGAGTTGGACTTCTTGGAGACGTTTCAGACCGTGGAGGAGTATGTAGCGCTTTGGGTGATTTGCCATCATTTACTACTCTCTTCTCCTGAAATAAAAGTTGCAAAAGTTTACTGAGAGCAAGAGCTGCCGCTACCGAGAACCATGAGGGGGCCCGATTGTTAGGGCTTGGACACACTGGCGTGATACTCAAATGACTGCAATGTGAGTAAAAATCGCATTGCAGTAAGACCAATGTTAGTCAGTCAATCTCCGATGCGATTTCATGCGAGTGTCGGATGAGAGTCGCCAATGCAAGTCTAAGAGTCCGACAAAAAACACGGACCACAGTCAGACTGCACTTGCACCATCCGAGTTGGATGCAAATTTTCATGACTGTGAACCTCGGTAGCTCATAATAAAACTGATTATTAGGAGGCGTGACATGATTAACCAGGAAGTAGGAGTCTGCACACATCTTTCACCCATTCTTAAAGGCTGCCCACACGGAGCTACAATGGCTTGCCAAATTGATGCAACCCAGCTAATCGCCCTCGTGAAGGACAGGCCAGTGCTCTGGGACCCAATGCAGCAGGGCTATGGCGACCGCAGGCAAAGGGAGTCTGCCTGGAGGGAGATCACAAGATCTCTCTTCCCCTCATTTGACCGCACCTCACGTGATGGCCAGCAAGCCCTTGGTAATGTATTCCTTTACTTGATGTTGTCACCTACTGTAATCTTAATATATGGGTTATTGTTAATTCTGCCTGGTATGTCCCAATGGCATTTAAAGTTGTTTTCCCGACTGCAGTTGACCAGGTTGCCAAACGTCACTTTAACCGCCTTTCCTTTCTTCCGCCGGTGATGCGCCTGAGATCATATGTTGTCCTATTTTGATTAAAGAGGACCTGTCACCAAACCAGGCATGGTGATCTAATTACAGCACTGGATGCAGCATGTCTGAAGCATGCAGACAAGGGGTCCCCCAGCACTTGAGCAGCCCTGTACCCCGAGATAATACACTTAGAAAACTTACATGCTACAGCCACTAAGGAGGTGGCTAGGGGCTGCAGCCAAGGGCAGATTCACACACCCTGCATGTGTAATCTGCCCACCGCTGCCAATCATTGTCTCCCTGTCTGCAGCATTTAAACAGAGTTTTTTTTTCCTCTCTCCCAGAAAGTCTGTTAGCCTCGCCCCCTGAGGGGCAGGGCTAAACGGGAGAGAAAAAAACAAACTCAGTTTAAATGCTGCAGACAGGGAGAGAATGATTGGCAGCGGTGGGCAGATTACACATGCAGGGTGTGTGAATCTGCCCTTGGCTGCAGCCCCTAACCACCTCCTTAGTGGCTGTAGCATGTAAGTTTTCTAAGTGTATTATCTCGGGGTACAGGGCTGCTCAAGTGCTGGGGGACCCCTTGTCTGCATGCTGCAGACATGCTGCATCCAGTGCTGTAATTAGATCTCCATGCCTGGTTTGGTGACAGGTCCTCTTTAATATTCCCCTTATTTTCTGCGTTTGATTTGGGACCACTGTACTGATTAATGAAATTTCCTCTTACATAGATCAAATTCTGAGTCCAGGCGCCCTGGTGCATCGGAACCTGAGTGCGCAAGCAACCGAGGAGGAGAGTCAGCTGAGGATGCTGTGGGGCCCTTACCATTGCAGCCATCTCCATCTGTTGCTGTAGTGCGGGAGTCGCAGTCCTCTGGTGGCCCAACAGGGGGGAACGCCCTATCACCTGGCCAGTCCCAGCCAACAAGTGAAGTCGGACTACGTCCCGCGGAGGAGTTGCCCCTGGCCCCTTCACCACTCTCCTTATCTCTGGGCAGTCGGCTCTGGCGCCCCATTGAGCCTTCTGGAGAGTCCCTCCAGGGCCATATGGACACGGGGGTCTGTGCAAACTCTGCAAGGCTAGATAGAGATGATGTTGAGGAAGCCTTTGCACGCAGCCTCTGTGGATACCTGCGTCACATCCCTCGCCCACGTAGGCTGCATTCCAAATAGTGCCGGATGCCTGTGTACCACCCAACAACCCCAGGAGAGTGTTTTCCATGCTGGAGGGGTGGCAGAACTCTACTGACAATTGTTGTTTGACCAACTCCCAGCAGCATCCACCTCTATTGGCATGCCTCTCACAGTTTGGGCAGATCCCCAAATCCATGCCCATTGTGGACCCCTTTCAGACAAGGCTCAGGTGTCCACAGTGTCCCGGCAACTCCCCACATGGCAACAATGCCTGCCAACAGATCAATGGCTGAAGAACTGGGTTTTAGGCTATTTTGGTCATATTTATGTCATGTTGACATATGTTTTATAGTTTTTTGACATAAAGAAACTTTAGAAATCAAACTGAAAAAAATTGTCATTTCTCATTAACAAAAAATTACAAAAATGGTAAGGGGGCTGAGTCAAATGTGTTTTTTTTTTTTAATTTGGAAGTCAAACATCCAAAAGCCTTTAAAATAACAAAGAGCATTCATCTTCTTGGCAACATACGTTTCCACTGGCAGATTTATTGATGTGTAGCGTAAGCAAGCATGATGCGGGGACTGACCCAGGGTGCGGCCCTGTGGCCCAAGGGCAGGGGAAACATAGTAGATTGAAAGAGAATGCACAACGGTTGAACAAAAACACATGAATGAACTATAAACGACAAGAATACGTACATGTATGGTGGAGAAAGTGACATAACAACCATTCCAGCCAAAACTACTCACAATAACTGTGCGGTAAAGGCGTAAATTAACATGATACATTGAGATAAGTGAGTACTGCAACCACAAGAGAACAGGCGGAAGACAGGCGAACTTTCTAAGTTGAAATCCACATCGCCAAACATTCCATACATATATGCCAGTATTGTCGGCTAACCTGCGTATGTACATGAGCTGGGAGATTACACAACAACATGAGCAACGGATGGACCAACCTCGAACGCCGCCTCCGCGGACCCAAGACAATTGTGTACGGTGTGCCAAACCACCGCCCATTTGCATTCACAACATCACACACAAGCATTTTGAGCTGAAACAGGGAAATACATCAGTGTGTATGACAATGCGCACGGCAACAACAAATGTGTGCCAGGTGATGGTGGGTAGCCATTTTGCACACATAGGTCCATGGAATGTTTCCTCCAATTACTTCTGATTGGCACACATCATTGAAACCATTGACACACATTGTAGGCAATTGTGCAGCAGATTCCAATCTAACATCGCATGCAGAACACGGATTCCACTCGCACCACACTCGGTTTACACTCGGACAGCTCTCGGATGTCTTGCCAGGAAATGTCGGACAGTCACATCACAGTTGGATACATAACGGAGCAAAACTCGGAAGACACTCGTCCGCCTCTCGCATCCGTGAATCGGACCGTTTTTGCACTCGCCAGTGTGTTTCCAGCCTTAAGGGTATAATCCCAGGCTGTAAACAAGCCCACTTGTTTATCGTTACAATTGTAAATCAGAAGGGGATGCAGCAAGACATTCAAATAACATGTAACATTTAAATAATGATAATAAAAGCTGGGGAAGATTCACACATCAAATACAACTATAATCCTCCCAAATAAAAAGCAAAAAAGAATAATAAGGTGTCAGTGCTAAACGGTGCAAGTAGCATTTCAATCTACAGAATCTCTCATAAATGAGTGAAATGCATTGGGATGACTTATGTCAAATTTTGGGGTCACATTAAATCTAAAGATATGCTCAGGCACTGCCCTTGTAAGGGTGGGAGCAATTACATAGGGAATGACAAAGAAGGGTACAACTCTCCTGATCTTTTTCTTCCTGTTGGCTCCATGAACTTGGTAAATTGGTGCAATCTTACCACTCCTGCAGATAGAAATGCTGCATGCACTGTATTATAGGGAGGCTATGTGGCTCAGTGGTTAGCACAGTACAGTGGCCCAATGGTTAGCACAGTACGGTGGCTCAGTGGTTAGCACAGTACGGTAGCTCAGTGGTTAGCACAGTACGGTGGCTCAGTGGTTAGCACAGTACGGTGGCTCAGTGGTTAGCACTGCAGTCTTGCAGCTCTGGGGTCCTGGGTTAAAACCCAATCAAATCAAATTGTATTTTCTCCCTGTGTTTGCATGAGTTTCCTTCAGGTTCTCTGGTTTCCTCCCACATTCCAAAGACAGACTGATGGGGACCTTAAATTCTGAGCCCCAATGGGGACAGTGATGATGCATGTAAATCGCTGTGGAATTAATAGTGCTATATAAATAAATAATTGATTTTTGCACTTTATTTTGAGGACTACATTTGCAGTTGATGTGTGGACTTTTTTTAATATGTAATCCATGTCTATCCGGTTTAAAACGGATAGCCACTGATCACTTTTGGCCTCCCATGTATCCCTATAGGCACGGATTGGTCTTATAGGGCCATTCATGCGTGTCAGTTTTGTCACTGATCCGTTGGTGTCAGTTTTTTTCATGCACCCAGAATCAAAGACTGTTGCGATTTTGAGTTGCCTTCAAAAACACTGACGGACATGGATCTGTATCTGTCCACATCAAACAACATGGAGCTCTGTGGAGAACGGGTCCGTACGGATGTGAACTTTACGCAGTGTGAAATCAGCCTTAGATGACGAGAATCTTATTTTTTTCTGAATTCGGCTAAACCTCAGACCCACTAGCTACTCTATGTATCTTATAAACGCCGCCCAGGATTATGCACACTCTCCATTAGCAATGCCTCTTACCCCAGCAGACACATCTAGAGTGATGGAGAAATTCTCCTTCTCTTTCCGGGCCTTGTCCGGCTCGCCATCCAGGTGTTTGGTTTTTCTTGGGGTGGTCACCGCAATTCCCTCTTGTTCGGCCATTCTACGGTCCTCCTCGATCATCTGAGTGTCACAGATAGTTACATGTTACAGCTCTGTAATATACGTCATTGGAGCATAATATTCCGACGCTTAGAAGAACCATCACAGCTGTCTGCCATGTCAGTACACCTCATAGGAGATCAGCAATTCTACAGTCATGTGTATTGTGTAATGGGGACTAATGAAATAAAAAAATGTAGAAAACAATGAACGATGCTTGCAAAATATATTTTTTTAGACTAGTTTTATGTGAGACCAGCAGCCAACATCAAGATGTATCTCATCACTGGGTCCCTATCTAAACAAATGCCACTGGGTTAAAAAAAAAATCCAATTTATAGGTAGATAGGAACCTCCTCATAGAGAATTAAAATCACCTAAGGCTAATCATTACAGTCAGAAGGCCTGACCCCATAATCTAAATAAGAGCCCCGTAGCCAACGTCAAGGCGTATCTCTTCACTAGGTCCCTACCTGAGCTAATTTTCTGGGTTACTCCAATTTATGGGCGGAGAGGATCCTGCTAACACTGAAGTGTGAACAGGTGCACACTGAACATGAAATATACTATGCTATACTATATTTATTGTTCAGTATGCACCTGTTCACACTTTGTGTTAGGAAGTGCCATTAGTTTTCATATTTAAAACTTTACAACGTTAATAAGAAAATAAATTTTAAAAAAATGACGTAATAACTTGTTTTGGTCAGCACAGTGTGAATAGAAAGAAATTGGACTGTTTGGACACCAAAAGAAAGTAAAATGAATGGTGTGCATCAAAACCACAACTTGTCCTGTCACACTCCTGGTTTTGGCTACAAATACTGAGGTAAAAACTCATACTCACTGTGTGCACATGGTCTAAGTGGTCAGGTGTGGTCTTATTAGGCCATGTGCACATATTAAGTATTTGGTGATGTTTTTTTTTACCTCAGTATTTGTAAGGCAAAACCAGTAGTGGGTGATAAATACAGAAGTGGTGACGTGCTTCTATTATACTTTTCCTCTGATTGTTCTTCTCCTTGTTTTGGCTACAAATCCTGAGGTAAAAAATGCACCAAATGCTTAATATGCGCACATGAATTCACAGGGAACCATTGTTGGGCACACAATGTTTATATTTGGTCAGTTTTTTACCTCAGGATTTGTAGCCAAAACAAGGAGAAGAACAATCAGAGGAAAAGTATAATAGAAACTCACTATGTCTGTATTTATCACACACTCCTGGTTTTGGCTATAAATACTGAGGTAAAAAAACCTCACAAAATACTCAATTAGTGCATGTGGCGTAAAGGCGGCGTCACACGCATCAATATTGTGAGCGACATCGCCGAAAAGTGACGCATCAGCGATGTCGCTCACGATATCGCAAGTGCGTCGTGCTGTGTAACAGCGTGACACAACTGCGATCTATCGCTGGTCCAGGTTGACAGGTTTACCAGCATGAAGGTAAACCTGTCAATCTGCAACAGCGATTAGGCTGGATCGCACCATCTGACACCGCAATAGCGATGTTGGCGGCGATCCAGCCTATACCGCAATATTGTTGCGAATCGCTCGCTGGGCTGACCCCAGCCCAGTGAGCGATGGCTCCACATGCATCGCTGCGGCGTCACCGCCAACATCCTGCCGTGTGACACCAAGGCTGTGATGTCGGAAGCGAGCGCGCACCCGTGCATCGCTTCCGACATCGCAGCTTTGGTTGCTGCGTGTGACGCCGGCTTAACTCTCAAGTCGATTGTATCTTAGACCACATGTACATATTGAGTATTGGTGAGTTTTTTACCTCAGTATTTGTAGCCAAAACCCAGCAGTGGGTGATAATACAGAAGTGTGACATGTTTCTATTATATTTTACCTGATTGTTCACTCCTTCTTTTTGTCTTACAAATACAGAGGTAAAAAAAAATCCCGAAATACTCAATTTGCGCATGAGGCCTAAAAATTAGTACATTTTTTATTTTACAAGAAAAAACTGAGTACAGGGATTTAAATAAATAAAAAAATACACACACAATAGGGATTAGAGTAAGGGTCACGCTTCATAACATTAATCCCTGTATGTCCAAAACGAACAGAGTTGAAAGGAAAGTGATGCACTGGGCTGTTCGCCCCGTCCACTTTATATGTATATAACATATAATCTTTTTTTATATCTTCGCCTCCGCCTAGAAGGATAATCACTCAGGCTTGTTAATAAAGGCTGGAGAGGAGCACGCCCCGCACAGATTACCATACACCAGGCGTGCACCTACCTGGTGTCTCCTGACAATGGCTTCATTCTTTTTCCTCAGAGCTTCGATCTTCCTGTCCAGCGCGGCATCCATCTCCTCTTTGGACTTCACGTCTAATACAGAGGCCTGTGATGAAACCATAACTCCCATCATTCAACAGATAGCACAACAAAGACGACACTTGTTTCTGAAGATGTACTTATAAAGTGAAGACGTCAAGACAAGGGAGGGGAGAGATACTTTCTCTAGACAGTATGGTCTCCATCTGGAGTATGCAGCCACCTTTCCTCTCTGAGTTTTTAACCAGTAAAGCTGGACATACATACAGCTGCCCCATACACATGCACGCTCGGGTAAGTGTGCACGCATTCTGGATGAGGAAAGGAGCCACTGTCCACCTCTGTGGACCTATATACACAGAAAACACAAAAGGATAATCATGTTGGAATACCAGCATGCTGAATCCTTCTTTCATTTCATACTCTGTTTTCAACAAATTCAGAGTGCCCCTATATCTTGAACACCATGCTTTTGGTATTTCATCTGAATTGCGATGCGTAATTCCAGCGGGGATAATGGGCACAATATGGGAGAAAGTGCCGGCGCTGCTGCGTAAAGAATTGGACATGTCAACTCTTTTTACACCGGCGCTTTCTCCCATAAAGGCGCTGCGTATAATTACGCAGTGTCTGTACGGCAGAGTGAATTTCACATTCACTTTGTTAGCAGACACAGAGGCACATTGAGCATTTTTGAAAAACGCGTGCAAAAGAAAAAAGTGCTCAAAAATGCGCAATGTGTGAACGTAGCCTCAAAACAAAAAACCCTGGCAGCAAACAATGTTCCAAGACGACGTCAGAAGAGGCGCTTAAGGAAAAAACACCACCTGTGTTTTCCGATGTGATCCAAAGTAAAAAATCAATTTACCCCCTTAAAAAATCAATGGATCCATGAAAAAAAAAAGCCATTGGAGCGCTATCCTTTTTCTAAACTTATTTTATGCAAGGAAAAAAATAGATGGAAATGATGGTAAAAACCTGACAATGACCAATGGATGAAAATGTGCTTCTTTTTCCTAAACGAGATCTCTATAAAAGTCCAATAAGCACAAGTGTGATCACAGGAAAAAAACACGTCAACGTTACCATTGCTGCAGGTGCCGGACAGAGCGTCAGGGGTGGGGGGTGCACTTTCTGCAAAATAGAAATGATCAATGGTCACATAAAGAAACTCCTACAAACCAAAGCTAATAATGTTTATGAGGGTTGTCCGATACTAAAATATATACGGTATTCTTCTTTTGGCATGGATTAATTAAAAATGAGTATACTAACTCACCAGACCCCCCCAGCGGATCCAACACAGGCTGCTCCGAAAGTTCCACCAGCCTCTGAAGCCACATCTCTTCAATAACATATGTGTGTGTTTGTGTTTTCTCATCATTTCTTGCCCCCATCCTTCAGATAAAAGACCAATGGCTAGGAGTTTCACTGCTGCTCATACTGGAGGGGGTGTCCCAAATCCTATCTTTAGGAGCTCACGGCTCCTCCAGCAACTGGCTTCCTGCTTGTTTGGGACAGTGAGCTCCTCTCCTTGTAAGCCGGCAGCATGGCTCTGTATTGTGAGCTCTCCACTGCTGCAAGCAAGAGGGAACTTTGCACAGGGATCATTGAAGCTTAGCTGCTTCAGACTTGCAGAAGCATCTGCAGCGTTTTGCAGATGCATCTGCAAGCAGACCGCGGCCCTATGTTTATAATGGAGCGCACGGCGGTCTGCAGATGCTTGCAGACCGCCGTGTGCTCTCATTGCCCGCCATTAGTGATCTGTGCGCATGCGGATGCCTGCGCACAAATCACACACTCTCGCCCGCACCACGGACGCGAGATGTTGCATCCGTGGTGCGGGCGAGAGTGTGTGATTTGTGTGCAGGCATCCGCATGCGCACAGTTCACTAATGGCAGGCAATGAGAGAGCACGGCGGTCTGCAAGCATCTGCAGACCGCCGTGCGCTCCATTATAAACATAGGGGCCGCCGTCTGCATGCAGATGCTTGCAGATGTTCTATTTTGTTGCTGTGTACAAAATAGAACAATGTGTCCATGATTTCACTGCAACCAGTGAATTGCAAGCAATATCTCTCGTGTGTAATGGTGCCTTTAGAGCAGCACTTGCAAGCTCCACTGCCAACAGCTTGTAAGTGCACACTCCTTGCCTAGGATAGGAGCTAACTTTCCATAAAGTTAGTTTATTTCACAAAAAAAAAAAAAGAGCAGCAAAACCGCATGCTTTTCAGGTCTGTGAAGTCAGTACGCCAAACATCTGACTCTTCAATTTCCCTGAATCCAACTACGACTCCACAGCCCTGATCTTTTTGCAGCACTTTTTTTTTCACTCATTGACTTTTGTAGTGAAAAAACGCTGATAGAATCGAACAGGTTTTCAGTTCGGTCAGGGAACATATGAAGCGATTGTGTGCATGCGATGTCGGAATTCTCATATCTTTTAATATGTATAATGGTGGGTTTACACACACCAATCATAGTATCCAATATCTGAACAGATCTCTGGTTGCAGTGAAATCATGGACAGATTGCTCCATGTTGTACACAGCCACAAAATGGAACTATATGTCCATGATTTCACTGCAACCACAGATCTGTTCAGATATTGGATACAATGATTGGTGTGTGTAAACCCACCATAAGAAATGCATTAATAAAAAACATCAAAAACACAATGTGTGAACGTAGCCCAAGGTGGAGAGTAACCAAGGCAAAATGACTAAAAATCCCTCCGTTCATGAAAACAAAGGGGAGGATTCTTTCTTTAAGGTAAAACAATTTTTTAAAAAGTCAGGCAGGGAAATGTTTTACCTCAAAGAAAGAATCATCTGTGATCCTATACTGTAATGTCTGTATACTTTTTCTCATGCAGTGATGTCTGTAACTCTTTTCCTTCCTCCCAACCCAGGAGATGCGTTATGATCAGACCATGTCCCTGTATGGTCAGACACATCCATTACACAGTACATAGCAGGGACACATATATAACATTATCTCAGTACAGGAGATGTGGTATGATCAGACCATGTCCCTGTACAGTCAAACACATCCATTACACAGTACATAGCAGGGACACATATATAACATTATCTCAGTACAGGAGATGTGTATGATCAGACATGTCCTGTACAGTCAGGCACATCCATTACACAGTACATAGCAGGGACATATATATAAGATTATCTCAGCACAGGAGATGTGGTATGATCAGACCATGTCCCTGCACGTCAAACACATCCATTACACAGTACATAGCAGGGACACATATATAACTATATCTCAGCACAGGAGATGTGGTATGATCAGACCATGTCCCTGTACGGTCAGACATATCCCATTACACAGTACATAGCAGGACACATATATAACATTATCTCAGCACAGGAGATGTGGTATGATCAGGACCATGTCCCTGTACAGTCAGACACATCCATTACACAGTACATAGCAGGGACACATATATAAGATTATCTCAGCACAGGAGATGTGGTATGATCAGATCATGTCCCTGTACAGTCAGACACATCCATTACACAGTACATAGCAGGGACACATATATAAGATTATCTCAGCACAGGAACATTTTTATTAAACACATCCAATTGTGGAAATTATTATTTTCCAAGATCTATTGATACAATTATCTTGGCTAATTGGGGAATCCCTTTAAGTGTGTGGTGTACACAGAGCAGTCTGGGGTGTGCTGTTGAACACCTCCTGGGGGTCCCTGGGGTCGGAGCCCTTCCCCCCGATCTCGTACACGGGTGGTGAAGGATTGTGAGCAGCCCCTTTAAGGAAGTGTGCCCCGGTCACATCCGGTGTGGAGGATCTCAGGTGATCGCTAGATCCACTGTGGCCTTACAGGCATGGATTCGTCCAGGATTTAAGCTCCATTCACTGACAGCAAGACCGGCGCAAACGTGCGGGTATAAGTCGCACAGCTGCAGGTCCCAGTGCAGACGGTGCGACATCAGCGCACGTGAGTCACCTGCCCCTCCGCAAACCTGCGCCACTATACAATCCACCACTCACCCCGACCAGCCCCCACCACACTAATTACACCATGGCCCAGGGGTGTCCAGCACCCCACACCCCGAAACACCCGCTAAGCCCCTCAAGAGGTTAACGCGCTCACCTGCAGCAGCTCAGTCTTCCGACTCATACATGCGTGTTCCTCCTTAGACCACGCCCACAAGCGGAAGCCCTGACAAGGGGCGGAGCTTCATGTGGCGACGCGTGCGTGGAAGGGGTGAGCACAGAGGCTGACGGCGGCCATCTTTGTTGTGGGCAGTGAGTTGTTTGTTTTTCTTCTCATGATATGATGTTGGGAGATTAGGAAAGGCCAGTGGCTGCATGAGGGCAGAGACGCACTATGCCACCTGTAGGTGATATCCTCGCATGCATCTTCCTTAACCCACCCGGCACGCGATATCCTCACAGGTATTCCCATGACTCACCCAGCCTGGCCCCTGCCTCTATGGATGGGAGCCTGTCAGCTGATTGTATTTCAATGTAGCTCCATGCTCCCATCCAAAGAGGCAGGGACTGGGCCGGGTGAGTCATGGGAGACGCATGAGGTATCACATGCCGGGTGAGTCATGGAGGTGCATGCGAGGATATCACATGCAGCGGGTATAGTGGGTCTCTGCCCTAAGTCATACAACTGGCGGCTCTTCTGCTGTGAATAAATTTTGATCCCCAGCATGCAAAGTCTATGGGAGATTAGGAGTGTTGTGCCCAGGCTGAGCTTTGTACCGTGGAAAAATCTGCAACCTGTGAACTCCTGCAGCATATTGAGCCGCGATGTTCTCAGTGTTAGGCTGTGTTCACATGCAGCGTACTTCCCACACTTTTTCGCACCGTTCTTTTGTCCAAAAGTGCATCTGCGTCTTCCAGCAAAGTGAATGGACGTTCACTTTTGCTGTTCAGACGCTGCGTAATTTAGCGCCGCACTTTTGGTGCCAAAAGCAAGTGCGTAAAAAGAATCAACATGGCGCCATTGTAAATGCTTGAATGCGCATTTCCGCATCGTCTATAAGCACGGGGGCAGGAATAATCCTGTTTGTCCCGTGTGACGTGTATCTGTACTTACGCTTTAAAGTGAAATAAAAGTGAACAAAGATAATAAAAATAGAAAAATTAAATACTCACCTCTCCGCAGACTGTCCCAGGAAGGCGGCCAATCGCTGCAAAGACCTGAATCAGCTGACCGGCGGCAACCCGATCAGCATCAGCATCAGCTGAGCATTTAAACCACCCGCCAAAACTGATCGGTAGAATACTGTATATGAGTCCCCAGGCCGATCTGTATAATGTAAAAAAACAGCCTTTATTATAGTCACCTGGGACCAGCGGTACCCATCAGACTGGACCGCCCCATAGATGAGCATATTAAAAGCTGTTTTTTTGCATTATACAGATTGTCTTGGGGGTTTATATACATATTCCAGAATGAGGTATATAAGGGCTTACAGGTGGTGGCTGCTGACAGGTTCCCTTTATTCTCTCCTTCTCCTCCGCAGCAGTGATCCGCTCACAGGATCACATCACAGTAGTGTGACACTTGTCTGGCAGCAGAGCCTGAGCTGAGTGTCATTACCATATCACATCCGATGTTATCACATATTATGACCCCCGCCTCATCTTCATTATGGCATCCAGACATCCACATTTCTCATATGGAAAAAAATTAGTTTTCAATTCTAAGCTTCACCCACCCATTACACAGTAAATAAATAAATGGACACCACTCGGATGACGCACGGCT